>ONZH01007537.1:0-62973 GCA_900303285.1 Rhinella marina
CATCACTTCTGAGCTAGTATTCAGTACTTTAAGAATACTGACTAGGCGAACCTTGCAGTGTGCACATATGCCGCCAGAGCGATCAATCTGATGAGATTCATGACCCAGCCCTCCTCCGGCTCCTGACCATGAGTATCAGGTTTCTTTCCAAAGCGTAACCACTCCCATGGGCAGGAGGACGCGGTCACAAGTCTCATCGGACTCATATCCCTCGCAGAGCTGTTCATCCTGTCAGTACTGTAAAAGTACTAAATTCTAGCCCAGAAGTGACAGGCTGCTGAAATCAGTGGGACTATCACTATAGTATGCTGCCCTAAAGAGCAACATGCCGAATCCAGTACGTCCATTATTTTCAATGTTCTGCTCCAAGAATAGAGCAGAACAACAGAAATAAATGGCGGTGACGTGAAGAGCATTTTGACAATATATACGCTGGTAAATACAATTGTCAGTCATATAGTATAAAACAAAAAAAAGCAAAATAAGTATTTATTGACTGGTAGAAGTGGGAACCGCTATGGGTGCTACAAAATGCCACTCAGAGATAGTGTTCCTTTCAGCCTCCCCCCTCCCACCAGGGCAATGATATTTCTTACTTATCTCCCCCATATGAAAGTTAAAGGGAACAAAGCTGTCATAGGTCTTGTAGAACTCCCCCAGTCAAGATTTAGCATCATTGACCACTATTGGGACCCACTGCGGTACCACTGCAGTTTGACAAAACCTTAGGCCCTGCTCACACACTGTGTTTTGGAGAGGACATAGACAAGTGCAGACACTTCCAACAGCGTCTTTCCTGTCACCATGCCAAGGAAGGGCAGGTTCTCAGTCGTCACTAAACTGCTGGCTGCCCCCCATCGAAAACTATCAGTGGCAGACTACCGCTATGGCTTCCAACAGCATCTGTCCTGACACCAGGCCAAGAAAGGACTGGTTCCTACTTGGTACAAACCACTGGCTGCACATACGGTAGCACGGCCTCCCATCGAAAACTATCAGAGGTGGACCCCACGTGGCCAGCTCTGACTTTTTGGTGAAGAATCCACACCAGAATTCCAGTGTCCAAAGACAACGTATGAGCAAGGCATTTATAGTGTTTTTTTGTGGTATGTGCCGGATATTCTGAATATATAAAACAGGTTTATGTCTAAGGAGGTTGTCTAACCACAGACAACCACCTAACATGGAAGCTGCAGTAGCTGATTTTGCCATGGGAAGGCCACTGCTGATCAAATGGTAGCCATGGATGGTTCCAGTCTTAAAGGGGTACTCCGGGAATGAAAAAAATTAAAATACTTAAATATTACTTCATTCCTAATATCTTTCATTAGTTGTAATGGTTCGTTTTGTCTATGGAGCAATCATTGGGCGAAACAAAATGGCCGCCGTCCTAATCGTACACACAAAACCTGTCCTAATCACACAGGAGGACAAGTTACTTCACAACACTGAGATAAAGAGCCGCTTCATCCTCCTCTGTGCTCTGCTTGTCAGGGATTATGATCCATGAGCATATGTGGTAATCAGCAGCAGCACTTGTATGCAGTCTCCATTACCACAGTCTGTCCTCTCTGTACTTTATGTCTCCTCATGATCTCCATTCCTACAGAGATTCAACTGAAGGTCTTTTCATCTGTATTCAGCATCATAATCCCTGACAAGCAGAGCAGAGAGGAGGATGAGGCAGATCTTTACCTCAGTGTTGTGAAGTAACTTGTCCTCCTGTGTGATTAGGACAGGTTTTGTGTGTACTAATAGGACGGCGGCCATTTTGTTCCCCCTGATGATTGCTCCCCAGACAAAGCGAGCCATTACAACTAATGAAAGTTATTTGAGAATATATTTATAATGAAGTAATATTTACGGTAAGTATTTTCATTTTCTTAATTCCTGGAGAACCCCTTTAAGGTGGCTGTAAACATTAGGCAAAGATCGTCCAAATCTGGACGAACATCTAATGTTTAGATGCTAGGTCAACATTTGTTCTGAAGACGTCAGGAAAAAAGGGATCGGGCATGTTTGATAGCAGCTTATTCCTTTCTCCCCATTGAGAAAACATGGACGCACCCTGCTCAGTGATGTCCATTTGCCCTAAAATGGCCTGGGAACATGGTTCGACTTCATGAGACAACACATTTGAAGCCACCTAATCCTCTTTAGATCAAGTTAAACACCTTCTCACCTCTCATTGTGAACACTTTAGTTTATCACATCCTGTAGAGCGCCATGAATCATGTCTTCTGCTCGCTTCTCGGATCCAGTCGCTTTCTTTAAAATTACGTTCCCACAAGTAGCGGCTAATTGTAGGTTTATCTGAAGACGCGTAAGCCAAGAGCGGGTATCTGAAGGAAACAGCACAGAGTCTAATTACTGAATCACATTCCTTCAGGTTACTTAACACTGAACCAATTACATGAAATCATCATCAAACCGTGTTAGAGAGGAAGCCAACTGTTCAGCCAGTTTTCCTTTCGGAAAATAACATGGATGAATAAGAAGAGAGTGATTGATGTTTGTGCTCGCTGTATTATTACAAGAGGAGGCTCGTAAACTTCATCTGAACCTCCCCACGGATTCTGGAATCTTCAGTCCGGACCATTTATAGGCCGGTCAGTGTCAGGGAGCGCGGCTGGGAGGTCACCATAGCATCTGTATTGTCCCCAGTGTCGGGTCCATCGCAAACAAATACTGCAACCATGGAGAACAAGACATGAATATTTTTGTGCTCGACTATCAGACTTGGTGGACAGTCAGATGCTCGTTTTAGATACTACTAGTAGTGGTGCAGGGTTGGACTTGTAATAGAACTACAGGGAAATTTCCCGGTGGGCTGATGCCCAGGGGCCCCTCCTCATGGCTGCCATCCAGGTAGATAAAGATCTGCTGCTCTCAGCATTTATGTAGGAGCATTAGACACTTATGTATCTGGCCAGCAGCCGTAGGTTCCTCCTAAATTCAACTGTATTGCCGTCCTCAGGACAATGATAACAGTTTTATAATGTGGCATGGGTAGCAGTATACTGTGCTGCACTGTGGTATCTGGTTCTGCTGGGGCAGTATATTATGCTGCACTGTGGTATCTGGTTCTGCTGGGGCAGTATATTGTGCTGCACTGTGGTATCTGGTTCTGCTGGGGCAGTATATTATGCTGCACTGTGGTATCTGGTTCTGCTGGGGCAGTATATTGTGCTGCACTGTGGTATCTGGTTCTGCTGGGGCAGTATATTGTGATGCACTGTGGTATTTGGTTCTGCTGGGGCAGTATATTGTGATGCACTGTGGTATTTGGTTCTGCTGGGGCAGTATATTGTGCTGCACTGTGATATTTGGTTCTGCTGGGGCAGTATATTGTGATGCACTGTGGGTATTTGGTTCTGCTGGGGCAGTATATTGTGCTGCACTGTGGTATTTGGTTCTACTGGGGCAGTAATATTGTGCTGCACTGTGGTATCTGGTTCTGCTGGGGCGGTATATTGTGCTGCACTGTGGTATCTGGTTCTGCTGGGGCAGTATATTGTGCTGCACTGTGGTATCTGGTTCTGCTGGGGCGGTATATTGTGCTGCACTGTGGTATCTGGTTCTGCTGGGGCGGTATATTGTGCTGCACTGTGGTATCTGGTTCTGCTGGGCGGTATATTGTGCTGGACTGTGGTATTTAGTTCTGTTGGGGCAGTATTTTGTGCTGCACTGTGGTATCTGGTTCTGCTGGGGCGGTATATTGTGCTGCACTGTGGTATTTGTTCTGCAGGGGCAGTATTTTGTGCTGCACTGGTGGTATTTAGTTCTGTTGGGGCAGTATATTGTGCTGCACTGTGGTATCTGGTTCTGCTGGGGCAGTATATTGTGCTGCACTGTGGTATTTAGTTCTGTTGGGGCAGTATATTGGTGCTGCACTGTGGTATCTGGTTCTGCTGGGGCAGTAATATTGTACTGCACTGTGGTATCTGGTTCTGCTGAGGCAGTATATTGTACTGCACTGTGGTATCTGGTTCTGCTGGGGCTGTATATTGTGCTGTACTGTGGTATTTGGTTCTGCTGGAGTGGTATATTGTACTGCACTGTGGTATCTGGTTCTGCTGGGGCTGTATATTGTGCTGTACTGTGGTATTTGGTTCTGCTGGAGTGGTATATTGTACTGCACTGTGGTATCTGGTTCTGCTGAGGCTGTATATTGTGCTGCACTCTGGTATCTGGTTCTGCTGGGGCAGTATATTGTGCTGCACTCTGGTATCTGGTTCTGCTGGGGCAGTATATTGTGCTGCACTGTGGTATCTGGTTCTGCTGGAGTGGTATATTGTACTGCACTGTGGTATCTGGTTCTGCTGGGGCAGTATATTGTGCCTGCACTCTGGTATCTGTTTCTGCTGGGGCAGTATATTGTGCTGCACTGTGGTATCTGGTTCTGCTGGGGCAGTATATTGTGCTGCACTGTGTATCTGGTTCTGCTGGGGCAGTATATTGTGCTGCACTCTGGTATTCTGGTTCTGCTGGGGCAGTATATTGTGCTGCATCTGTGGTATCTGGTTCTGCTGGGGCAGTATATTGTACTGCACTCTGGTATCTGGTTCTGCTGGGGCGGTATATTGTGCTGCACTGTGGTATCTGGTTCTGCTGGGCGGTATATTGTGCTGCACTCTGGTATCTGGTTCTGCTGGGGCGGTATATTGTGCTGCACTGTGGTATCTGGTTCTGCTGGGGCAGTATATTGTGCTGCACTCTCGTATCTGGTTCTGCTGGGGCAGTATATTGTGCTGCACTCTGGTATCTGGTTCTGCTGGGGCAGTATATTGTGCTGCACTGTGGTATCTGGTTCTGCTGGGGCAGTATATTGTGCTGCACTGTGGTATCTGGTTCTGCTGGGGCAGTATATTGTACTGCCACTCTGGTATCTGGTTCTGCTGGGGCGGTATATTGTGCTGCACTCTGGTATCTGGTTCTGCTGGGGCGGTATATTGTGCTGCACTGTGGTATTCGGTTCTGCTGGGGCAGTATATTGTGCTGCACTCTGGTATCTGGTTCTGCTGGGGCAGTATATTGTGCTGCACTGTGGTATCTGGTTCTGCTGGGGCAGTATATTGTGCTGCACTCTGGTATCTGGTTCTGCTGGGGCAGTATATTGTGCTGCACTGTGGTATCTGGTTCTGCTGGGGCGGTATATTGTGCTGCACTGTGGTATTCGGTTCTGCTAGGGTGGTATTTTTTGCTGCACTACAGTATTGTTGGCCTTGTTTACATCTGTTGTACCTGCCTACGTGTGTTGGCCCTGCCTACCTTTTTTGCCACGCCACGCCCACCTACAACATGGCGCCACTTTTCCTTTTTATCGTTTCGTCTATACCTAGGGGAATTAATTCTGGAACTATTGAGATTTTTTGATCCGTTTCATCATGCAAACAAATCTTTTTTTGCAGTTTTGCTGCATCGTTTGTTCGTGCAGAATACAGAATTTTTTTTTTCTGGCCACTAGGGGCAGTGTTCCATTTCACCATGGCTGCATGGCTTTCCTTCTTACTTCTGGAGGTCAAAACGGCTGCTTTCCCTCATTAGACAATTTAGAAATGTGCCGAGATATATAGCTCCCTGTGGGGGTTGCTGCATACCACTGTCTTCCACTGACTATAAAGAGAGAAATAAACTATATCTACTAGTGAAGTAGTCTGTCCCTTTAAATATTGAGCCTATGAGAATAATATACTGCCATCGGGCAGTGACCCAGACATGCGGGCTTAAATCATGGTCTCACATTTCACAGGCTACTGCTTGCAGGCTACACTAAGTATGTAACCAGCTGGACCCCGACTCTGCTCTAATACTTGATTTTTAATGATTTTTTTTTAGACCGGGGACCGAATGTGAAAATGCAAAGTCCCCTTCCAAAAATTGATAAAACAATTTTCAGCCATTCCGCTGCCAGAGGACAAAACAGGAAAAGGCCTCCATTTATTTTATCTTTAAGTTATGGAACAGCTGCTAAACCGGCAAAACCTTGGTCAGTTTTCAAGCCTTCAGTTGGACCTTTCACAGTATGGTGGCACGAGAAGAAGATGAGTAGCGTTCATGGTGATGTCATGGTTTTGAGGCTTTCCTATGGGGCTCTATGTATATAAAGTAACGTAGTTTGCTAGTCCCAGGTAATCCACTCTCATTGTCTAGCCCATGTACCTCGACTGTCCTCCTTGGTGGCCAACGGTTGCACCATGCAGTCTTTTTCAGTACCTAAGCCTATCTGCGTTGGGGTCCTACATCCCTCCTCTGAAATGCAAACCTACCATATAGCTTGTGGCCTCCAGGCCCATGAGCCTTTGCCTTAGTGTTTGATAGTGCCGTCATATAGTCTTACAGGAACCCCTGTGAGAGATAACTGGGAATCTTGTGGGCCTGTAGAAGGTCCATGCTTGGCCAGGAACATCCCCCAAACCATGGCCTAGGTCCAGTATTCTATATTACCTGCCTACTCACGCCCTATTTTTTCCATCACAGTGTTCCTCAGACTATCCCTTACCACATGGCTTGATTTTCTGACTTTCCTTATTGTACCGATCCCTCACTAAGGACTTTTTGCACCTCGTCTCTAGGTCTACAAAAATATCTTAATGCCTCCAGTGAAAAATAAAAAAAAAAAATTAACATTTTTATTTTGGCCAAGTGCTGACCGAGACATTTCTTTACGTAGACGTTCTCTCAACTGTTTGTTCGAGGTGTCTTAGTAAATAAGGACAGAAGAGCCGTGAAGAGCCAAGAAATAGGAAAAAAAAAAATCAAGGAAAAATCCACTTTTCAAAAAAACAATTGAAATGCACATGAGACGTTGATTAACCATGTAATACTCTGGTTACATGAGGTTTCCTTCTTCAGGAGTCTAACAGTTTCCTGTTACTGGAGAGCAGTAGATTATGGGAGCTCAGGTGAAAGTTAAAGAGGTTGTCTCTTTGGGACCACTCCTTTTCATATCCCTTTAAATTCCATTTGAAAGGGTTTTTATACTTTGAAAATCAGGGAGTTTATAGTTGGAGGGGTAAGATCTTTAGTTGAGGATCCTCATCTCTTGGCCAGACTGGAGAGTGGTTATAAAGAATGTCGCTCTCTGGAGGACCTGACCTGTCCTACATTACACAGACAAACTATTAATTTGAATGCAAACTGTGTAATACTCAATTTCCCCTGTAGGAGTGCTGCATGGAAATTGAACCCTTCCAGTTTTCCCTGTAGATTATACTTGATCGCTGATGGTCTCAGCAGGGGTTCACTGAATAATCAATTTATGGTTAGGGGCCCTTCTAACAAGTAACAGAGATCCCCTTTAAAAGCTCTACAGGCCCTAGTCACATTTTTCCTTCTCTACCATTTCCATAATATCTTATCACCAGGGGCGGACTGGGAACATAAAGTGGCCCTGGAAAAAGTACTGAAAGTGACCCCATTTTGTAGTTTAGTCCAAATTGATGGAAGGCAGGACCAGCAATACCATATTGTGGCACATTATACCACCCCAACAGAGCCAAATACCACAGTCCATCACAGAATACTGCCAGCAGCACAAAATAAAACCCCAAAAACTTCCACTGGCCGGCCATGAGGAGGGCTCAGGTGGCCCCTGGGGCATCAGCCCACCGGGAAATTTCCCTGTAAAGTCTATGGCCAATCCGCCCCTGCTTATCACAGAGTTTATAGTTGTAGGATTGAGATCTTTAGATGAGTATCCTCATCTCTTGGCCACACTGGAGAGTAGTTATAAAGAACGTCGCTCTCTGGAGGACCTGACCTGTCCTACATTACGCAGGCAGACCACTGATTTGAATGGAAACCGTGTAATACTCAATTTCCCCTGTAGGAGTGCTGTAGGGAAATTGAACCCTTACTTCCAGTTTTTCCTGCAGATTTTAGTTGATTGCTGATGGTTACGGTATGATCAGCTTTTTGCTAAGAGACCCTTTTAACAAGTAGCGAAGATCCTCTTTAAAAACTCTACAGGCCGTAGTCACATCTTTCCTTCTCCACCATTATCAGGGAGTTTATAGTTGGAGGGTTGAGATCTTTAGTTGAGGATCCTCATCTCTTGGCCAGACTGGAGAGTAGTTATAAAGAACGTCGCTCTCTGGAGGACCTGACCTGTCCTACATTACGCAGGCAGACCACTGATTTGAATGGAAACTGTGTAATACTCAATTTCCCCTGTAGAAGTGCTGTAGGGAAATTGAACCCTTACTTCCAGTTTTCCCTCTAGATTAGACTTGATCACTGATGGTCTCAGCAGGAGACCACTGTATGATCAGCTTATGGTTAGGAGCCCAAGTAGTGGAGAACCCCTTTAAAAACTCTACAGGACCTAGTCGCCTTTTTCCTTCACCACACCTCACATAGTCCACATACATTTTATATATGAAATAATAAATTGACCGTATAGGAACGTGTGAGCTCTCTGCACAGTCCTAACCCCGGATGGCGGGTATATATATGTATTTTTTCTTTGACCGCAGCTGTTAAATAAGCTTGCAAGGTCCCGTTCTTATTCTTTTATTTCATCTGTTCTCCCAGACAGTGTGTTGTGGAGAGCACAGGCCCCAGCTGAAGCATGCTTTTTTCTTTTTATCCCCCCCTCCCTTCCACCGCCACCCCCCTCGTCTCTCTGGCAGTCTCAGACTCCAGATGTTCAGAGTGCTAGTTGGGAAGTCCTACTGGCGCCACTCAGGGCAGAGGGCAGAGGAAAGGCACGCGAGCTGGAACCCAAAGCACTCAGTCTCTGCTGGATTTGGCACATTCCCCAGCATTTTGCTGGCATGCTCCACAGCTCTCTCCTGGCCATCTGTTCCAAAAAAACACTTTCAGGACCTCATCATCACTCAGGATACTACAGTGAGAGCAGCTGTTTCAGAGGCACAAGGAAAAACCGTGCTAAAGGTCTCTTTATGAGAGAGGAAACCAGATTATGAAGAACAGCAGAACAGTTGGGGCTTCATAAAACTTGTCGGCTGCGGTTTTGAAATCCGTTCACCGCGTGTGTCATATTGATATTTCTATGGGTTTTATCACGGTGAAACTAGATCTGCAGAAGAGAGGAGAACATGGAAAAAAGTAAAATAACTAGAGCTAAGATGTTTCCACACAGGAAAGATTTATGGATTAAAAAGGTAACAGCCACGGCGTGATAGCTGCCACATCGGGAGGTGCAGCATAAAAAGGACTGGGATGAGGGGGTCTCATTGTATGGAAAAGTAATTACATAGAATAAACCATAAGGATGGATGGAGGGAGATAGATAGATAGATAGATAGATAGATAGATAGATATAGATATAATAAGATAGATAGACAAATAGAATTATAGCTATAGATAGTAGATAGATATGAGATAGATAGATAGATAGATGATAGATAAATAGAATTATAGATATGAGGTAGATATAGATAGATAATAGATAGAAAGATATTATAGATAGATCGATATGAGATAGATGATAGATAGATAGATAGATAGATAGATATAGATATAATAAGATAGATAGATAGACAAATAGAATTATAGCTATAGATAGTAGATAGATATGGAATAGATAGATAGATAGATAGATAGATAGATAATAAATAGATAGATAGATAGATAGATAATAGATAGATAGATATGAGATAGATTAGTTAGATAGATAGATAGATAGATATAGATATAATAAGATAGATAGATAAATAGAATTATATCTATAGATAGTAGATAGATATGAGATAGATAGATATGAGATAGATAGATAATAGATAGATAGATAATAGATTGATAGATAGATATTAAATAAATAGATAGATGTGGATGGCTGGACGGACAGTCAGACATGGATGGATAGATCAATAGATAATGGATGTCTAGAGAGAAGGATAGATAGATTTGAATGGATAGACAGACAGATATATAGATAGACAGATATAAGATAGATAGAGATGAGACAGATAGATAGAAGATAGATATACTGTAGATAGATGATAGATAGATAATAGATAGATGTTAGATAAATAGAAAGATAGATATGAGATAGAGATAGCTATAGATATACTGTAGATTATAGATAGATAATAGATAGTAGATAGATATGAGATAGATGATAGATAGATATTAGATATATAGATATGAGATAGATAATAGATAGATCTTGTGACTCCTCTGCTACGTGGTATTAGCAGTATTCCTGTCTCGGTACTCGCTATGAGGGAGGGTACAATCACTTCCCTTCACATGACTTTTTGGAAGAATTCTTATTGTTTTCAAGATCATACAGGAAACTGACCTTGATGCTTCTTACAGAGCATTGCTGGGGCGTCATGTGTGTGAAATATGTGGAATATTTGTTTTTGGCATCTTCTGTGTCTTCCTTACATCGGAGTAAAGTACATGTATACAGCGGTATATACAGAGTGCATGGCCGTAGTACAATACCAGTAGTGATGTACCGTAATGGTATAGAGATGTGTTCAGGAATACCCCTTTAAATGGTGCCAGACACATCTCAGTGTGGTCATACACCGCTACATATCCATGGCAAACACTAGTGCCAGTCACATCTCAGGGGGCATACACTAGTGCCAGTCACATCTCAGGGGGCATACACTAGTGCCAGTCACATCTCAGGGGGCATACACTAGTGCCAGTCACATCTCAGGGGGCATACACTAGTGCCAGTCACATCTCTGGGGGCAAACACTAGTGCCAGTCACATCTCTGGGGGCAAACACTAGTGCCAGTCACATCTCAGGGGGCATACACTAGTGCCAGTCACATCTCTGGGGGCAAACACTAGTGCCAGTCACATCTCAGGGGGCATACACTAGTGCCAGTCACATCTCAGGGGGCATACACTAGTACCAGTCACATCTCAGGGGGCATACACTAGTGCCAGTCACATCTCAGGGGGCATACACTAGTGCCAAGGACACAGCCACAGGAGTACCCTTGTAGAAGTAGCAGTTATTTCATTGCCCATACAAGATATATGTCATTGACCATAAAGTACACCCCAATCAGCGACCACATTCACATTTGTCATGGACATAAGTATTCAGACCCTTTCCCGTGACACTTGGAATTTAGCTCTGGGGCCTCCCATTTCTCTTGATCATCTTTGAGATGTCTCGACATCTTGACTGGAGTCCACCTGTGCTAAATTCAGTTGATTGGACATGATTTGGAAAGACACCCTCATGTCTATATGAGGTCTCACAGCTGACAATACATCACCAAGCCATGAGGAGGAAAGAACTGCCTGTAGAGCTCAGAGACAGGATTGTGTGGAGGCACAGATCTGAAGAAGGGGGCTGCACTGAAAGTTCTCAAGAGCACGGTGGCCTCCATAATTCTTAAACTAAAGACCAATCTGGGCTTTATAGCAGAGCAGCCAGAAAGAACGGCAAGACAACACAGGAGTGGCTTAGGGACAACTTTGTGAGTGGCCCAGCCAGAACCTTGACTTGAACCCAATCAAACATCTTTGAAGAGCCCTGAACATGGTTGTCCACCGACAGTCCCCATCCAACCTGACAGCGCATGAGAGGATCCGCCGAGAAGAATGGCCCCAAATCTAGTTGTGCAAACCTTGTGGCCTCATACCCAAGAAGACTGGAGGCTGTAACCACTGCCAAAGGGGCTTCAACTAAGTCCTGAGTAAAGGGTGTGAAGACTTATGTCAATGCAAGATTTTAGTTTTTCCTTTTCAATCAATTAGTAAAGATTTCTAACCTTCTCACATTCTCATTATGGGGTAATGAGCGCAGAATGATGGGGAAAAAAGTGAAAGGGCCTGAAGACTTTCGCAATGCATTGTAGCAGTGCCGCCAGTAACACCATCCACTATACAGCAGTACCCATCCAATACTATATATAGTCATCTACATCAGCTTCCACACCTATCACCTACACTGATGGTTGGCTGAGGGTCCATGCAGTCTCTTGGTTACTTCACCCTATACAAGTGGCTCTAAGCCCTATGCAGAGGCTCCCAAGGAGTGGACGGTGTTAATTTTCCTTACAGAAGAGAAAAGAAGTTTTCACTTAGCGCCATTAGCGAGCTGACAGCGGATTTATGTCTCGCAGGGCCTCATCCTCTGGTCCTCACTGTGATAAACACTTTCATCATTTTTATTGAGAGTTGTCATTGGGTCCTTCTGTTCTCTTTGTGCTGATGTGATGTACATCCCAGAGAGAGAGTCTGTACTGCCATAGGTTATCACAGACCGCTATATAGTGCACTGGGTATGGCATACAGTAGGGTACTGCAGAATGGAGGCGCGCAGTCCACTGGAGTCCAAGCATCTGTTTCTGGGCCCATTCATAGGAGGCAGTATTATAGTAGTTATATTCTTGTACATAGGAGGCAGTATTATAGTAGTTATATTCTTGTACATAGGAGCAGTATTATAGTAGTTATATTCTTGTACATAGGAGGCAGTATTATAGTAGTTATATTCTTGTACATAGGAGCAGTATTATAGTAGTTATATTCTTGTACATAGGAGCAGTATTATAGTAGTTATATTCTTGTACATAGGAGCAGTATTATAGTAGTCTATATTCTTGTACATAGAGCAGTATTATAGTAGTTATATTCTTGTACATAGGAGGCAGTATTATAGTAGTTATATTCTTGTACATAGGAGCAGTATTATAGTAGTTATATTCTTGTACATAGGAGCAGTATTATAGTAGTTATATTCTTGTACATAGGAGCAGTATTATAGTAGTTATATTCTTGTACATAGGAGCCAGTATTATAGTAGTTATATTCTTGTACATAGGAGGGCAGTATTATAGTAGTTATATTCTTGTACATAGGAGCAGTATTATAGCAGTTATATTCTTGTACATAGGAGCGGTATTATAGTAGTTATATTCTTGTGCATAGGAGGCAGTATTATAGTAGTTATATTCTTGTACATAGGAGCAGTATTATAGTAGTTATATTCTTGTACATAGGGGCAGTATTATAGTAGTTATATTCTTGTACATAGGAGGCAGTATTATAGTAGTTATATTCTGTACATAGGAGCAGTATTATAGTAGTTATATTCTTGTATATAGGAGGCAGTATTATAGTAGTTATATTCTTGTACATAGGAGCAATATTATAGTAGTTATATTCTTGTATATAGGAGGCAGTATTATAGTAGTTATATTCTTGTACATAGGAGCAGTATTATAGTAGTTATATTCTTGTACATAGGAGGCAGTATTATAGTAGTTATATTCTTGTACATAGGAGCAGTATTATAGCAGTTATATTCTTGTACATAGGAGCGGTATTACTAGTAGTTATATTCTTGTACATAGGAGGCAGTATTATAGCAGTTATATCCTTGTACATAGGAGGCAGTATTATAGTAGTTATATTCTGTACATAGGAGCAGTATTATAGTAGTTATATTCTTGTACATAGGAGCAGTATGATAGTAGTTATATTCTTGTACATAGGAGCAGTATTATAGTAGTTATATTCTTGTACATAGGAGGCAGTATTATAGTAGTTATATTCTTGTACATAGGAGCAGTATTATAGCAGTTATATTCTTGTACATAGGAGCGGTATTATAGTAGTTATATCTTGTACATAGGAGGCAGTATTATAGTAGTTATATTCTTATACATAGGAGGCAAGTATTATAGCAGTTATATCCTTGTACATAGGAGCAGTATTATAGTAGTTATATTCTTGTACATAGGAGCAGTATTATAGTAGTTATATTCTTGTACATAGGAGCAGTATGATAGTAGTTTATATTCTTGTACATAGGAGGCAGTATCTAGTAGTTATATTCTTGTAAATAGGAGCAGTATTAAGGTAGTTCTTGTACATAGGAGCAGTATTATAGTTATTATATCTTGTACATAGGAGCAGTATGATAGTAGTTATATCTTGTACATAGGAGGCAGTATTATAGTAGTTATATTCTTGTAAATAGGAGCAGTATTATAGTAGTTCTTGTACATAGGAGGCAGTATTATAGTAGTTATATTCTTGTACATAGGAGCAGTATGATAGTAGTTATATTCTTGTACATAGGAGGCAGTATTATAGTAGTTATATTCTTGTAAATAGGAGCAGTATTATAGTAGTTCTTGTACATAGGAGGCAGTATTATAGTAGTTATATTCTTGTACATAGGAGGCAGTATTATAGTAGTTATATTCTTGTACATAGGAGCAGTATGATAGTAGTTATATTCTTGTACATAGGAGGCAGTATTATAGTAGTTATATTCTTGTAAATAGGAGCAGTATTATAGTAGTTATATTCTTGTAAATAGGAGCAGTATTATAGTAGTTATATTCTTGTACATAGGAGCAGTATTATAGTAGTCATATTCTTGTACATAGGAGAAGTATTATAGTAGTTATAGTCTCATACACAGGGGAAGTATTATAGTAGTTATATTGTTGTACATAGAGGACAGTATTATAGTAATTATATTCTATTGTTATAGTAATTAGTGGTAGTTTTTGAATAATTATTTCCATCATTGCTGATTTAAAGTACGGCATCCCATCAACAGCGAAATAGAATCCGAAAACATCAGAACGTTGGTCGGATCGAGGGTGACATTGTCCCATGTATGACCAGCTTTAGTACATAACAACCATAATCTGTGTCTCTCCCAGTCCTAATGCCTCCTCTAACCTGCCTCATAAATATTTAGATGTATGTCCCGCAGGATCAGTAGAGCATAGCCATTTTCCGAAGTCTCCAAAGGAATAACACAGTAAGCTCTTAATCCTCCTGCTTTTCAGAAAAAACAACCAGTGAAGTTACAACAAATCTTAGGGGATTTATAAGACACTTGATCAAAGATAAAGTTATGTTAAACAGCTGCTGGAGCGACAGGCCCTGGGAGCAGGATAATTAAAGGTGCCGCACGCAGAAGAAATATACGTTTATAATACATTATATAGATGGCATGGGAAGAGGAAATATGGTGGCTCCATCATCTGCTCTAAAGCAAAGGGGACCCAAGTTTAAATCTGACAAATGTATATTAAAGGGGTTGTGTCACAAAACATATTCTACATTTTTCAAACCAGCACCTGGATCTGAATATTTTTGTAATTGCATGTAATTAAAAATTTTGCATAGCTGCCGAGTTATTCAGCAAAATGTATCTGTATAGCGCCACCTGCTGTTTCTTCTTTTCCTTATTTTTTGTCCATCTCGCTGAGTTGGTCGCACGCGATCAGTTTAAATCTTCAACTTCCTGCAGCCATATGGTCTGGGAGAAGCTGTGGCAGTTACAGGGAAAGAGCTGCAGCAGAAAGGACATGCCCCCAGGTTCAGGTGTGTGTAAAATAAGCAGGGACAGTCTCATATGTATTATGGCATTCATTAGCAATGAAATGATATAATCACGTGACCTGTGATCACACGGAGATTTATGTGTGTGGCCCGAGGAGGTGGATGGTGCAGACATGTGCTTATCACATGTGAATGATAACATTGTGGATATGGTCCAGCTTCCGTCTATTTGGTTATGTTACCATGTAGTGCAGAAGCACCAGATTCAGGATGGGTGCACTACTGACGTGAACTTTAGTATTAAGTTTACCGAAATTGCTTTTTATTTTACTTTCTTACACACTAGTACATAACTGAAAGACTGTGACAGTGTTTGTCATTGACAGTGTTAAGATGTGACATTACAGTATAATGTAGGTGAATTTCAAGATTTTTAGTAGTTGAGTTCAGGGCTCCTCAGAAGAAGGGTTCAGAGGTCCTTGGTAGCAGAGCTCAGGGGTGTACACTGTTTGGGGTCTACAGTAATGAAGCTCAAGGATTCTCGGTATCTGAAGTCAGGGGTCTTCAGTAGATACATCCTCAGTAGCTGAATTCATGGGTCCTCAGTAACTGTATATAGGGGTTCTCAATAGCTGAGTTCAAGAGTCCACAGTGTCGTAGAGGTTCACAGTACTTTAACTGAGAAGTGCCCAAAAATTCATTTGGAGCCTGCTACATGTGAACTACAACAAAGTTCAGGGGTTCATAGGAGATGAGTTCAGGGGTCCACAGTGGATGAGTTCAGGGGTCCACAGTGGATGAGTTCAGGGGTCCACAGTGGATGAGTTCAGGGGTCCACAGTGGATGAGTTCAGGGGTCCACAGTGGATGAGTTCAGGGGTCCACAGTGGATGAGTTCAGGGGTCCACAGTGGATGAGTTCAGGGGTCCACAGTGGATGAGTTCAGGGGTCCACAGTGG
This sequence comes from Rhinella marina, assembly GCA_900303285.1. Taxonomy (NCBI): domain Eukaryota; kingdom Metazoa; phylum Chordata; class Amphibia; order Anura; family Bufonidae; genus Rhinella; species Rhinella marina. The sequence goes on from ONZH01007537.1 coordinate 16,215, forward strand.
ATGAGTTCAGGGGTCCACAGTGGATGAGTTCAGGGGTCCACAGTGGATGAGTTCAGGGGTCCACAGTGGATGAGTTTAGTGGTCCACAGTGGATGAGTTTAGTGGTCCACAGTAGATGAGTTCAGGGGTCCACAGAAGGAGACCTCAGTAGATGAGTTCAGGTGTCCACATAAAATGAGTTAATTGGTCCACAGTAGGTGAGTTCAGGGGGCCACAGAAGATGAGTTCAGTGGTCCACATTAGATGAGTTCAGTCGTCCACAGAAGGGGCCCTCAGTAGATGAGTTCAGTGTTTCACAGTGGATGAGTTCAGGGGTCCTCAGTAGATGAGTTCAGTGCTCCACAGTAGATGAGTTCAGGGGTCCACAGTGGATGAGTTCAGGGGTCCACAGTAGATGAGTTCAGGGGACCACAGTGGATGAGTTCAGGGGTCCACAGTAGATGAGTTCAGTGCTCCACAGTAGATGAGTTCAGGGGTCCACAGTGGATGAGTTCAGGGGTCCACAGTAGATGAGTTCAGGGGTCCACAGAAATAGACCTCAGTAGATGAGTTCAGGTGTCCACATAAAATGAGTTAATTGGTCCACGGTAGGTGAGTTCAGGGGGCCACAGAAAATGAGTTCATTGGTCCACAGAAGGGGCCCTCAGTAGATGAGTTTAGGGGTCCACAGTAGATGAGTTCAGTGCTCCACAGAAGGGGACCTCGGTAGATGAGTTCAGGGTCCACAGAAGGGGCCTTCAGTAGATGAGTTCAATGGTCCACAGTAGATGAGTTCAGTGCTCCACAGAAGGGGCCCTCAGTAGATGAGTTCAGTATTTCACAGTGGATGAGTTCAGGGGACCACAAAGGAGGAGTTCAGGGGTCCTCAGTAGACGAGTTCATGGGTCCACAGTAGATGAGTTCAGGGGTCCACAGTAGATGAGTTCAGGGGTCCACAGAAGGAGCCCTCAGTAGATGAGTTCAGGTGTCCACATAAAATGAGTTAATTGGTCCACGGTAGGTGAGTTCAGGGGGCCACAGAAAATGAGTTCATTGGTCCACAGAAGGGGCCCTCAGTAGATGAGTTTAGGGGTCCACAGTAGATGAGTTCAGTGCTCCACAGAAGGGGACCTCGGTAGATGAGTTCAGGGGTCCACAGAAGGGGCCTTCAGTAGATGAGTTCAATGGTCCACAGTAGATGAGTTCAGTGCTCCACAGAAGGGGCCCTCAGTAGATGAGTTCAGTATTTCACAGTGGATGAGTTCAGGGGACCACAAAGGATGAGTTCAGGGGTCCTCAGTAGATGAGTTCATGGGTCCACAGTAGATGAGTTCAGGGGTCCACAGTAGATGAGTTCAGGGGTCCACAGAAGGAGCCCTCAGTAGATGAGTTCAGGTGTCCACATAAAATGAGTTAATTGGTCCACAGTAGGTGAGTTCAGGGGGCCACAGTAGGTGAGTTCAGGGGGCCACAGAAGATGAGGTCAGTGGTCCACAGAAGATGAGTTCAGGGGTCCACAGAAGGAGCCCTCAGTAGATGAGTTCAGGTGTCCACATAAAATGAGTTAATTGGTCCACAGTAGGTGAGTTCAGGGGGCCACAGTAGGTGAGTTCAGGGGGCCACAGAAGATGAGGTCAGTGGTCCACAGAAGATGAGTTCATTGGTCCACAGAAGGGGCCCTCAGTAGATGAGTTCAGGGGTCCACAGTAGATGAGTTCAGTTGTCCACAGTAGATGTGTTCAGGGGTCCATAGAAGGGGCCCTCAGTAGATGAGTTCACGGGTCCACAGATGAGCTCAGGAGTCCACAGTAGATGAGTTCAGTGGTCCACAGTAGATGAGTTAAGTGGTCCACAGTAGATGAGTTCAGTGCTCCACAGAAGGGTCCCTCAGTAGATGAGTTCACGGGTCCACAGTAGATGAGCTCAGGAGTCCACAGTAGATGAGCTCAGGAGTCCACAGTAGGTGAGTTTAGGGGTCTACAGAAGATGAGTTCAGGGGTCCACAATAGAGTTAACTGGTCCACAGTGAGGATCCACAGTAGGTGAGTTGAGGGGTCCATAGTAAATGAGCTCAGTGGTCCTCAGTAGATGAGTTCAGGGGTCCACAATACATAAGTTCAGGATTCCACAGTAGAGTTCACTGGTCCACAGTAGGGATCCACAGTAGGTGAGTTCAGCGGTCCATAGTAGATGATTTCAGATATCCAAAGTTGATACGTTCAGGGGTCCTTATAGCATAGTTCTAGGGCCCACACTGTGAAGGGTCTTCAGTAGCTTTCAGGGGTCCTCAGTATGAGGTGTTCAGTGGAGTCCTTTTTGCTTAGCAGATTTGTTTTACGTGAAGACTATCAGGCTTCACCATGGAGGTCTGTGTCATAGCTGCTGGGGACAGATGGGGGGTGGACTGGACAATGTAATTTCATTCAGACAAAGACATGTGTGGAGGAGGAAACCCACATTTATTACAGTAATCATCCTATAATTGCTAAGAATATTATTGCTGCCCTGCTGCACCTTAAAGGGATTCTCCACCTAAATATGTTTATAGAAAAATATGATTAAATATACAGCCTGAGACGAGAAATGTCATGGGCTGAGTTTTGACCAGTTGCTGCTCCCTTTACCTTTCCATCGTTGTCATCTCTCTCGGCTTGCATTTCCCATTCTTATCTGTATTGTCCCTCTGTTATTCCTCCTAGAAATATATTGGCAACTGGGTGGTTCAGTTCTCATTGTCAACAGTCTGGCACTGTCAGCATTGTAGGGTTGACTCCTGGCACCCCAGCTAATCATCTGTTTGTGGAAGCCATGAGCGCTACAGCCTCCTCTCAGCTTACCATGCACAGCGCCATCCTTTATATAGTGTCTGTGTTTGGTACTGCAGCTCAATCCCATTCATCTGAGCTGCACCTTGACCATGTGACCGATGAATGTGACATCAGTGGTCTAGGAAGGGGCACCCGCTGAGGATAGGCCATCAATATCAAAATCTCAGACAACCCCTTTAAGAGAGTCCAGTTTGCAGTGGCAGCATATCCTTAGCTACAGCACACTCAGGGTCAGTAAGGTGCCAGAAAGCATGGCCATTTCTTACTGACCTTGCCTATAAAATGATTACATTACAGTATGATAAATTCCAGATGCCATAGGCCACCCTCGGGTCTCCACTTTAAGTGGACGCCGGGACAGATTTAGGGATTCAAAGCAATATTTTCTTAAAGAGTAGTAAAGTAGTACAATGCATAGCCTGGGGCAGAGGCGGTGAACCTGCGGATCTCCGGCAGCTGGAAAGCTGCCCATAGGACTCTGCCGCCTCCAGACCTCCGAACACAAAACAGATGCAGCTGTCCGCAGATTGGCACCATTCAGACGAGCTGTCACTCTGATTGTGGCGCTGGTTGACAGTCCAAATATTGTGTGTCCCTCCCTGAAGAGCAGGCTGTCTCTCCGAATACACCGTGCCAAATGAGCGAGACAGTCGTGATGGGGGGGGGGGAACCTGGCCGACCGGAGCCGGAGAAGCACGGATATACCTCCACACATCATAGGTGTGTTATATATACAGGAGGCTACGAATAAAAAAGTGTTAAAGGGGGTGCGACACTTCATTTAGCGCGTTCCACAAAATACAGATCAGCCATCAGCCAGTCCATATTGCGTCCGTTTTTTTTTTTGCGGATCCATTGTAACAGTGCCTATGCTTGCCCGCAACGGACAAGAATAGAGCATGTTCTATATTTTTTGCGTAACGGAGATGGAATGCACATGAAGTCAGTTCCGTTTTTCTGCGGTCCCATCGAAGTGAATGGTTCCGCATACGGGCCGCAAAAAATAACGGAACGGACACGGAGCCCTTAAGGCGTATGTATACACCGGTATGTATTTTGCGTTCAGTATAACACAGATCCACTAAAAAAAAAAGGGGATGACATCCGTGTGACATACGTTTTTTTTTGCGGATCCATTGTAACAATGCCTGCCCTTATCCGGCAAAACGGACAGGAATAGGAGATATTCTATCTTTTTTGCGGAACGGCCATGCGGAAATACGGAAACGGAGTCATTTACGGTTTTTTTGCAGACCCATTGAAGTGAATGGTTCTGTATATGGGCCACAAAAAAACCCGGAACAGACACGGAGCCCTTAGGGATCATGCACATGACTGTGTGTACTTTGCAGTCCCCAAAACACGGATCCGCAAAAAAAAACATGACATCCGTGTGTCGTCTGTGTTGCATCCATTGTAGCAATGCCTGTCCTTGTTCGCAAAACGGACAGTAATAGGACGTGTACTATCTTTTTTTGTGGAATGGCCATGCGGACAAACAGAAACGAAATGCACACGGAGTCATTACGTTTTTTTTGCGGACCCATTGAAGTGAATGGTTCCACATACGGGCCGCAAAAAAATTAACGGAACGGACACGGAGCCCTTAGGGATCATGCACCTCAACAGTATGTATTTTGCTGGATCCGCAAAAAAAACCCACAGATGACATCTGTTTGACGCCCGGGCTTGCATCCGTTTTTTTTTTGCAGATCATTTGTAACAATGCCTGTCCGCAAAACGGACAAGAATAGGACATGTGCTATCTTTTTTGCGGAACGGCCATGCAGACCTACGGAAACGGAATGCACACAGTCATTTCCGTTTTTTTGCAGACCCATTTAAGTGAATGGTTCCACACACAGGCCACAAAAAAAAAAATAACGGAGCGGACACGGAAAAATATACGTTTGTGTGCATGAGCCCTTATATGGCTGGGAGTACCTCTGTTTTTTTCCAGCCACTGATAATTGGCATTATTGAACTTGTTAAAGGGGTTGTCTGAGTGTTCAATACTGATGACCGGTTCTAAGGATAGGTCATCCGTATCTGATCGGCGGGGGTCCAACCCACGACACCCCCACTGATCAGCTGAGAATGCAGCGCTTTTGTCTTCCTAGGTCATGTGATGTCACGTTCATCGATCCTATGCACAGCTCAGTTCTATTCAGGTGAATGGGCCTGGACTGCAATACCAAGCACGGCCACTATACAATGGACGGCGCTGTGCTTGGTAAGCTGCTCCACAACCTCTTCAAACAGCAGATCTGAGGGGTGCAGCGAGTCGGGCCGCCACCGATAAGATACTGATGACCTCTCCTCAGGATAGACCATCAGTAATACACATTAGGACAATCCCTTTAAATTGCTGGGATAACTCTGAAAATAATGTCAGTGAGAGCCATGACCGCAGCTCTTGGAGGGCCACAACCTCAAATTAATAGCACCATGGCCCTCAAGTCCTAGGCATCAGTGGCCCCGGGACAACTCACAGGCCCCCTTATTAAGGAGAGGCATCCCTCATATAGGTCTTATTCTTTAGCAACCGCTTGGTGAAAGGGGGGCCACTGTTTCCCCTTATTCTGGTTAGCCTGCGGTCACCACTAGGGGGTGCTCCCTGCATACAAATAGAAATCTGTATACCCTGAGCTCCCCCTAATGGTCTATGTAGCTTGACTCTCCCATCCCTTTGTGGCATATCCCCATAGGCAGATGGGGAGCAGAGGTGGCAATTACACCCAGGTCATGTCTGCCACATGAGAAGACACCAGTATTATAAATGGCACATAGTAAATGAGGGCCCCTCCTGCAGTTTTTGCACTGGGGCCCATGGAGCTTCAAGCTATGTCTCGGAGGGCAGTTTCTAAAGCTACAAACGGTAAGAAGCTGATAAAGACTAGTGATAGTAGACAGCACCACCTGCAGGTGACAGCTGGTAACACACTGTCTTCTTTCCTGCATGACATTTTGTGACACCGAATGACGGCAGTGCCATTTTATGATCAGGAAATGCAGTTTTATGACGGATATTTGGTTCTAGTCCACTGACTCCGCCCTCGGCAGCTAAAACCAAAATTATGACAAAATGATCATCACAGTCTATAACCGCACTGGTAGTGGCTATTCGGCAAGATCGTAGCTTGGGCAGAAGGGACAAATACCCCAAATATTCTACCTCTCATAGCCACAGTAAAAGACTACAGTGAACCTGCACTAAACATAAGCACTATAGGGTAGTATTAGTTATGTGCTATGTGGCAGTATTAGTTAAGCGTTAAGTATAGTTATTAAGCACTATATAGGAGTATTATTTAAGCACTATATGGCGGTATTAGGTAAGTGCTATTGACCAGTATCAAGTGCTATATGGCAATATTATTTAACTACTATATGGCAGTATTATTCAATCACTATATGGCAGTATTATGCAATCACTATATATAGTATTATTCAAGCACTATATGGCAGTATTATTTAAGCACTTTATGCCAGTATTATATAAGCACTATATGTCAATATTATTTAAGCACTTTATGGCAATGTTATTTAAGCACTATGGGGCACATTTATTAAGAATGGCGTTTTAGACGTCAGCCTTAATAAAGCCCCTGCGCTGACGGCCTCTCCATAACTTCGGAACATCCAGCGCCGATTTTTAATGTAAGACAGCTTCCTTGCTGTCTTACATTTGACCATGATGAATGAGATGGACCTACCGGCCTGTCACCCATGCCATGCGCACAATTTTAGATCTGGCGTGAGCGAAAAAAGGTTGCAAATGGCACAACTAACCGTTGCACCGCCATCTGCACCTGAAATAAGCCTAATTTAGGCGTATTTCAGAATAGTAAATGACCCCCTTATTCAAGCACTATATGGCAGTATTAGTTAAGCACTTTATGGCAGTATTATTTAAGCACTTTATGGCAGTATTATTTAAGCACTATATGGCAGTATTATTTAAGCACTATATGGCAGTATTATTCAAGCACTATATGGCAGTATTATTTAAGCATGTTATGGCAGTATTATTTAAGCACTATATGGCAGTATTATTTAAGCATGTTATGGCAGTATTATTTAAGCACTATATGGCAGTATTATTTAAGCACTATATGGCAGTATTATTTAAGCATGTTATGGCAGTATTATTTAAGCACTATATGACAGTATTATTTAAGCACTTTATGGCAGTATTATTTAAGCACTATATGGCAGTATTATTTAAGCACTATATGGCAGTATTATTTAAGCACTATATGGCAGTATTATTTAAGCACTATATGGCAGTATTATTCAAGCACAATATTGCAGTATTATTTAAGCATGTTATGGCAGTATTATTTAAGCACTGTATGACAGTATTATTTAAGCACTTTATGGCAGTATTATTTAAGCACTTTATGGCAGTATTATTTAAGCACTATATGGCAGTATTATTTAAGCACTATATGGCAGTATTATTTAAGCACTATATGGCAGTATTATTTAAGCACTATATGGCAGTATTATGTAAGCACTTTATGGCAGTATTATTCAAAAAACTTTATGGCAGTATTATTTAGATACTTATGGCACTATTATTTAGGCACTTTATGGCAGTATTATTTAAGCACTATTAGGGTAATTTATCAAACCAGTGTAAAGTAGAACTGGCTTAGTTGCCCGTAGCAACCAATCAGATTCCTCCTTTCATTTTCAAAGAAGCTGTCAAAAATGAAAGGAAGAATCTGATTGGTTATATGCAGTATTATTTAAGCATCACTATATGGCTGTTATATAAAAGTGCACCTTTTGGTGGTACTATTACGCTACACATTTCATTTTTCACCGGTAGTCTTCGCTATTGCGCACATTCACAAAAAGTTTAGCCAAAGGGCCTGTAAAGCCTTGCTTGTACCCTGGTGTCGCCCACACAGGAGAGAATGGGAAGGTTGATTTAGGGGGTTTGATATGAATGTGCTGTTATTATGTATGATGGTTTTTGGTTTGCTATTTACTTGTCCTTAACGTCATATTATGGTGTACGTGAGCACAGGTTGCATCTTTGAAAAATCACAGGTTTGGTAAGGTTGCTCTTTAGAACACAGCCGTTGCACTTGGCCTAGGGGCTACTTTTGGCTGTATTTTCTTTATGTGGCCTTTCCATCTATTTAAAGCTCGGTGTCTGTTCCTGTGGCTCCTCTCAGCATCTACTCCCAGCAGGAGATGGATGCTGAGCCGGGTCCCAGAAGGACGTGCTGGGATCAGACAAGGCGAGCGGCCTCCAGATTACATTACAGGTCTCGTCTTCTCTGCACAATCTCAGCTCATGTTATCAGAAGGCAGAATTGTAGGAAAGCCGATCACCTCCATAACCAGAAGGATGTCCTGATGGGGATGAGTGGTGTGCAGTCAGTCTATGGAAATACCAGCAGTGGTACAATCTCCTGCAGCGCCACCACAGGAGAAGAGAGGAATTACACAGTGGGGAAATAAATGTCTGTGCAATACGTGGACGTACTGGATCCTCCAAAGCAACTAGATGCTCTCTACTCTAGCTAATAGATGAGATGCCTGGTTTTCTAAAAGTGACTCCTTTTTAGTTAATTTAAGTCACTGCTGATAGATAGATAGATAGATAGATAGATAGATAGATAGATAGATAGATAGATAGTGAAAACGGCACCGCCGTCAAAGAAAATGTAAACCGGTGTGCCAGCAGCTGTGGACATGATCCAGCATCCAATAAAGATAAAATAAAAAATAATTCCACGGCACTCCCAAGGATGTGATTCAAAAGTAATGTTCTTTTATCACCAGAGCGACGTTTCAGTCCTTTTACTGGGACTTTTCTTAAGCATTGATATGGTATGATTGATTGATAAATAGATAGATATGAGATAGATAGATAGATAGATAGATAGATAGATAGATAGATAGATAGATAGATAGATAGATAGATAGATAGATATGAGATAGATAGATAATAGATAGATATGAGATAGATAGATAATAGATAGATATGAGATAGATAGATATTAGATAGATAGATATGGGGTAGATAGATACATATTAGATGGATAGATAGATAGATAGATAGATAGATAGATAGATAGATAGATAGATAGATAGATAGATAGATAGATATAGATAGGATAGATATGGGGTAGATAGATATGGGGTAGATAGATAGATAGATAGATAGATAGATAGATAATAGATATATAGACATGAGATAGATATTAGATAGATATTAGATAGATATGGGGTAGATAGATAGATACATATTAGATAGATAGATAGATAGATAGACATGGGATAGATAGATAGATAGATAGATAGATAGATAGATAGATAGATATGGGGGTAGATAGATAGATAGATATGGGATAGATAATAGATAGATAATAGATATATAGACATGGGATAGGTAGATAGATAAATAATAGATAGATGATAGATAGATAGATAGATAGATAGATAGATAGATAGATAGATAGATAGATAGATATAGACAGTCACTACATTACGTGACACTTGATATAAATAATGGAGTGTTTTTCTCTCAGCATTTCCCGGTAATATATATCACCCTGCACCTTTCTCTTTTCTCTCCTAGGAGTGATTGGTGGTCACGTGTGGCCCCCTTCCCACGAGGGGTCCCTTTCTCTGGCACATGTTGGATGGTAAATCCTGAGGACAGCTCCTGGCTGAGACTCCCCAAAAAGACATCTGGATCTGGAGCCTCTAACACAAAGACAGCGAAGAAAAACGCCGATCAGCTATTTAGCCTGTGCAATGTATCTAGCCCTAGCCTCCCGTGTCCGCCTGGGATGTTTTCCTGTCACTTCATTTTACAGCCAGATTGATTTTTTTTATTTTTTATTTTTTTGCTCTTGTGCCAAAGATTTCGCGAAGCTTTGTGTCATTTTATTGTCTCAATTCATCAGATTTTTTTGGTTTCTGTCCAAAGAAGCTGAGATTTCCTATCGAGCTCCTGCACAGAATATTATATTTATTGCCATGTGTGTATGATGGAGTTCCCCTTTAAGGGCCATGATGCTTGAGAACCTTCGGCTTCCACCAGACTTTGCTTTGTTGACTGTATATTTTTATCCCACGTGGATCCAGATCGGATAATGTGTAAAGTCCCGGTGGGATGAGGACTTGCATGAGACTTTGTGGATCGTAGTGGAAGTAATAATGCAGTGCTCTTCCCTAATTACATCCACTATATATTGTACGCAGATTGGGCACTGTTTATTCACATACTCAAAAATCCAAAAATACACATGCTGATATCAAGGTAATACTTGAAATATTGATGATTGTGTTGGAAATAAAAGTAAAAAAACACTACTTAAAGCACTGAAATGTATTCGATATATATATTCTCAAAAAAAAAAAAGTCCTCCAACAACTTCCGCCACCACCTTACTGCCCCAGTCATCAGGGCACCTACTGGAGTCCACTACCAAGGAACAGCCTGAACATATCTGGAACGCGGTGTGACACCTCAGATAGCAATCAACCGAAGGTCCCTTTTATACCAGTCGAGGATTGGGCCAAACGTTCCTACGAACGATCATTCCCTAAATTTGTCAGAAAATGTGATGCCGATCACCCAAGGATGATCACATTTTTCATACAACACCGAAAGTAGTCAATTGTCGGCAGCACATCGCCCCTTGTAAACTGTGGATGTGCTGCCGACAATATAAAAAAATGAATGAGGGATGAATGATCGTAATAACGATCATTTATCCCCTTTTTAGTTTGCATCGGGCATGTGAAAAGCACTTTTATCGAGTGCCGAACAACTTGTGTATCGACGATCAGAGCTTGTTTACTGCCCAAGGATTGGGCTTGGTGAAATCCTACATGTCTGATCCTTCCTTCTCTTCCTTCAGAGGTCTAACACTTCTGGGATGGCAGTCAGTACTTTCAGACTACTGAGATGCTGAACCCTGCAGAACATACCAATGCTGCGAGAGAGATGAGTCAGATGATGCTCATTGTCCCTGCCCTCAGCCATCTATGACTGAAAGATTTCTTTCCTCCTTTGCAGGAGGCGGGGCCAGCGAGCTGCATTAGACTAATCTCTCTCACAGCACTAGCACGCGCTGCAGGGCTTGGCGTATCATGACATCAGTGGGTCTGTCACGAGCATATTGTTGGTTACATGTTTCCTTTAAAAGTCGGACACCGCTTTATATATCTGTCACATCTTGAGCTGTCCGTATGCCAGAAACCGAACGTTATGCCAGCTATAATTTATATTCAGCCATGCCAGATGTTATTTACTTCAGCTATAATTTACACCAGTTTTTTGTCATAAATTATGATAAGTGTTGGTCCAAGCAGGCTCCATTTCCTTCTTCTAAGCCTACTTTTCCCAACAAACAGTACTGACCAAGTTTACAAAGTAGAAAGTAAGGGGTGTTTTGGGGGCGTGGCCTAACACCAGATGTTATTTGACATCAGCGGTTTGTAATAAAATGCATCCAAAAATGGTGCAAAAGGCATCATGTATGAGCACGTTATTGACAGAGTTCTTATGAAGAAGAAAATAATAGAAAAAAATACATCCTCTACACCTATTTCAGCAGTGCCCCCTGAAACTTGCAGCCCTGTGCAGGTGCCCAGTTTACTCTGGTTTTCCATCCTTTTTTTTGTTTCTGCAAAACTAAATGAAATAAAATAATTATTTTTTGTCTTTTCTGGCTAAAAATCTTTTCCATTAATAGTCATTATCACTATTGTAACGCGAATTGCTAGAAAAGCAGTCCACATGTTTTACACTGAAGATGAAGAATGGACACAATAGCAATAATGTAAAATGTACATTTGTATATGTGGTGCAAGTTATTTAACACTGTGATCCAGACACTGGTAAACATCTCAGTTGTGGCATCAAAAAAACAGACAAATTAGAAGCAGAGGGGTGATTAGATGAACTAGTGATCATCTTCTCCCTCCTTCTCACTCCTTTTCTGCAACAGTCAGAGTGCAAGTATGTCCTCTGATTGACGAGAGGGATTGATAACATGCACAGAAGTCCATGTTACCACCTCTCACTGGGGTCATGTACAGGGGACAGGAGGATCTGTGACTCTTCTCCATTCTCTGCAGCCTGGCATCATGTCCCTCACTGCCCCCTCTCCTCCTCCAGGCAAGCTGAGATTATGGGTGGCTGAAAGGGTGAATACTGTAACCTGCTCTATCTCAGGCTGCGTAGCAGCTAAAGATACGAGAAAGGTCTTGTTTTAAAGCTGACAAACTAAAAACAAGACGGGGATTGTGGTTCTGGGATTGTTGTTGAGATTCAAGACACTGGTTGCTATTTCAAAGACATACAGCCCATTCGACCACCAAGGGCCCTAACGGCCCCTTCTACTGGGTGGTGACAACCTGTGCAGGACTGCTATCTACAGATAAACTGCATGGTTAGCAATCGAGGGGTGCAGAACTGGGCCTGAAATGGCGGAAAAGGGATGGCGGAAAAGTCCTTCTGTCCTAGGTGGCGGAATGCGGATGGGTAGGGGTGGGCTGAGAACCTAAAGTTGTCATGGAAAAAACTAAAAGTTTGTTCTGTCCAAATTGACAGAAGGCGGGGCTACACAAGTAGGCAGGGCCAACACAAGCTACAAGTAAGCAGGGACAACAGAGGTAGGCGGAGCAAGTGATAATGTGGTGCAACACATACCGCCCCAGCAGAACCAAATGCCACAGTGCAGCACATCGGCCCACCAGGAAATTTACCTGTAGGGTCTATGGCCAGTGCGCTCCTTGGTGCGGTGAATAAACCTCAAGCCCATCTGTCCTAGGTGGCGAAACACTTCCCAGTAGTTGAGGGATCGTTTTGATCCCACCTTGCTCTCTTCTGTACACAATACTCTCTATGCGGCCTCCTCCTCACTGTCTATTTCAGTATCTTCATGAATTCCCCGCAGGTCACGAACACACACATATGGATGAAGTCCTGCTTTATTTCTTTCAGAGTATAACGAAAATGTACAAAATCAGCACCAAACCTGTAGAGAAAGTTTATTCTCCGAGACGCTTGACTTCCTATAAATACACGGAAAGTCCATATTCATAAGAAATTGCAGAATTCCTCTGCTCATTAGAGCTTGGCGGATATATGTGAAATTTACACAACACATGCGACGCTCATATGGGCCGGGGAGATTGAAACCACATGAACGCAGCTAGAGCAAAAGTAGCGATAGGACCATGGACACATGTTAGACTTTACCATGAGGTAGGCGCAGACTGCGTGGTAACTTATGCCCAGTCTCACTATGTGCCATACGTGGAAATGTGTGTGAAGACCACTGTAGCACATCCCTAGCAGTTTACATAACTTTTTATCAGGTGGAACAAAAATACTAATCAATTGCATTAGCCGTGTACGTAAAAAAGAGAGAGAGGAGGCCGCATGATGGCGCCAATCTTGTCACGAAGGACAGAAGGGCCTGGTGTGTAATTTCCTTTCCATGTAGACTGCATAGGTTCTTGCTAGTAGTAAAGGGGATGGGACTTAGTATCTATTAAAAAAGTTTTGCGAAACTCGATACCACGCGAAAAAAATAAAACACCAAAAAAGTAGCTTGCATTCCGCATTTTTATGGAACGTCCGGCCCATAATAGAACAGTCCTATCCTGTTTTTGGGGGAGTGTTTTTTTTTTTCTGTTACGCCATTCACCGCATAGGAGATATTTTTAAATATTTTAATAGTTCAGATTTTTTCGGGCATAGCTATAAGTAATATGGTGATTTTTAGAGATGAGCGAACGTGCTCGAAACGAGCACTATACCGCTCGGCTCCCCTGCGCTCGCATGGGCGCAGGCAGCCACTTCCGTCCTCCTGAGGAGCACGTTCGCTCATCTCTAGTGATTTTTTCATTGTTTATATATTTTATATTTAAAATTGGGAAAGAGGGGTGATTTAAACTTTTGATTTTTTGGTGTTTTTTTTTAACTTTTTATTTAATTATTTAAGAACTATTAGCCCCCTTAGGGGGCTAGAACCCTTGTCCTATTCACCCGGATAGAGCTGTATTAGGGTGAATAGGACTTTACACTGTCCCTGCTGCCCTGGGCTTTGTGCACACGGCAGCAGGGAGCTTACCATGGCAGCCATGGATGGCTTCAGTGTCCTGGCTACCATGGTAACCGATCGGAGCCCCGCGACTTCACTGCTGGGGCTCCTGTCAGAAGCTGCCGCTGCCACTGCCACCAATGAAATTTCTGAGGAGGAGGCAAGGGTACCCTGTGGCCATTGCCACCAATGAATTTAAACCTGAGGGCGGAGCACACTGCGCCACTGATGAATATATCACCGTGCCCTGTCATTGAGGCCGAGTGCCAGCTGTGGGACACCCGCCACTTACATTTGTATTGACGGGTTAATTATATTCATTGGTGGCGCAGAGGCCACAGCTCCTCCCCTCTTCCTCAGTACTATCCTCTGATTGGTGGCCACCGGCAACCACGTCACAGTGGGGAGGGAGGGACTGCCTGAGGAGAACATGGTGCGCGCTGAGAGTGGCGTGCATCATGTACTTTAAAAAGATATTGTGCAGCCTAGTATCGGAAATTAGCAAATCCCGTTATCGGATCGATCCAGGTACAAAAGTATCGATTGTGTATCAAAAGTTCGATACCCGGTGCAACCCCACTGCTTATAGTTTATTCAGCATGCTTGCCAATATTCACGAGACATCTGGGAGGCACCTAAAAAAGGGGACGCCATCTGGACTCCCGGAAGAGCTGGCTGGCACCTAAATGTGCCTTCAGGAGGAGGGGCTGCTGGGAAAAAAAAGTGTCGATAATCACAAATGTTGACAAGTATGGTATTCAACCCATTGCAATCAGTCAGATCACAGCTCTTAGGTTTGAAAATGAAAGCCGCAGCCTGATTGATTGCTGTCTCTTAGATTCCTGAGGGCCAGTGTATGCAACCCATCACAACCAATCAGAGAACAACTGTCATTATCCCTGGCAGGTTTGAAAATGAAAGCAGGAACCTGATTCGTTCTCACTGAGGGTCAGCGTATGCTGTCGATAGCAACCAATCAGATTACAACTCTCATTTTTTTAAGACCGTTTTAAAAATGAAAACTGCAACCTACTTGATTGCTATGTCTTTGAGGGCAGTATATCCTGCCCTTAGCAACCAATCAGATCACATTTTTCCTTGGCAGGTTTGGAAATGGAAGCAGCACCCTGATTGGTTGCTGTCTCTTAAATTCCTGAGCGGCAGTGTATGCTGCCCTTAGCAACCAATCAGATCACAGCTCTCATTTTTCCATGGCAGGTTTGGAAATGGTAGCAGCACCCTGATTGGTCACGAGAACAACTCCATTGCTCTACCATGGCAACGGTTTATATAAATGTCACACAACGAATCTGTTGGCCTTGTTCCCACACGTCCTTATCTTCATCCCCTCGCAGGATTTACTATCAGATACGCCACTCATATGGAGCCTGTTCTGGAAGGACAATAAACTTTTCTGACTTTCACTAAATCATTTCCACCTGAGTAAGTTAGCAGGCGATCTTTATTTCTGGCCGCCGCGGTAACACAAAAATGCACTATATCAAGGTTTTCGCTTCATTTGTTAGAAATAAAACCAAAAAACAGATGTGGGAGCGTTTATGACAGCAGATAACTGGATTCCTCAGAAGGATCGTTTCAATCAAACTTACTGCAAAAGCTGGAAAATACCGGGGATGTCTGGCAAACCACTCGCCCGGAAAAAGCGGCTTCTCGAAGTCTCGGGAATAAAGAACTTGGATAAGACAACCATCTTGTCTACAATAAACTTGGAAAAATATGTTTAAGGGGCCAATTAAACACTTCCTTGAAATATTGATATACGCATTAACCCCTTAATACCTGTGATATTATAGGCCTTATTGACCAGAATAATTTTCGATCGGCTGTCAACAGTCCATTGATATAGGGTTTGTGGGGGTCTGACACCTCATCATTTGGACACCTGGATCTTTTCGACCTCTCTGTCCAAAGCTGCCACCTTCACTTCAGGGTGTACGTAGACTAGGGCTGCCACCTTTCCCAACAAAAAATACCGGCTACGTTAAGCCACACCCCAAAGGGTGTTAAGTCGCTGTCATACTGTGGCTCCCAATAATATTAATACCCCCATTAGTGCCGGACAGAATTAATAATGCCCTCATTAGTGCCCCCAGTAATATTAATGTCCCCATTAGTTCCCCCAGTATTAGTAATGCCCCCATTAGTGCTTCTCAGAATTAATAGTGCCCCCAGTAAAAGTAATGCCCCCATTAGTGCACCCCATAATTAATGCACCCCATTAGAGCACCCCATTAAGTATAATGCCCCCAGGAAGAATAATGCCCCCATTAGTGCCCCCCAGTAAGAATAATGCCCCCATTTGAGCCCCCAGGAAGAATAATGCCCCACTAGTGCCCCAAGGAAGAATAATGCCCCTATTAGTGCCCCCAGTTAGAATAATGCCCCCATAAGTGTCCCCCGTTAGAATAATGTCCCCCATTAGTGCCCCCCTTAGAAGAATTCCCCCATTAGTGCCCCCAGTTAGAATAATGCTCCCATTAGTGCCCCCAATTAGAATAATGCTCCCCATTAGTGCCCTCAGTTAGCATAATGACCCAGTTACTGCCCCAATTAGAATAATGCCCCCGTTAGTGCCCCCTTCTCTCTGCTTCTGCAAAAAAAAAAAAAAGCACTCCTCCATTTGCTCGTATCGCGCCGTGATGACGTCTTGCAGGTCCTGTCCGGAGCATCCAGTCAGCTAGCGCGAGCAAATGGCGGTGAGTGTTTTTTCTATTAGCATGGAGGAGGGGATAGGTAGTGGGAGGTAAATGCTGCACTAAGGAGCGCTCCACAGTGGAAGCGCTCATTAATAGAAGGCCTTGTAGGAAAATACCGGCAATTAACATTGCCAGTGGAAAAAAATTACCGGCACCGACAGGGCCACTAAAATACCGGCCTTGCAGGTGAGATACCGGCTGGGTGGCAACAGGCCACAGTGACCTCGCTGGCATTGTATGCCTGGTTTAATAGGGTTGATCCTGCTGACATATGCTCCTTAATGTGATTTTTTTTTTTTACATTACCATGTAGCAGTTGATTTTTTTTAGAACTATGGAGAGGTTATAGCATATTTGCAGGGCCAGTTTTAGGGAGTGGCACAACGCAATGTTTTACAGTTCAGTCAATGGAAGCCCTATCAAGTTATCTCCATTGGCCACACTCATATCTTATCAAAAGATGTATAATGCATCTGTCATTTTGTCATAAATACCCTGGAAAAAAATACCCCCATATGTGACAATCAGAGAGCAGGTATGCTCTGACTGATGGGGGGACTGATTACATGCACAGAAGTCCATGTTAGCTTTTTCTCACATCTCCATCAGAGGATCTGTCAGCAGCCTCATTTGCAGATTCCATAAAAAGTACAGTCAATAGCAGTTGTTTTTTTTTAGAAATATGATTTTTATATTTACATGAAAAGACTTATCGTTGAGGGCTCTTCCAACAAAAAAGGGTTGTCCAAGGTGGACAACCCCTTTAAAGGCTAAGAACTAGAGATGAGTGAATCAATTCTGAACTAACCCGATTCGTTATGAATTTCGCAACAATTCTGCTGAAAACCGTGCCTGCACCATTCTACAGTGAAAATTGGTGGGGAAAACAACAGGAAGGAAGAAGATGAAGGATTACATAACAATGGGGGGGAGAAGGTTTTTCCTGATTGGCTCAGTGGCTGACTATACTGTCTCATATTCATTTTTTTAAAAAAACTTTTATGAGACTGACCTCCAAAAATGGTGTGCTTTTGAAAGGGTTAACGGGTCGGCCGAGATATTTCGAAATTGTACCAATGTACCCAAAAGCTATAAAAAAAAAAAATGACATTCTCACCTCTTTCTGTGGGGCCATTCTCTCCACTGCCAGTCCAGTCCTTCTCAGCCATCAATTATAATAAACTGGGTAGTTTGTTAAATAATCTACCAAGTTTTTATATGGTTGAGATGCTGTAAGCTCTAGATGAAGGGCGTGGGGGACTAGGGACACACCCAGCTTAGTGGCCCATCGGTGAATTCACCTGTTCCCCTGTGAGCTAGTCCGAGCCTGCAGCATGTCACCGCTGCAGCCAATCTCTGTCCTTAAAGGGGTTTTCCAGAATTTTACTACTGATGACCTATCCTCAGGATAGGTCATCGGTATTTAAACAGTGGGGCTCCGACACCCGGGACCTCCTGTGAGCGCCGCTACCTTCTCACCGGTTACCAAGCACAGCCCCGTACATTGTATAGTGGCTGTGCTTGGTATCGCGCTCAGACCCATTCACTTAAAGAAGAACTCCCGCCAAAAATTTTATTCCATCTCCTGCTAGAAATGTACATGATGTAATCTGTAGTGAATGTCATTTTCTTACCAGTAGCTGAATTTTTGAGTTATATCATCCTGAAGTTTCTTATCTGTGTCATGTGACTAGAATTAGACTCACCAACTCACACAGCACCTTATGTGTGGACAGGAAGTCTAATTTTCTATGCATTCCTATGGGAGCCTCACTTTCAGTCTCATAGGAATGAATAGAGCAGTGACTGGCTTCCTGTCCTGGGTCAGTTGGAGGTCAGGGAGTTGGTCACATGACCCAGCTACAATAAGAAGAGAGTGGAAACTCTCAATTTCAGCCTCTGATAAGAAGATGACATTCACTACAGATTATATCATGCACCTTTCTAACAGGTCAGAGAATAACATTTTTTGCAGGAGTTCTTTATATAGGGCTGAGCCGCTACTAGGCCACGTGACCGATGAACGTGACATCACTGGACTAGGAAAAGCTAAGAGACGGCCGCGGCGCTCACGGGAGCACTGGTGCCTTCTCAAACAGCTGATCGGCGGGGGTCCCGGGTGTCAGACCCCCACCGATCAGATACTGATGACCTAGCCTGAGGATAGGTCATCAATAGTAAAATCCCGGAAAACCCCTTTAATGGTATACCCCTGGCAGGGGTGCACCACCAATGAGGCCAGTTGAGGCAGCAGCACCAGGAAGTGGCAAGAGGGCAGCAGAAGGGCCATGGGCAATGAGCGATTTTATTGTGGCAAAATGGTGTGCTCTTGAAAGGGTTAACGGGGTCAGTGGCTGACTGACAGCCTGTCAGCCTATCAGGGGGCCGGAGTGTAGCAGGTTTTTTTTGCTGAAAAGGAAGAAACACCATTCTTAGGCTAGTTTGCTGTGTCTGCCAAAAATCAATTAGGGCTCGTGCACACAAGCGCATATATTTTGCGGATCGCAAAAAAAAAAACGGATCCGCAAAAAATACGGATGACATCCATGTGCATTCCATATTTTGCGGAACGGAACAGCTGGCCCCTAATAGAACAGTCCTATCCTTGTCTGTTATGCGGACAATAATAGGACGTGTTCTATTATTTTGCAGAACGGAAATACGGACATACGGAAATGGAATGCACACTGAGTAACTTCCGTTTTTTTTTTTTTGCGGACCCAATGAAATGAATGGTTCCGTATACGGACCGCAAAAAAAACTGAACGGACACGGAAAGAAAATACGTTCGTGTGCATGAGCCCTTACAGACACAAGTGAGGCTGATTGTGTATTGTACAATACTTCAATACACATTTTAGTCCTGCCTTAGTCCCAGCGGTGGGACCCACATCTATCAGACAGTGGAGGCATATCCTAGCGATTAGAAAGATTCGAAAGACATGGCTGCTTCCTTCCAAAAACTGCTCCACCTCTTAGCACAGGTTGTCTGTGGTATTGCAGTTCAGCCCCATTCACTTCAGTAGAGCCTAGCTACAATACCAGACATTACCCATAGACAGGTGTGGGGCTGTTTTTGTTGGAAAAGAGTCATGTTTTTTAATCCCGACAATCCCTTTAATTAAAGGTGATGACTAAATTGTAGCATTCTGACAACTTCTGAAAGGAAGATTGTTCCAGCGTTACTAACCACTCTGTCGAGCCACCGTTCCGCAGTTTGGGCAGCGCTCGTGTGACCTCCTGCAGACTCATCTGCTGACATGACGACCGCATGTGCTCCTGTGTCTTCATTTTCAGCTGCATGTACATTATGCGCCTGGAGCGGATATGGTTAACATGCCAACGGAAGAGCCCACAGCCAGAGTCGGGGGGGGGGAGTCACATGAGGACTGCCCAGATTGCAGAATCGGTGCTACGATGGAGAGGTAAGTAGTGGTGGAATGGCCTTCCTTCCACGCTAGGAATTAGTCAAAGCCCCAGCGAACTCCTTTAAGTTTTCTGCTTACCCTTAAAGGGGTTATCCCATGAGTAATGTAAAAAATAAGAATCTGACATCATATAGTCCATGGTAATCTCTTTCTAACAAAGTTAGAACCAGCCCTGTACCTCACATGGATCCAGAGATCTCCACATTCATTGCTCTGCTACATTTATTTCAATCTGTTAGTATAGGGGGTGTGTCCTTTCTGCTGCAGCTGAAGGATTGAACTGAGCATGCATGTCAACTTCAGTGAGCTGGACAGAGAGTTTAGAAAAAGGGCAAACAGTAGGTGGCGCTATACACATAGATTTCAGTGAATAACTCAGTGGCTATAATACATTTTTAATAACATGCAATTATAAAACTATTCAGATCCAAGAGCTGGCTTGAAAAATGTAGAATATTTTTCGTTGGACAACCCCTTTAACAAGCAGAAGTTTAGAAGTTAGAAACACCAAATCACATCTTAAATCTCAATAAACAAGTCATGCTTTGATCTGACCACAAGGGGGCGCTTTCACGATCTATGGACATTGTCCCAGATGTAGCTTCAGTAGTGAATTGCCCTGGAGGCTTTACTCCATCAGACAGTGTGTGGCCTGTTTTCAGTTGGCTCTGGTAGCAGCGACCATGCAAACCGCACATTTCTGGAAGCAGTTCAACCTCTTACAAGTCTTCAAATTAGATCTGGAGCCTTAGAGGAAATACTCTGATTCCTTTAAGTACACAGTCCTGTCTGAGCAGGGTCAGTTCCCTTGGATATATAACACAACACAAGTCTTCATTTCATCCCTGGACCTGGAGACAGTTGTAGGGAAAGCCTAGATGTTAGACATTACCATGACTGAACTGTAATATGGAGTCTGGGGGTGAGCCAGACACAATGATACATTTGGAATCAATAAAAAAAAAAAAAAGTCGGTAATTTTTTTTTTCTACTTTTTGTTACTATTAACACCTTCCTTCACAAGGTTATAAATGCACAGCACAGGGATGGCAATCACCAGCCGGAGACATTAATGGGGCCCTGCCATGTTGTACATGCAATGCTGTCTGTATACAGGATGTGATAGAGCAGGAGGAGCTGAGCAGACTGATATATCATTTTATAGCAATAGATAACTTGTATTTTACTCATTTAAATCCCTGTTCTTCCTATAATTAGGAGTCCAGTGGGCGGATATATCAGTGACTGTCTTCCCTGTAGAAGTGTGGGGGTCCTATCATGTTGTACATGCAATGCTGTCTGTGTTCAGGATGTGATAGAGCAGGAGGAGCTGAGCAGACTGATATATCATTTTATAGCAATAGATAACTTGTATTTTACTCATTTAAATCCCTGTTCTTCCTATGATTAGGAGTCGAATGGGCGGATATATCCGTGCCTGTCTTCCCTGTGGAAGTGTGCACTGGCATGACCGCCCACTGGACTCCTAATCCTAGAAAGAGCAGAGATTTAAAATTATACAGAATTCTTTTCCAGCAAAACTATAGATCAAGTGTCCTGGTCACAAGTGACTGCAGCATCTAGACAGTTAGAGGCATCTGTCAGCAGTTTTGTACCTATGACACTGGCTGACCTGTTACATGTGCGCTTGGCAACTGAAGACATCTGTGTTGATCCCATATTCATATGTGACTGCACTGCTGAGAAAAATGATGTTTTAATATATGCAAATGAGCCTCTAGGAGCAATGGGGGCGTTATTACACCTAGAGGCTCTGCTCTTTCTGCAACTGCTGCACCCTTTCCACTATTGACACTATTGACAGGACCAAGCAGTGTAAATGTGATCACACCTGGCCCTGTCAATCAAAGTAGAAAGGCAGCCGGGCATTTAAAAATTGTGCCCTTTCACGAGCGGAGTGGGCGCCATAGCTGCAGGGTGCCTGCCGTTTCATAAAGCAGG
This sequence comes from Rhinella marina, assembly GCA_900303285.1. Lineage (NCBI taxonomy): Eukaryota > Metazoa > Chordata > Amphibia > Anura > Bufonidae > Rhinella > Rhinella marina. The sequence continues at coordinate 38,216 of ONZH01007537.1, forward strand.
CACCTCTGGCTAATGTTCTTGACCAGCGGTAGTGCCGGTCACTGACATTTTAAAACTTCAGATGCCATGGTCAAACCTGACCATGGGATCTGAGCACGTGAAAACCTGGAAGTGCGCGCTTCCTGGCGAAGATTGGGGAAGCCGGAGCTTGTTAGCAGTAACCCCTGTCCTCCTGTATGACAGGAGACTGCTGCATAATAATTTCTATGGAGCCCCTATCTGTGGCTGGGTTCCATAGAAGCAGCAAAATCCTCATAGACTCCAATGCTAATGCATTGGAGTCTATGATTACAATTAAAAAAAAGTGTTAAAAAAAATATATATTTTTTTTTAATTAAAAAAAAAATTAAAAAAAATAAAAATTCAAATCACCCCCCCTTTTCCCCAAAATGGGAAAAACAAATATATATATATATACATCATGGGTATTGATGCGTGCAAAAATGCTCGTACTATTAAAATATAAATCCCATACAGAAAACGGCAAAACATAAAAAAAAGTCGAAATGACTGACTCGCCTTTTTTGGTTGCTTCTGATACCATAAAAAATTAGATAAAATGTTGAACACACTCCAAAATGGTATCACTGAAAAGTACAGATCAGCTCAGAAAAAATAAGACCCCCCACACAGCTCCAGACATAACTACAAAAAAGTTATAGGGGTCAGAATAGGGTGACTAAAAGAAAAAACATTTTTTTCAAGCTTTTTTTTTTCAGTATAAAAACTTAAAGGGGTTCTGTAGTTCTTTAAAACTGATGATCTATCCTCTGGATAGATCATTAGCCTCTGATCGGCGGCGGTCCGACACCCGGGACCCCCGCCGATCAGCTGTGTGAGAAGGCAGCGGCGCTGCAGGAGCGCCCCGGCCTTCTCTGTGTTTACCGCAGGCCCAGTGATGTCACGACTAGTATCACTGGCCTGGGCGGGGCTAAGCTCTGTTCACATGAATAGAGCTTAGCCCCGCCCAGGCCAGTGATAGTAGTTGTGACGTCACTGGCCTGCGGTAAACACAGAGAAGGCCGCGGCGCTCCTGCAGCGCCGCTGCCTTCTCAAACAGCTGATCGGCGGGGGTCCCGGGTGTCGGACCGCCGCCGATCAGAGGCTGATGATCTATCCAGAGGATAGATCATCAGTTTTACAGAACTGCAGAACCCCTTTAAGAAAAAAATATTCATCTGTGGTATCGCTGGATTGGTAATGACCTGGAAAATGAAAGTAACTGGTCATTTTTATCATATAGGGAATGCCCGTAAAAACAAAACCCCAAAAAACTGTTGCAGGATTGCGTTTTTGTTTTTTTTTCCAATTTCACCTCATTTGTAATTTTTTCCCTGCATCCCACCACATTGTGTGCAACCGTAAATGGTGCCATTAGAAAGTGCCTCTTGTTTGGCAAAAAAACAAGCCCCTCATATGGCTATGTGAATGAAAAATAAAATAAAATATGTTATAAAAATATAATAAAAGTTATGGCTTTGGGAGGGCTGGGAGTATAAACACAAAAAGGAAAAAACGGAACTTCACTTGGTCTTGAAAGGGTTAATGTATGTCTACACAACGGCATGTGTTGTGCGACAGCAAGTCGCAGAAAAGTGGCACGTCACAAAAATATGACTGCTATTTTTGAACTGTGATTAGGCTGTGATTTGGCGTTTGGACTTCCTTTAAAGTCAATGGAAGAAAAGTTGCATGCAGCGTGTGACGTGCGACACAAAATCTAAAATGTCTGATTTTTTCCAGTTATCGCACTGCAGTCGCAGCTTGTCACATGTCGCACTGCGACAAACATTACATAAAATGTTGCGAGACACGTGTTGCCGTGTAGCCGTACCCTTGCTCTTTTTAATACTGAATGAAAGTGATCAAATATAAAAATGATAAATCTTTAGTTTCACTAATACTGTGACACGCCCTTCACAAAAAAAAGTAAACCTTAAAGGGGTTTTCCAGTTTGCATCAACATCCTTTATGACCAAGCAATTTTCAGTTTTTTTCAATTTCATTTTTTACTCCCTGCCTTCCGGGAGACATAACTTTTTTATTTTTCCATTCACACAGCCGTATGAGAGCTTATATTTTTTTTGTAGAAAAAGTTATACTTTCTAATGGCACCATGTGATATTGCATATGATGTAGTCAGAAGCGGAAGAAAAATTCAAAATGGGGTGGAATTGGAAAAAAACACCATAGTTGGGTTTTGTTTTTACAGATTTCCCTATTACCCTGTTACCTTCACTCTATCAGTCAGTACAATTGCAGTGATAACAAATTTTTACAGTTTTTCTTGTGTTTTAGTATGGAAAATAAATAAAAACTTTGGAAAAAATCTATTTATTCTTTGCCTCACCATGTTCTGATCCCCATAACTCATATACAGTGCCTTGAAAAAGTATTCATACCCCTTGAATTTTTCCACATTTTTTTCACGTTACACCCACAAAATGAGGCTCAGTTCACATCAGCGTTCAGTCTTTCCATTCTCCTGCTCCGTTAAATAAGGATGGATTTGACACATAACTGAGCCAAACAGAGCCTACGGGCCCCTTAGGTTATAATGGGGTCTGTTAAGTTTCCGCTCAGAGGAAGATTTTTGAAGTGGAGACAAAAGTCCTGCATGGATTAAAAAAATATCCCAAGCTCTGAACATCTCATGGAGTACTGTTCAGTCCATCATCCAAAAATGGAAGGAGCATGGCACAATTGCAAACCTACCAAGAAATGGCTGACCATCTAAACTAAAAGCCCGGGCAAGAGAGAAGCAGCCCACTAATTAGAGAAGCAGCCAAGAGGCCCATGGTAACTCTAGAGGAGCTACTGAGATCAGGTGGGAGAATCTGTCCACAGGACAACTATTAGTCGTGTACTCCACAGTTCTGGCCGTTATGGAAGAGTGGCAAGCCATTTTTGAAAGCAAGCCATGAGAAGTCCAGTTTACAGTTTGCCACAAGCCATGTAGGGGACGCAGCAAACATGTAGAAGAAGGAGCTCTGGTCAGATGAGACCAAAGTTGAACTTTTGGCCTAAATACAAAACACTATGTGTGGCTGAAAACTAACACAGCACATCACCCTGAACACACCATCCCCGCCGTGAACCATGGTGGTGGCAGCATCATGCTGTGGGGAGGCTTTTCTTCAGCAGGGACAGGGAAGCTGGTCAGAGCTGATGGGAAGATGGATGGAGCTAGATACAGGGCAATCCTGGAGGAAAACCTGGTCGAGGCTGCAAAAGACCTGAGACTGAGGCGGAGGTTCCCCTTCCAGCAGGACAAAGACCCTAAACATCCAGTCAGAACTGCAATGGAACGGTTTAGATCAAAGCATATTCATGTGTTAGAATGGCCCAGTCACAGTCCAGACCTAAATCCCATTGAGAATCTGTGGGAAGACCTAAAAATTGCTGTTCACAGACGATCTCTATCCAATCTGACTGAGCTGGAGCAATACTGCAAAGAAGAATGGCCAAAAATTTCAGCTTCTAGATGTCTAGATGTAGTATACAAGTACACGCCACACTTTCCAGATATTTATTTATTAAAAGTATTGAATACCAAGTATCATTTTCTTTTCACGTCACACATACTTTCTACTTTGTGTTAGTCTATCACATAAAATCCCAATAAAATACACTTAAAGGGGTTGTCCCACGAAAAATATTCTACAGTTTTCAAACCAGCACCGGCATCTGAACACTTTTGTAATTGCATGTCATTAAAAATGTTGTATAGCTACTGAGTTATTCAATAAAATATATCTGTATAGGACCACTTAATTTCTGATTTCTTTGACCTATTCACTGAGCAGGCCGCACATGCTCAGTTTCAACTTTTAACTGCCTCGTGAGCTGTGATAGGGAGAGCTGAGACACGCCTCCTGAGCTGCAGCAGAAAAGACACTCCCCTTGAGCTGTCAGCTTGACATAAATCTAGCAGAGCCATGAATGGGGAGATCTCTGGATCCATGTGAGGTACAGGGCTGGTTCTAGCTTTGTTAAAAAGAGGTTGTCATGTACTGTATGATGTCTGATTTTCATTTTTTACATTATTCGTGGGATAACCCCTTTAAGTTTGTGGGTGTAATGTGAAAAAACGTGGAAAAGTTTAAGGGATATGAATACTTTTTCAAGGCACTCACAGAGCTGTGAGTAGACTCATTTTTTTATTGATACCATGTTGTGTTTAAGGCTTTTTGATCACTTTTCATTCAATCTTTTTTGGAGTAGTGAAGCAACGAAAAATGTCGAATTTTGATCCCCCCCCCCCATTACGCAGTTCATTCTACGGTATAAATAAGTTTATATTTTGAAAGTTCGGTCATTTTGGTACACCTTGATGCCAACGATGTTCAATTTTTATTATTTATTTTTAATATGGGGAAAGGGATTGATTTGAATTTCTGTATCTTTATTTTTTTTTTGTATTTTTAAGTTGTTGTTTTTTTTTTCACTTTTTTTACATTCACTGTAAGTCTCACTAAGAGACTTTATAATACGATTGATCTGGTCTCCCACAGACTGTAATGATTGAACATTGCAGCCTATGAGAGATTTACTGTGTCCCTATGAGCTCTGCTCCATAAAAACTTCACTGTGACAGGACTACCTACAGTGCCTTGCGAAAGTATTCGCCCCCCTGGAACTTTTCAAACTTTTGCCACATTTCAGGCTTCAAACAAAAAGATATAACATTTTACATTTTTGGTGAAGAATCAACAACAAGTGGGTCACAATTGTGAAGTGGAACGAAATTTATTGGATCATTTAAACTTTTTTTGTTTAATCAAAAGGTTGAAAAGTTCCAGGGTGCCGAATACTTTCGCAAGGCACAGTATCTTCTCCACGGTATACCAGGCACAGCGCCGTACATTGTATAGTGGTTATGCTTGGTATTGCAGCTCAGTCCCATTCATTTGTCAGAAGGTATGCTGCAGAAAGGCTATGTGACCAATGGACCTGACGTCATAGGTCTAGGAAGAGCCTATAGTGCTCGACGCTTCCAAAAGCCGACCTCCATGATCTACTATTAATGCTCAACACTGACAATAGGTCATCAATAATTAAATCCTACAAAACCCCTTTATAGTGGTTTTCCAGAAGAATACTTTAGAAAGAAAATGAGCAGAATAACTTAAAAATAACAATTATTATTCACCTCACTGATCCCCCGCTACTGCTGCTCTGGTCTTCGCTTCTCTCCACTTCCTGTACCCAGGCTAGACACACAGGAAGTGGCTTGGACTACCTGCTCAGTCAATCAATAAACACACCAGTGACCCACCTCATTAATTTTTTTTTTTTAAGGTATGAATGGCTTAAAATTTAAAGCCATTCTCAACTAAGGCCCCATTCACACGACCGTAAGTGTTTTGTGGTCCGCAAATTGCGGATCCGCAAAACACGGATACCGGCCATGTGCATTCCGCAATTTGCGAACCGCACATGGCTAGCGCTATATAGAGAATGCCTATTCTTGTCCGTGCTTGCGGACAAGAATAGGACATGCTCTATATTTTTGTGGCGCCGCGGAACGGAACAACGGGTGCGGACAGCACCCGGTGTGCTGTCCGCATCTTTTGCGGCCCCATTGAAATGAATGGGTCCGCAAAATTGCGGATCCATTTATATGGTCGTGTGAATGGGGCCTTACCGATCATCCGACGCGTCTTGGATCCCTTGACCGCCTTTACTTCCTGGTCCTTCTTGACACAGAAATGTGGCGGCTCAGTCAATCCACCGTCACCAGTGCAGCCAATGATTGCTGATCTTATCTTATATTCATGGGCACAGATTTATCACACCTTCACTCCAGAATTCTGTCTTCAAAAAGTCGCACGATAGGGCTTTTGCGACTTTTTTGCGCATTTTTTTGCGACTTTTTGCATGTGTACACCACTCACTCCAGTTTGTAATATGGGTGGAAAAGTGGGTGTGGTTAGCCATGTTAATGAGTTTCACTCCAGATTTATCATTGCGACTTTTTAAAAAAAGTCGCAAAATAGTCGCAATCTCACTCCAGGAGGAGGGTGGAGTAGGAAAAGTGGAGTAGCTTCTCTAGACAGAAGTGTTAGGTTTAAGGACAAGCCACATTTATCAAACAACCTGTGATGTTTGATAAATGTGGCACAAAGTACTCCAACATAGATGCAAGCAAAACTGACTTCAAATATTCTCCTAATGATAAATTCCCCCCATTGTGTTTATCATTGGTTTCTCTACAATACATTGCACATTCTGCACAGGGTTTTATACCACTGTGGACCAGCAGATGGCGAGCTTGCACTTCACAATTTTTGGTTCCTGATTTATACAGCGCAGAAAGTGCAGCTGAAAAAGATAAAGTACCACACCCAGATAGAAATGTCAGATCGCTGTAAAACTCGGTGTGCAGTTATGTCTCAGGCAGATATGTAAGTGATTACAGGTGTGGTCTGATTAGATCCTGAGTCTTCCCACAAAATGGGATAAATGTGCTTTCCTCAATGCCCTATAAAAAGGCTTTCAGAGGATACTTTTGGGTACTGTACCTCTTGGTGAGAGATGGTTGACTGCTAGACATGTGTCTACGACCCACTCATTTTGCTCAGTTGACAGACATTGAGAGGGGGTGTATCACTGGCCTCAGAGAAGCAGAATGGTGACCACCATTTAGGTCATTCAGACCTACCTGTTCGGAGCAGTGATAGTCACAGTGTACAGGGCACTGTTATGGGGCACTGTGACTATCACTGTTATAAGGATACTGTGACTATCACTACTATGGGGCACTGTGACTATCAGTGTTATGGGGCACTGTGACTATCAGTGTTATGGGGCACTGTGACTATCACACTGTTATGTGGGGGCACTGTGACTATCAGTTATCACTGTGACTATCATTGTATGGGGCACTGGGGGCACTGTGACTATCAGTGTGACTATGGGGCACTGTGACTATCATGTTATGTGTACTGTTATGGGGCACTGTGACTGTGATCATTTGTTATGGGGGCACTGTGACTATCAGTGTTATGGGGCACTGTGACTATCATTGTTATGGGGGCTATCACTGTTATGACTGTGACTATCATTGTTATGGGGGTGCACTGTGACTATCATTGTTATGGGGCACTGTGACTATCAGTGTTATGGGGGCACTGTGACTATCAGTGTTATGGGGCACTGTGGGGGCACTGTGACTATCACACTGTGACTATCAGTGGGGCACTGTGACTATCACACTGTGACTATCAGTTATGGGGCACTGTGATGTTACTGTGACTATGGGCACACTGTGACTATCATGTTATGGGCACTGTGACTATCAGTGTTATGGGCTGTGACTATCAATGGGGCACTGTGACTATGTTGGGGGTGACTATCATGTTATGGGGCACTGTGACTATCAGTTATGTTATGGGGCACTGTGACTATCAGTTATGGGGCACTGTGACTATCATGTTATGGGGCACTGTGACTATCAGTGTTATGGGGCACTGTGACTATCAGTTTATGGGGCACTGTGACTATCATGCACTGTGACTATCATGTTATGGGGCACTGTGACTATCACTGTTATGGGGCACTGTGACTATCAGTGTTATGGGGGCACTGTGACTATCAGTGTTATGGGGCACTGTGACTATCAGTGTTATGGGGCACTGTGACTATCACTGTTATGGGCACTTGTGACTATCAGTGTTTATGGGGCACTGTGACTATCAGTGTTATGGGGCACGGTGACTATCATTGTATGGGGCACTGTGGACTATCATGTTATGGGGCACTGTGAGCTATCAGTGTTATGGGGGCACTGTGACTATCAGTGTTATGGGGCACTGTGACTATCATGTTATGGGGCACTGTGACTATCAGTGGTTTATGGGGCACTGTGACTATCACTGTTATGGGGCACTGTGACTATGCACGTGTTGTATGGGGCACTGTGACTATCACTGTTATGGGGCACTGTGACTTCAGTTTATGGCACGGTACTATCACTGTTATGGGGCACTGTGACTATCATTGTTATGGGGCACTGGTGACTATCATTGTTATGGGGGCACTGTGACTATCATTGTTATGGGGCACTGTGACTATCATTGTTAATGGGGGCACTGTGACTATCAGTGTTATGGGGCACTGTGACTATCATGTTATGGGGGCACTGTGACTATCAGTGTGACTATATCATGTGGGCACTGTGACTATCAGTTATGTTATGGGGGCACTGTGACTATCATGTTATGTTATGTTATGGGCACTGTGACTATCATTGTTATGGGGCACTGTGACTATCAGTGTTATGGGGCACTGTGACTACTATCAGTGTTATGGCACTGTGACTATCAGTGTTATGGGGCACTGTGACTATCAGTGTTATGGGGCACTGTGACTATCACACTGTTATGTGTATGGGGCACTGTGACTGTGACTGTGACTATCAGTGTTATGGGGGCACTGTGACTATCATGTTATGGGGCACTGTGATGGGGGGCACTGTGACTATCATGTTACACTGTTATGTTATGGGGCACTGTGACTATCAGTGTTATGGGGGCACTGTGACTATCATCACTGTGACTATGGGGGCACTGTGACTATCAGTTATGGGGCACTGTGACTATCAGTGTTATGGGGCACTGTGACTATCATTGTTATGGGGGCACTGTGTACTATCATGTTATGGGGCACTGTGACTATCACTGTTATGGGGCACTGGTGACTATCATGTTATGGGGGCACTGTGACTATCATTGTTATGGGGCACTTGTGACTATCAGTGTTATGGGGGCACTGTGACTATCACTGTTATGGGGCACTGTGACTATCAGTGTTATGGGCACTGTGACTATCATTGTTATGGGGGCACTGTGACTATCAGTGTTATGGGGCACTGTGACTATCATTGTTATGGGGACACTGTGACTATCAGTGTTATGGGGCACTGTGACTATCACTGTTATGGGGCACGGTGACTATCACTGTTATGGGGCACTGTGACTATCATTGTTATGGGGACACTGTGACTATCAGTGTTATGGGGCACTGTGACTATCACTGTTATGGGGCACTGTGACTATCAGTGTTATGGGGCACTGTGACTATCATTGTTATGGGGAGAAGAAGAACGTTGTCACTCCAAACCAGTTTTATATGTGTTTTGGATGGAAATAACCATTGAATATTGGACAGCCGGTTATCAGATATTACAGTAACAGTCCTGGAGGGAAATCAGTACAAGGTTCACAAAAACACAATAAAAATATAAAGCCATAAATTAGAGAACCAGATTATCAAAATGTGCAACTATTCCAAACCGTGTGCCAAGCCATGGCAATGATACCGCTGTCATGTTTCACACGTACACCTGCGGAGTTACTTTAAGTCATGTATTAGGGAACTGCTTAATCCTTTAATGACAGGCCTACTCAGGGCCTTAAAGGGGTTGTCTGAGATCATTAAAAATCATGGGCAAGCCCTTGAATGCTCTAAAATAATAAATAATCTTATGCGCACCACCACTTCTTGGACTGTGCAAAAATGGACCTAACAGTAGTGCTGCTTAAAGGGGTTCTCCGGGAACTAAGAAAATGAAAATACTTTATTATAAATATATTCTTAAATACCTTTCATTAGTTACAATGGTTGTTTTGTCTAGGAATCAATCATGAAATAAAATGGCCGCCGTCCTATTAGTACACACAAGACCTGTCCTTATCTCACGGGAGGACAAGTTACTTTACAACACTGAACTAAAGAGCTGCCTCATCCTCCTCTCTGCTTGTCTGGGATTATGATCCTGAATACAGATGATGAGATCTTCAGCTGAATCTCTGTAGGAATGGAGATCATGAGGAGACACGAAGTACAGAGAGGAGGGTGTACAGGACAGAATGTGGTAATGGAGACTGCATACAAGTGCTGCTGCTCATTAGCCACATCTCCTTATGAGCTCCATTCCTACTGAGATTCAGCTAAAGATCTTATCATCTGTATTCAGGATTATAATCCCTGACAAGCAGAGAGGAGAGGAGGATGAGACAGCTGTTTACCTCAGTGATGTGAAGTAACTTGCCCTGCTGTGTGATTAGGACAGGTTTTGTGTGTACTAATAGGACAGCGGCCATTTTGTTTCTCCTAATCATTGCTCCCTAGACAAAACCAGCCATTATAACTAATGAAAGGTATTTAGGAATATATTTATAATAAAGTAATATTTAAGTATTTTCATTTTCTTAATTCCTAGAGAACCTCTTTAATTTTGGATATTACTACTAATGTTTTGCTTAGCTCTTTCTCCTGCTCCGTTGTCTACACCTCCTGTCCGATCCTCCTGCCACTCCTTTTCTATAAACTGCAGTGCCGACATGCGGTATGTGACCACTAAAGCCAGACACTGTTGTCTGTGGTCCACCAGTCTGGTGCTGGACAGAATGTAAACCATAACATCTTTTTCTTTTTTGACCATTTGGGGGCTTGTCCGGGATTTTTAATTATTTCAGACAACCCCAGTAGGGTAACTACACACTAAAAAGATTATGTGTGGATTTTCTGTGTGTTTTTTCGTGCACCAAAATCAGAGTATCAGAAAAGTGTATGAGATTTGGAAAATTTTGTATACGTGGAAATTGACCAGCCGCGTGGATTTTAAAATCTGAAGCATGTCAACTGTTTGTGTGATTCCACACCTGATATGTAGTGGTTTTCCCCATAGACTTCAAAGGGATTGTTAACGAAAACAGAAAATCGACACCAAAATATACAATAACAAAAAGTATTAAAAATACACAGAAAGATAAATAGTGTGGATTTATATTCGTTTCTATATGCAGTTGTTATGCAGGTATGCAGGTAGCCTTCATACCTTCATATTTTTTCCACCCTTGCATTCCCACACCCAACCATTTTTTGTTGATGGGCTTGCTTTTTGCAGCACAGTTTGCATTTTTCAGCGCCATCATTTTGAGGTACATATAATTTATTGATTAGCATTTATTACATTTTTCATACCAATTCCACAATTTTTAGGGTTTAGTTTTTTGGGCTTTATTTTTGCATTTGCTCACTGTGCGGTATAAATTCTTTATTCTGCAGCTCAGGACGATACCAACTTTATATATTTTAATTTTCTGCTTTACTATTTTTTTGCAATGCCATATTCTGAGACCCATAACTTTTTTATTTTCCCATCAGCGCAGCTGTTATGGGTTTAGTAGTTTTTTTTTTATTGGTGTTGCATTTGGCACATTTACATTTTTCAGCTCCATATTATTTTGAGGAAAGGTGAGCAAAACCTTTTCACCTTCGTTTTACTACAGTTTTTTCGTACTCACCATGTGGGTTATATAACACCATCATTTTATAGACGCAGCAGTATAAATTACAGTATGTGTACTTTTTATCTTGTGGCATAAACAAACAGACAGTTCCTTTCCTTTTAAAACATGTTTAATGCTTTATTTCACTTTTTATATTTTATTCTGTCCCCCTTGATCACTTCCTTAATACACTGCAATACTTCTGTATTACAGTGTATTATACCTCTCAGTCAGAGGCGTAGCTAGAGGTTCAGCACAGGGGGGGCGAAACATACTTGAGTGGGCCCCCCACTTATTGGCTTCCCAAATGCACGTTTCCAACTTCACAGGCACATACTACTAGTTGTGGTTATAATATTGTATTAGAAAGATGACTATATAAACTGCTAGATCATCTATGCTGTTAAGTACAGTACAATAGACTTTCTACATACCCTAGTCTAAATACTCTACCACATAATGCAGTAAAATATAGAAGTAATAGGAGTAAAAAACAAGGGGACTCCTATGTTAAAGGAAACCTGTCCCCAGTTTTTACATCACTAAACTAACAGTCTCCTGCCCCCATCAGACCTCAGATCGGCTTAATGTGCCCACATCAGACCTCAGATCAGCTTAATGTGCCCCATCAGACCTCAGATCAGCGTACTGTGCCCCCATCAGACCTCAGATCAGCTTAATGTGCCCCCATCGGACCTCACATCAGCCTACTGTGCCCCCATCAGACCTCAGATAAGCTTAATGTGCCCCCATCAGACCTCAGATCAGCATATTGTGCCCCATCAGATCAGCGTATTGTGCCCCATCAGACCTCAGATCAGCGTATTGTGCCCCCATCAGCCTACTGTGCCCCCATCAGACCTCACATCAGCCTACTGTGCCCCCATCAGACCTCAGATAAGCTTAATGTGCCCCCATCAGACCTCAGATCAGCATATTGTGCCCCATCAGATCAGCGTATTGTGCCCCATCAGACCTCAGATCAGCGTATTGTGCCCCCATCAGCCTACTGTGCCCCCATCAGACCTCACATCAGCCTACTGTGCCCCCATCAGACCTGATGGGGGCACAGTAGGGATCTGTGGATGACACTGTTATAGGGGATCTGTGGATGACACTGTTATGGGGGATCTGTGGATGACACACTTTTATGGCGGATCTGTGGATGACACTGTTATGGGGGATCTGTGGATGACACTGTTATGGGGGATCTGTGGATGACACTGTTATGGGGGATCTGTGGATGACACTGTTATGGGGGATCTGTGGATGACACTGTTATGGGGGATCTGTGGATGACACTGTTATGGGGGATCTGTGGATGACACTGTTATGGGGGATCTGTGGATGACACTGTTATGGGGGATCTGTGGATGACACTGTTATGGGGGATCTGTCATCCACAGATATCCTATAACAGTGTCATCCACAGATCCCCCATAACAGTGTCATCCACAGATCCCCCATAACAGTGTCATCCACAGATCCCCCATAACATTGTCATCCACAGATCCCCCATAACAGTGTCATCCACAGATCCCCCATAACAGTGTCATCCAGAGATATCCTATAACAGTGTCATCCACAGATCCGCCATAACAGTGTGTCATCCACAGATCCGCCATAACGGTGTCATCCACAGATATCCTATAACAGTGTCATCCACAGATCCCCCATAACAGTGTCATCCACAGATCCCCCATAACATTGTCATCCACAGATCCCCCATAACAGTGTCATCCAGAGATATCCTATAACAGTGTCATCCACAGATCCGCCATAACAGTGTGTCATCCACAGATCCGCCATAACGGTGTCATCCACAGATATCCTATAACAGTGTCATCCAAAGGTCCCCCATAACAGTGTCATCCACAGATCCCCCATAACAGTGTCATCCGCAGCATTATCTCCATTCACTGCTATGGAATTACCAGTGATCAGCATAATGGAGGATGACCATACATGCACACTGTGCTCTCCCTTCACTTCAGGGGACGAATGGGACACCCCCTATTTTTTATAAACTGCACCATGGAAAAAAAGAAGTGCCCTGTCCATTCTTCATGCGGGTTCTATGTCCAGAATTCCCTCTAAAAATGGTCATTAATGAAAACCCACACCACAACTGTATCAAAAAGTGTGTTATAAAATGCATCAGAAAAAAAACACATCCAAAAAACCTGGATTTTTAAGCACAGAAAAGGATCAGCATCTTAGGCCCCTTTCAGATGAGCGAGTGTCGGGAACCCGGCCTGAACTCCCAGCACTGCCGGGGTCACATAGCATTGTATTGATTTATGATGCTATGTAACCCTTGGAGGTCTGCAATGTATCTAGTGCTATTCTATACATTCCAGAACTGTAAGGGTTACATAGCATCATAAATCAGTATAATGCCTTGCGACCCGGCCAATGCTGGAAGTTCAGGCTGGGTGTCTCGCTATGAGTCCAGAGCGTGACACTCGCTCGTCTGAAAGGGGCCTTATAGTGGAAAGGCTAAAGAGAGATGTGGCAGTCTACAATCAGCTGCTGTGGTTGCAACCGCTGTCTGTGCCTACAAAGTGCTGTCAGACTGCTGGTCCAATATTTCAGGATTTGGGGCCCCACTTTCAATTTTGCCCAGGGCCACATTTTGTCTAAAACCGGCCCTGAATAGAGAGAACCATATTGACAGGCTGATAAGGAAACTAAATTAAATGCTGTTTTCTTCCAGCCCCAGTCAATAGTGTTAGGAAATAAGCAAACATCAGGAAGCAAATAATGACCTCAGCACAATACAGCACTAAGTAACATCACTTACTAAGACCTCTTCTGACCTCCCTGGAGTTGCTTCTAATCTGATTTCTACCCAAATGGTTACCTTTGTCAGCCATAGGTCTATGTTGCCTGCGCTTCTTCCCCTCACTGTGTTTACCAGCAGTCACCACTAGGGGGAGCTCAGTATACAGATACAGATATCCACCAATACTAGGAAGTGAATTCCCCTAGTTCAGTGGTGGCAAACCTATGGCACGAGTGCACTGAACGGGATCGCATAGCATTATACCGAGTTATGATGCTATGTAACCCTTACAGTTCTGGAATGTGTTGGATAACACTGACATAATGCTGTTAGTGTTATCCAACACATTCCAGAACTGTAAGGGTTACATAGCATCATAAATCAGTATAATGCCATGTGACCCCGTTCAGTGCTGGGAGTTCAGGACAGGGCCCGCGATGCGGGAGACGTGCGTGTGTCACACTCGTCTGCGAGGTGTCTAATGTGTACCAATATTCTTTATACTTTTTCCTGCCATTCATCATCACAGGGCGCACTATGAACGGCACAGGCAGCGCAGTGAATGTAGGTAGGCTGTTAAAGCTAAATGATAAAGTACATGGAAGATACACTATACTGTACTGTAGTATTCAGGGTAAATTGACGTGTTGGCACTTTGCGGTGCAGTGGGTTCAGGGGTGCACCTAGCCTTTCTGCTGCCTGAGGTGAAAACTGAAACGGTGTCCCCCCTCCCCCCAAGCCAATTTCTTAACCTAACCCCTTTGCCCACCTACAGCAAGCCCTGGTAGCATTAAAACAAAAGTTCTGTACAGAGATTGGAAATATAGTAAAAATGAAAAATAATTATTTTTGCCCAAGATCGGGAGAGCATTCACATCCATATAGGTACTTTACTGCATTTTTTATAAGCTTAGAAAATGCCTTTAATGTAAACAATATGCCATTTTTGACAGCAGCGTACCTTAAAGGGAACCTGTCATCAACTTTATGGTGACCTCACTGAGGGCAGCATAAATTAGTGACAGAAATGCTGATTTCAGCGGTGTGTCACTCATGAGCAAAAAATAAGTGGTTGCCAAGAACCAGCATCATAATCAGTGCAGCTCAGGCCTTGCAAAGAGTCAAATCTACCTGAGAAGAGTCATGGTTATTCATAATCTCCTGCATTCCTGTCTATCTGCTGATGATTGGCAGTTCTCTCATATAGAGAAAGGGAGAAAACCAGGTAGAAGACTGTCAGTCATCAGCAGGAGGGCAGGGAGAGCAGGAATTCATGAATAACCATGACTCTTCTCAGGTGTCTGTGACTCTTTTCCAGGCCTGGTCTGCAATGATTGGGATGTTTTTTTTCTCAGCAACCACTTACTTTTTACTTATAAATGACAGACGGCTGAAATCAACTCACCTGTCTCTACTTTATTCTGCCGTTAGCATAGGCAGCATAAAGTTGGTGACAGGTTCCCTTTAAAAGGAAATGTGCCATCAGGAAATGACCTACTGTTTAAGCCCTTCACTTTAAAAGACTGTGCCCGCTCCAAAGCAGATTAGGTGCCATAGCTGGCAGGTTTCTGCTGTTTCACAAATCCAGCGCTAATGTCTGAGATCAGCGATAATTTCAATTGCAGACATTTGACCTCTCAGGTGCTGTGGCAATTTGCAACCATCAAATCTGAGTCAGCTTGTCAAGTGTACATAAGTCTCAGGGTCCAAAAGGCTTCTCTGCACTGAGATCGTAAAAGTTGTTCATTGGTGATAGGCTGGATCCTGCTGGATGCTACCAGGCCTATCCCAGATATATTCTTTTGGATGGCTGTAG
Organism: Rhinella marina; assembly: GCA_900303285.1. Lineage (NCBI taxonomy): Eukaryota > Metazoa > Chordata > Amphibia > Anura > Bufonidae > Rhinella > Rhinella marina. Next base: position 54,114 of record ONZH01007537.1, read on the forward strand.
GTGATAGGGGTATATAGGAATATACTAAATTTCTCGCGCACTACTGTATTGAATCACATTAGTGTATGAGAGCCACAATCAAAAGATTGCATGTTCTCGTCCCCTATGGGGAATAAAAAGTGATCAAAAAGTCTTACACATCCAAAAATGGTATCACTGAAAACTATAGATCATCCTGCCAAAATTTAGCCATTACACAGCTCCATAGACATAAATATAAAAAAAAGTTATGGGGGTAAAAAATTATGAGGGTTAGGCCCCATTCACATGACCGTATGAATGGGGCCGTATCTATTCCGCAATATTGCGGAATAGATGCGGCCCCATTCACCTCTATGGGAGCGGGCAGCCGCGGCACGGAGCCAGCTCTGTGCTGCAGCTCCGCACAAAAAGATAAAGCATGTCCTATACTTGTCCACATGAGCGGACAAGTATAGACATTTTCAATAGGGCGCCCGGCTAAGTGTTCCGCAGCGCTGCGGAACACACGCCAGGCGGCAGCTGTAGTATTGCGGGTCCGCATTATTGCGGGACCGCAATAATACGGCCGTCTGAATGGGCCCTTCTTATTATTTTTTCCCAAAGTCTTAAAACACAAGAAAAGCCATACGAATATAGTATCACTGTAATTATACTGATTAAAGAAAGTAATTAAAGAAACAGGTCAGTTTTAGCGCATAGGAAACGCTATAAAACTATTGTGGAGCAGTGACATCTGTTTTGCGCACTACCGCCAAATCCCTACACCAACATTATGAGCAGTGCCATTGAAAAACTCTATTTACCTATTGCACTGTTTAATACATATCAATAATAACAATGTAAATCTACTTACAGGAATTAAAATTAATGAGTGTACATTGATACCCCTTAATTCCAAAAAATTAAATTCCAAACGGGGTGGAATTGATTATAAAAAAACTCAATTCCGCCACAGCTTTACTGTTTTTGGGTGACTGGGGGAACCGATCCAGGCCTGGAAGCGCAGTACTTTCAGTTTTTGCACTCTCAAATGCCGTGGTCAAATGCAAGAGCCTAAATGTCTGTGATCAGAATTAGTGCCGATCCCAGGCATTAGCCCTGTTTCATACAGCAGACACATGACAGCTATGGTGCCCACTGCTCTATGGAGTGTGTGTCATCTTTAAAGACCAAACTTATGACGTGCTATTATGGTTGGGTAACGATTAAATATTCTATATTTTGTTGGTCTAAAAATGGAAAATCACAAGGGACTGAAAAGGTTAAATCATGTTTTTATCTTAAACCCAATTTTAAAGTATGATTTTTTATTTTTTTTACTATCACTATGTCACCATGTCATCTATATTAAAAGCAAAAACTAAAATCCTGCATATGTTAAAGAACTCCCGCTAGACCTGTTAGAAAGGTGCATGATATAATCTATGGTGAATGTCATCTTCTTATCAGAGAATGTAATTGTAATAACCTCTCTTCTTATTGTAGCTAGGTCATGTGACCAACTCCCTGACCTCCCACTGACCCAGGACAGGAAGCCAGTTACTGCTCTATTCATTCCTATGAGACTGAAAGTGAGGCTCCCATAGGAATGCATGGAGAATTAGACTTCCTGTCCACACATAAGATGCTGTGTCAGTTGGTGGGTCTAATTCCTAGTCACATGACACAGATGAGAAACATCAGGGAGATATAACTCAAAAATACAGACACTGGTAAGAAAATGACATTCACTACAGATTGCATCATGGACATTTCTAGCAGGACATAGAATAAATTTTTTTGTGGGAGTTCTTCTTTAAGTCTTTTGAGCGCAGCTACATGGGCCACAGACACAATGGTGTGATCTGCTGCCTTCTAATAGACATGACAAATACAGACCTTCACCAGCAGCTGTAATTGTCTCTCTTCCTCTTGATCCATTTGAGTCACTATAATTCTTGGTCTGCAGCCAGCAGTCTCACTACCACACTGCCAACATCTTCCTGATAATATTACCAAACTGCATATACAGCAACTGCTAATTATAACTATCCTCAGAACACTTCCGATTATTGAGAATTAACCATTATATAGAACAAGTAAATGGAGAAAAAAATGCTGTCTATGGCAGCTTGTGTCAACGGCTCATAGGCTGCAGAGAACTAGCTGGGAATTACAGTGGTTTTCTCTAAAGACTCATGATGATGCTTTGTTCTGTGTGGATCTGTCAGCATTCTTGTGTGGTATAGTATAGAGGATCTGTCAGTTCTCCTGTGTGGTGTAGTATAGAGGATCTGTCGGCTCTCCTGTGTGGTGTAGTATAGAGGATCTGTGAGCTCTCCTATGTGGTGTAGTATAGAGGATCTGTCAGCTCTCCTGTGTGGTGTAGTATAGAGGACCTGTCAGCTCTCCTGTGTGGTGTAGTATAGAGGATCTGTCAGTTCTCCTGTGTGGTGTAGTATAGAGGATCTGTCGGCTCTCCTGTGTGGTGCAGTATAGAGGATCTGTCAGCTCTCCTGTGTGGTGTAGTATAAAGGATCTGTCAGCTCCCCTGTGTGGTGTAGTATAGAGGATCTGTCAGCTCTCCTGTGTGGTGCAGTATAGAGGATCTGTCAGCTCTCCTGTGTGGTGCAGTATAGAGGATCTGTCAGTTCTCCTGTGTGGTGTAGTATAGAGGATCTGTCAGTTCTCCTGTGTGGTGCAGTATAGAGGATCTGTCGGCTCTCCTGTGTGGTGTAGTATAGAGCATCTGTCAGCTCTCCTGTGTGGTGTAGTATAGAGGATCTGTCAGTTCTCCTGTGTGGGTAGTATAGAGGATCTGTCAGCTCTCCTGTGTGGTGTAGTATAGAGGATCTGTCAGTTCTCCTGTGTGGTGTAGTATAGAGGATCTGTCAGTTCTCCTGTGTGGTGTAGTATAGAGGATCTGTCGGCTTTCCTGTGGTGTAGTATAGAGGATCTGTCAGTTCTCCTGTGTCGTGTAGTATAGAGGATCTGTCAGTTCTCCTGTGTGGTGTAGTATACAGGATCTGTCAGCTCTCCTGTGTGGTGTAGTATAGAGGATCTGTCAGCTCTCCTGTGTGGTATAGTATAGAGGATCTGTCAGCTCTCCCATGTGGTGTAGTATAGAGGATCTGTCAGCTCTCCTCTGTGGTGTAGTATAGAGGATCTGTCAGATCTCCTGTGTGGTCTAGTATAGAGGATCTGTCAGCTCTCCTGTGTGGTGTAGTATAGAGGATCTGTCAGCTCTCCTGTGTGGTGTAGTATAGAGGATCTGTCAGCTCTCCTGTGTGGTGTAGTATAGAGGATCTGTCGCTCCCCTGTGTGGTGTAGTTAGAGGATCTGTCAGCTTCCTGTGTGGTGTAGTATAAGAGGATCTGTCGCTCTCCTGTGTGGTGTAGTATAGAGGATCTGTCAGCTCTCCTGTGTGGTGTAGTATAGAGGATCTGTCAGCTCTCCTGTGTGGTGTAGTATAGAGGATCTGTCAGCTCTCCTGTGTGGTGTAGTATAGAGGATCTGTCAGCTCTCCTGTGTGGTGTGTAGTATAGAGGATCTGTCAGCTCTCCTGTGTGTGGTGTAGTATAGAGGATCTGTCAGCTCTCCTGTGTGGTGTGTAGTATAGAGGATCTGTCAGGCTCTCCTGTGTGGTGTAGTATAGAGGATCTGTCAGCTCTCCTGTGTGGTGTAGTATAGAGGATCTGTCAGCTCTCCTGTGTGGTGTAGTATAGAGGATCTGTCAGCTCTCCTGTTGTGGTGTAGTATAGAGGATCTGTCAGCTTCTCCTGTGTGGTGTAGTATAGAGGATCTGTCAGCTCTCCTGTGTGGTGTAGTATAGAGGATCTGTCAGCTCTCCTGTGTGGTGTAGTATAGAGGATCTGTCAGCTCTCCTGTGTGTGTAGTATAGAGGATCTGTCAGCTCTCCTGTGTGGTGTAGTATAGAGGATCTGTCAGCTCTCCTGTGTGGTGTAGTATAGAGGATCTGTCGGCTCTCCTGTGTGGTGTAGTATAGAGGATCTGTCAGCTCTCCTGTGTGGTGTAGTATAGAGGATCTGTCAGCTCTCTCCTGTGTGGTGTAGTATAGAGGATCTGTCAGCTCTCCTGTGTGGTGTAGTATAGAGGATCTGTCAGCTCTCCTGTGTGGTGTAGTATAGAGGATCTGTCAGCTCTCCTGTGTGGTGTAGTATAGAGGATCTGTCAGCTCTCCTGTGTGGTGTATAGTATAGAGGATCTGTCAGCTCTCCTGTGTGGTGTAGTATAGAGGATCTGTCAGCTCTCTCTGTCTGTGTGTGGTGTAGTATAGAGGATCTGTCAGCTCTCCTGTGTGGTGTAGTATAGAGGATCTGTCAGCTCTCCTGTGTGGTGTAGTATAGAGGATCTGTCAGCTCTCCTGTGTGGTGTAGTATAGAGGATCTGTCAGCTCTCCTGTGGTGGTGTAGTATAGAGGATCTGTCAGCTCTCCTGTGTGGTGTAGTATAGAGGATCTGTCAGCTCTCCTGTGTGGTGTAGTATAGAGGATCTGTCAGCTCTCCTGTGTGTGTGTAGTATAGAGGATCTGTCGGCTCTCCTGTGTGGTGTAGTATAGAGGATCTGTCAGCTCTCCTGTGTGGTGTAGTATAGAGGATCTGTCAGCTCTCCTGTGTGGTGTAGTATAGAGGATCTGTCGGCTCTCCTGTGTGGTGTAGTATAGAGGATCTGTCAGCTCTCCTGTGTGGTGTAGTATAGAGGATCTGTCAGCTCTCCTGTGTGGTGTAGTATAGAGGATCTGTCAGCTCTCCTGTGTGTGTGTAGTATAGAGGATCTGTCAGCTCTCCTGTGTGGTGTAGTATAGAGGATCTGTCGGCTCTCCTGTGTGGTGTAGTATAGAGGATCTGTCAGCTCTCCTGTGTGGTGTAGTATAGAGGATCTGTCAGCTCTCCTGTGTGGTGTAGTATAGAGGATCTGTCGGCTCTCCTGTGTGTGTAGTATAGAGGATCTGTCGGTCTCCTGTGTGTGTATAGTATAGAGGATCTGTCGGCTCTCCTGTGTGGTGTAGTATAGAGGATCTGTCAGCTCTCTCCTGTGTGGTGTAGTATAGAGGATCTGTCAGCTCTCCTGTGTGGTGTAGTATAGAGGATCTGTCAGCTCTCCTGTGTGGTGTAGTATAGAGGATCTGTCAGCTCTCCTGTGTGGTGTAGTATAGAGGATCTGTCAGCTCTCCTGTGTGGTGTAGTATAGAGGATCTGTCAGCTCTCCTGTGTGGTGTAGTATAGAGGATCTGTCAGCTCTCCTGTGTGGTGTAGTATAGAGGATCTGTCAGCTCTCCTGTGTGGTGTAGTAGTATAGAGGATCTGTCAGCTCTCCTGTGTGGTGTAGTATAGAGGATCTGTCAGCTCTCCTGTGTGGTGTAGTATAGAGGATTCTGTCAGCTCTCCTGTGTGGTGTAGTATAGAGGATCTGTCAGCTCTCCTGTGTGGTGTAGTATAGAGGATCTGTCAGCTCTCCTGTGTGGTGTAGTATAGAGGATCTGTCAGCTCTCCTGTGTGGTGTAGTATAGAGGATCTGTCAGCTCTCCTGTGTGGTGTAGTATAGAGGATCTGTCAGCTCTCCTGTGTGGTGTAGTATAGAGGATCTGTCAGCTTCTCCTGTGTGGTGTGTAGTATAGAGATCTGTCAGCTCTCCTGTGTGGTGTAGTATAGAGGATCTGTCGGCTCTCCTGTGTGGTGTAGTATAGAGGATCTGTCGGCTCTCCTGTGTGGTGTAGTATAGAGGATCTGTCAGCTCTCCTGTGTGGTGTAGTATAGAGGATCTGTCAGCTCTCCTGTGTGGTGTAGTATAGAGGATCTGTCAGCTCTCCTGTGTGGTGTAGTATAGAGGATCTGTCAGCTCTCCTGTGTGGTGTAGTATAGAGGATCTGTCAGCTCTCCTGTGTGGTGTAGTATAGAGGATCTGTCGGCTCTCCTGTGTGGTGTAGTATAGAGGATCTGTCAGCTCTCTCCTGTGTGGTGTAGTATAGAGGATCTGTCGGCTCTCCTGTGTGGTGTAGTATAGAGGATCTGTCAGCTCTCCTGTGTGGTGTAGTATAGAGGATCTGTCAGCTCTCCTGTGTGGGTGTAGTATAGAGGATCTGTCAGCTCTCCTGTGTGGTGTAGTATAGAGGATCTGTCAGCTCTCCTGTGTGGTGTAGTATAGAGGATCTGTCAGCTCTCCTGTGTGGTGTAGTATAGAGGATCTGTCGGGCTCTCCTGTGTGGTGTAGTATAGAGGATCTGTCAGCTCTCCTGTGTGGTGTAGTATAGAGGATCTGTCAGCTCTCCTGTGTGTGTAGTATAGAGATCTGTCAGCTCTCCTGTGTGGTGTAGTATAGAGGATCTGTCAGCTCTCCTGTGTGGTGTAGTATATGAGGATCTGTCAGCTCTCCTGTGTGGTGTAGTATAGAGGATCTGTCAGCTCTCCTGTGTGGTGTAGTATAGAGGATCTGTCAGCTCTCCTGTGTGGTGTAGTATAGAGGATCTGTCAGCTCTCCTGTGTGGTGTAGTATAGAGGATCTGTCAGCTCTCTCTGTGTGGTGTAGTATAGAGGATCTGTCAGCTCTCCTGTGTGGTGTAGTATAGAGGATCTGTCAGCTCTCCTGTGTGGTGTAGTATAGAGGATCTGTCAGCTCTCCTGTGTGGTGTAGTATAGAGGATCTGTCAGCTCTCCTGTGTGGTGTAGTATAGAGGATCTGTCAGCTCTCCTGTGTGTGTAGTATAGAGGATCTGTCAGCTTCTCCTGTGTGGTGTAGTATAGAGGATCTGTCAGCTCTCCTGTGTGGTGTAGTATAGAGGATCTGTCAGCTCTCCTGTGTGGTGTAGTATAGAGGATCTGTCAGCTCTCCTGTGTGGTGTAGTATAGAGGATCTGTCAGCTCTCCTGTGTGGTGTAGTATAGAGGATCTGTCAGCTCTCTCCTGTGTGGTGTAGTATAGAGGATCTGTCAGCTCTCCTGTGTGTTGTAGTATAGAGATCTGTCAGCTCTCCTGTGTGTGTAGTATAGAGGATCTGTCAGCTCTCCTGTGTGGTGTAGTATAAGAGATCTGTCAGCTCTCCTGTGTGGTGTAGTATAGAGGATCTGTCAGCTCTCTCCTGTGTGGTGTAGTATAGAGGATCTGTCAGCTCTCCTGTGTGGTGTAGTATAGAGGATCTGTCAGCTCTCCTGTGTGGTGTAGTATAGAGGATCTGTCAGCTCTCCTGTGTGATGTAGTATAGAGGATCTGTCAGCTCTCTCCTGTGTGGTGTAGTATAGAGGATCTGTCAGCTCTCCTGTGTGTAGTATAGTAGTATAGAGGATCTGTCAGCTCTCCTGTGTGGTGTAGTATAGAGGATCTGTCGGCTCTCCTGTGTGGTGTAGTATAGAGGATCTGTCAGCTCTCCTGTGTGGTGTAGTATAGAGGATCTGTCAGCTCTCCTGTGTGGTGTAGTATAGAGGATCTGTCAGCTCTCCTGTGTGTGTAGTATAGAGGATCTGTCAGCTCTCCTGTGTGGTGTTAGTATAGAGATCTGTCAGCTCTCCTGTGTGGTGTAGTATAGAGGATCTGTCAGCTCTCCTGTGTGGTGTTAGTATAGAGGATCTGTCAGCTCTCCTGTGTGGTGTAGTATAGAGGATCTGTCAGCTCTCCTGTGTGGTGTAGTATAGAGGATCTGTCAGCTCTCCTGTGTGGTGTAGTATAGAGGATCTGTCAGCTCTCCTGTGTGGTGTAGTATAGAGGATTCTGTCAGCTCTCCTGTGTGGTGTAGTATTAGAGGATCTGTCAGCTCTCCTGTGTGGTGTAGTATAGAGGATCTGTCAGCTTCTCCTGTGTGGTGTTAGTATAGAGGATCTGTCAGCTCTCCCTGTGTGGTGTAGTATAGAGGATCTGTCAGCTCTCCTGTGTGGTGTAGTATAGAGGATCTGTCAGCTCTCCTGTGTGGTTGTAGTATAGAGGATCTGTCAGCTCTCCTGTGTGGTGTAGTAGTATAGAGGATCTGTCAGCTCTCCTGTGTGGTGTAGTATAGAGGATCTGTCAGCTCTCCTGTGTGGTGTAGTATAGAGGATCTGTCAGCTCTCCTGTGTGGTGTAGTATAGAGGATCTGTCAGCTTCTCCTGTGTGGTGTAGTATAGAGGATCTGTCAGCTCTCCTGTGTGGTGTAGTATAGAGGATCTGTCAGCTCTCCTGTGTGGTGTAGTATAGAGGATCTGTCAGCTCTCCTGTGTGGTGTAGTATAGAGGATCTGTCAGCTCTCCTGTGTGGTGTAGTATAGAGGATCTGTCAGCTCTCCTGTGTGTGTGTAGTATAGAGGATCTGTCAGGCTCTCCTGTGTGGTGTAGTATAGAGGATCTGTCAGCTCTCCTGTGTGGTGTAGTATAGAGGATCTGTCAGCTCTCCTGTGTGGTGTAGTATAGAGGATCTGTCAGCTCTCCTGTGTGGTGTAGTATAGAGGATCTGTCAGCTCTCCTGTGTGGTGTAGTATAGAGGATCTGTCAGCTCTCCTGTGTGGTGTAGTATAGAGGATCTGTCAGGCTCTCCTGTTGTGGTGTAGTATAGAGGATCTGTCAGCTCTCCTGTGTGTGTAGTATAGAGGATCTGTCGCTCTCCTGTGGGTGTAGTATAGAGGATCTGTCGGCTCTCCTATGTGGTGTAGTATAACAACCCTGTGTAGTATGCAGAGACAGTCACTTGTAATTAATGATAGTCCCTTTTATTGAGAGACAGTCTATACAGAGGCTGTCTCTTGCCTGGAATGTAATACCCTTGTGAGTAGAGACAGTCTTTAGTTTGGAGAGCTAGTCTGGTGTATAAATGCAGTCTCATGTGCAGCAAATTATTTTTATCACTGCCCTATCTATGGACATTCACCTTTAACACAATGTTTTGGCGTAAGGTGCTGACCTGATCGTTAAAAGCAGCAC
>ONZH01007538.1:0-59979 GCA_900303285.1 Rhinella marina
ACCCCAATCGAAAAGAAGACACCCAAAATATCAAAAAAGAAATTTTATTAATGACCAAAAAACATTTAAAAACGCATTACATGAATATCACAAAAAGTATACAAGCGGTGGTAACGTATTACAGAAAGAATTGAGCATATGGTCGCACTATCACAATATAAATGTTAGTCTATAGCCATAAAAAGCGGGAATGATAGATAGCACCAATGCCCTCTAGGTTATGTAACAATAAAGTGCATAGTGCAAATCGAGTCCACACGGACCTCTGCAAGTATTATACAGGTAAATGTCAACCCTACCAACCAAAATTGTCCCAAGAAAAGGCAAACTAACAAAGAAAATAACCGACCAGTGTAGCTCAGCCCCAACGCACGTATCGCCTGCTGGCTTCCACAGGGATGAAATAACAATTCTGGAGCATGCGGATTTTAAAATCCATCTTCAAAATTCATTGCGGAATCCATTCATTTTTTTTTAAGTGGTATTTCTTCGTGGTTTTTCAATGTTTTTGGGTGTTGACTTCAATACAAGACTAGATCTGCAGCTTGCGGTTTTCGGTGCGTTTTTTTTTTTTTTTCAGTTTTCCATTCATTTCAATGGGAGAATCAGTGCAGAATGTATGCCACTTATAAAGCAGGATGCTTCTTTTTTACACACTTCTTTTTTACACTTGGTCCTCCATTTCATTGAAATGCATAGGAGGCTGTTTAGATAGGCTTTTTTTGGCGTGCATTCCAACTGGAAAATGTGCTAAAAACACCGCCAAAGTCATGTGCACTTGTTATTTCTCTGCAAATTCCTCTTGGACTGGATCAGCAACCTCCGGTACTCCAGATGTTCTGTAGCTTACAATTCCCAGAATCCTTTTTTTCACTTCCATGGGAGTTTACAAGAATAGCCAAGAAAGTGTGCATGCTGGGAGTTATAGTTTGACAGCAGCTGGAGTGCCGAAGGTTGCTGATCCCAGTTCTAGGAAATGTGTTACCATTTTTCTTGTGACAGTGCTTTGTCACTGAACGGTTTGATATTGCCCAGTCATTAATGACAGTATCATTCTTACAAGAGGAATAATAATGCCCCAGTTGTTATTTGGGCCTGGGCTACACAGGACTTTTTGTAGCACTACATGGAATTTACATTTCCTGCTAGGGAAATGTGTTTTAGCCCAAACCTCATCCCTAGATGGGGGTCTCTATTATGAAAGAGGACCTGTCGCCCCTCCTGACATGTCAGTTAATAACTATTTGCTTTCCCCATTGTTATGACAATTCTGAAGCATCTATTCTTATGTCCTCTATTGTTGTTATGTTGTGCCATTCCTGTTATTATTCTTGCTAGAAGTTTACAAATAAATTGCCAGCAGTCTGCAGTAAAGGTACTGGTGAGTGTTACCAGTAGCGAGTGTGTCTGATTCCAATTAGTACTGCCGGTGTTAGGGGCCCAATACATGGGAATCGGCTGTGTGCAGCCCGCATCACAGATCGCGGACCCATTCACTTCAATGGAATCCGCAATCACAGAGATTCAGAGCAGAGGCAAGGATTGAAAACACCATGGAAGCACTATTGGTGTGTTTCCGTGGTGTTTCTACCCGTGCCTCCGCACCGCAAAAAAGTAGCGCATGCCACTTACTTTTTTTGCAGTGTGGACCGTCGGATGCGGATGGCGGACCCCATTCAAATGAATGGGTCTGCGATCCGAATGCGGCGGCCCCACTGTTAGTGCCCTGCGCGTTATGGACCACAAATTAAGGTCCACAGTATGGGCACTGAATGCACACAAATGTTTGTACTGAGCCCTTAGACTGTTCCAATATCTTGGAGAAGTAACCACAGATCTTCGGTGGATATAGGCTTGCTCAGATCCTTCTGTCTCTTCATGTAATCCCAGACAGGTTCCCTAAGAAAATACAGGCAGATACTTCTTTATCATTCATCAGAGTTGGAAAAGCAGGTGCAGTCTGCATTTTTCCAACAAATTTATTACATTGAAAGACAGAAAAAGGCACATTTTTGGAATCAAATCTACTTAACGCGGGTATCCGGGTAAAGTAACTAATTTTTGAAATACTGCATTAAGGCTGGCAAGCTGTGGTCCAACCAGAACCCATACCTATACATATAACCAGAACCCATACCTATACATATAACCACAACCCATACCTATACATATAACCACAACCCATACCTATACATATAACCACAACCCATACCTATACATATAACCAGAGCTTCAATTATCTTACATATCCATTTGTCTAGCTCCTGTGTGAGCCTGCAACCCCCTGAGAGTATCATGGCTCCTGATCTTCCCTCATAAAACTACAATTCCCACAATGCCTAGCTTTCCTGCTGTGAGTTTCTGCTTGTTCAGGAGTGTTGCTGTTTACTGATTGGCTGCTTGATATTCCAGTCTGGTCATGTCCCCTCTACTCAGTAATCAGCACCACACTGACATTTAGCTAGAGAACTGATAGCAACACACTGAGCATGCTCAACCTAACAAAGGCTCAGAACTACAGGTCGATGCCATGGTAACTTATGAGGAAACGCAGTGGGTAGCAGTGGAAGAAAACTACTTTATAACTACTGAACGGTAAATATGTGAAATTGACATTATATTAGGTAGTTATTGATGATGAATTAGTTTAAAACATAAGTTACATTTCAAACCCTACCAAGGACAACATCTGTATGGAGAGTTTGTATGTTCTCCCTGTGTTTGCGCGGGTTTCCTCCAGGTACTCCAATTTTTTCCCACACTTCATAGACATAAGGCTACATTACACTGTCCAATGTGAGAGCACCGATGGATGAGAACACATCCATCTGTGCTCCTGTGCACTGGCCTGATTACACCAGCCAATGCAAACTAAATGCGGGAGGAATGATTTATTCCTCATTCACGTCTATTTATTATTGGCAGCACAGAGATGTGCTGCCAATAATCAAGTGTCTTTCATCCAGATGAAAGATGCCCATCACCCGATGAATGAGCGTGCCTGCACAGAATATTAAAGAGGTTGTCCAAATTATTTTTATTGATTACCTATCCTCAGGATAGGCCATCAATATTAGATCGGCGGAGGCCTGACACCCAGCACCCCCGCCGTTCAGCTTTTTGAAGAGAAAGTGCGCACCATGCCAGAACTACCTTCTCTTCAATGGTTACCTGCACGCCGTCGCAACAACAGCAGTGAGCAGGTGTAATTACAAGACACCGTCCCATTCACTTCAGTGGGATAGCTCCGTCCTATACACTTAAATCTGGTTTTTAGTGGTGACATTGCTTCCAGAATCACAGCGGGTCTTTCAATGGTACAGCCCGCAGTATAATTGCAGCAGATTAAAAATCCCCAGTGCAAGTCAGCTTATGCTGCCAGTTTTATCTGCAGCGTGTGGATGACCTTTTTGAAACCTCATCTATTTTTCTTGTATTGTAAGTGTACATGCACATGGCAGTGTAGCTTGTATGTTTTTTTTGTTTTTTTTTTTTACTGTGTTTCTGTACCATATCCACACCAAAATCCGTATGTTTTGCAGATTTTGTTGCGGATGTGACCAAGTTCTTTGCATTGCAAAGCGTGAAATCTGCACTAAAATTCCACAAACATATTGTAGACTTCAAAATCCGCACTGCATGTATCTCATACACTTGGCTGGTATTACGCTGTCACGTGGGGAAAATATGCACTGTGTGCATCTACCCTAAATGCTATGAATTTTCCACACTAAATTCTGGTGCTGAAATCTACAGCAGTTGCGATGCATGTGGACACACCCTTCACCCCACTTTCAACCTACTGAAGCAGCATCTTAAAAAGATTAAAATAGACAAATCGCCAGGACCGGATGGCGTACACTACGGATGGCCTACATTAAGTAATGTCATAGCCAGACCCTTATTTCTGATATTTAAGGACTATAAGGACTATATTGACAGGGAGTGTTCCACATGATTGGCGCATAGAAAATGTGGTGCCAATATTCAAAAAGGGTCCAAAAACAGAGCCTGGAAACTATAGGCCGGTAAGTTTAACATCTGTTGTGGGTAAACTGTTTCAAGGTTTTCTAAGAGATGCTATCTTGGAGTACCTCAATGAAAATAAGCAAATAACTCCATATCAGCATGGCTTCATGAGGGATCGGTCATGTGAAACTAATTTAATCAGTTTCTATGAGGAGGTATGTTCTAGACTTGACCACGGCGAATCATTGGATGTCGTATATCTGGACTTCTCCAAAGCATTTGACACGGTTCCACATAAAAGGTTAGTATATAAAATGAGAATGCTTGGACTGGGGGAAAATGTCTGTATGTGGGTAAGTAACTGCCTCAGTGATAGAACACAAGGGGTGGTTATTAACGGCACATATTCAGATTGGGTCACTGTAACTAGTGGGGTACCACAGGTGTCAGTATTGGGCCCTATTCTCTTCAATATATTTATTAATGATCTTGTAGAAGGCTTGCACAGTAAAATATCAATTTCTGCAGATGACACTAAACTGTGTAAAGTAATCAACACAGAAGAGGACAGTACACTGCTACAGATGGATCTGGATAGACTGGAGGCTTGTGCAGAGAAGTGGAAGATGAGGTTTAACACTGACAAATGTAAGGTTATGCACATGGGAAGGAATAATGCAAGTCACCAGTACATACTAAATAGTAAAACACTGGGTAAGGGCTCATGCACACGACCGGTGCCGGCCCGTGCCTGTATTGTGGCCCAAATGCGCCGGGTCCGCAATACACGGGCACCGGCTGTGTGCAGTCCGCATCTCCGATCGTGGACCCATTCACTTCAATGGGTCCGCAATCCGGGAGATGCGGAGCGGAGGCACGGATCGGAACACCACGGAAGCACTACGGTCTGCTTCCGTGGTGTTTCAGGCCGTGCCTCCGAACCGCAGAAAAGTAGCGCATGCACTACTTTTTTGCAGTGTGGACCGTCGGATGCGGATCGCGGACCCCATTCAAATGAATGGGTCCACAATCCGAATCCGGGGGCCCCACTGTCAGTACCCGTGCATTGTGGACTGCAAATTACGGACCACAGCACGGTCACTGACTGCACACGTTTGTGTGCATGAGCCCTAACATGGAAAAGGACCTAGGAATTTTAGTGAACAGCAAACAAAGCTGTAAAAACCAGTGTCAGACAGCTGCTGCCAAGGCCAATAAGATAATGGGTTGCATCAAAAGGGGCATAGATGCCCATGATGAGAACGTAGTCCTGCCACATTACAAATCACTAGTCAGACCACACATGGAGTACTGTGTACAGTTCTGGGCTCCTGTGAACAAGACAGACATAGCAGAGCTGGAGAGGGTTCAGAGGAGGGCAACTAAAGTAATAACTGGAATGGGTGGACTGCAGTACCCAGAAAGATTATCAAAATTAGGGTTATTTACTTTAGAAAAAAACGACTGAGGGGAGATCTAATAACTATGTATAAATATATCAGGGGTCAGTACAGAGATCTCTCCCATCCAGTGGTTTAGCGTGGGTTGCCAGCACCCAGGGCAAGCCAAGTATTGCGCCCCTTTCCCCCAACCTGTGACCACACCCCTTTTTACAAATAATGCATAAGATGTCACCTGCAGTCCTATGTAACACCACAGATAACAGTGATAACTCTCTGAGTACAGACAATGTTGTATATGTCACCTGCAGTCCCATGTTACACCACAGATAACACAGTGATAGATCTCTGAGTACAGATAATGTAGTAGATATCACCTGCAGTCCTAAGTAACACCACAGATAACACAGTAATAACTCTCTGAGTACAGACAATGTAGTAGATGTCACCTGCAGTCCTATGTAACTCCACAGGTAACACAGTGATAACTCTCTGACTACAAATAATGTACTAGACGTCACCTGCAGTCCTATGCACACCACAGATAACACAGTGATAACTCTCTGACTACAAATAATGTAGTAGATGTTATCTGCAGTCCTATGTAACACCACAGATAACACAGTGATCACTCTCCGAGTACAGATAGTGTAGTAGATGTCACCTGTAGTCCTATGTAACAACCCAGATAACACAGTGATTACTTTCAGAGTACAGATAATGTACTAGACGTCACCTGCAGTCCTATGTAACACCACAGATAACACAGTGATCACTCTCTGAGTACAGATAATGTAATAGACGTCACCTGCAGTCCTATTTAACACCACAGATAACACAGTGATAACTCTCTGAGTACAGCTAATGTAGTAGATGTTATCTGCAGTCCCATGTAACACCACAGATAACACAGTAATAACTCTCTGAGTACAGACAATGTAGTAGATGTCACCTGCAGTCCTATGTAACTCCACAGGTAACACAGTGATAACTCTCTGACTACAATAATGTACTAGACGTCACCTGCAGTCCTATGCACACCACAGATAACACAGTGATAACTCTCTGAGTACAAAATAATGTAGTAGATGTTATCTGCAGTCCTATGTAACACCACAGATAACACAGTGATCACTCTCCGAGTACAGATAGTGTAGTAGATGTCACCTGTAGTCCTATGTAACAACCCAGATAACACAGTGATTACTTTCAGAGTACAGATAATGTACTAGACGTCACCTGCAGTCCTATGTAACACCACAGATAACACAGTGATCACTCTCTGAGTACAGATAATGTAATAGACGTCACCTGCAGTCCTATTTAACACCACAGATAACACAGTGATAACTCTCTGAGTACAGCTAATGTAGTAGATGTTATCTGCAGTCCCATGTAACACCACAGATAACACAGTGATAACTCTCTGAGTACAGATATTGTAGTAGATGTCACCTGCAGTACTATGTAACACCACAGATAACACAGTGATAACTCTCTGAGTACAGATATTGCAGTAGATGTCACCTGCAGTCCTATGTAACACCACAGATAACACAGTGATCACTCTCTGAGTACAGATAATGTAGTAGATGTTATCTGCAGTCCCATGTAACTCCACAGATAACACAGTGATAACTCTCTGAGTACAGATAATGTAGTAGATGTCACATGTAGTCCTATGTAACCCCACAGATAACACAGTGATAACTGTACAGATATTATAGTAGATGCCATCTGCAGTCCTATGCAACACCACACATAGCACAGTAATAACTCTCTGAGTACAGATAATGTGGTAGATGTTATCTGCAGTCCTATTTAACACCACACAGTGATCACTCTCTGAGTACAGATAATGTAGTAGATGAACTGGATGGACAGATGTCTTTTTTCGGCCTTACAAACTATGTTACTATGCTATGTAGATGTCACCTGCAGTACTATGTAACACCACAGATAACACAGTGATCACTCTCTGAGTACAGATAATGTACTAGACATCACCTTCAGTCCTATGTAACACCACAGATAACACAGTGATAACTCTCTGAGTACAGATAATGTAGTAGATGTCACCTACAGTCCCATGTAACTCCACAGATAACACAGTGATCACTCTCTGAGTACAGATAATGTAGTAGATGTCACCTGCAGTCCTATGTACCACCACAGAAAACACAGTGATCACTCTCTGAGTACAGATAATGTAGTAGATGTCACCTGCAGTACTGTGTAACACCACAGACAACACAGTGATAACTCTGTGAGTACAGCTAATGTAGTAGATGTTATCTGCAGTCCTATGTAACACCACAGATAACACAGTGATAACTCTCTAAGTACAGATATTATAGTAGATGTCACCTGCAGTCCTATGTAACACCACATATAACACAGTGATCACTCTCTGAGTACAGATAAAGTAATAGACGTCACCTACAGTCCTATTTAACACCACAGATAACACAGTGATAACTCTCTGAGTACAGCTAATGTAGTAGATGTCACCTGCAGTCCTATGTAACACCACAGATAACACAGTGATCACTCTCTGAGTACAGATAATGTAGTAGATGTCATCTGCAGTCCTATGTAACACCACAGATAACACAGTGATCACTCTCTGAGTACAGATAATGTAGTAGATGTCACCTGCAGTCCTATGTAATACCAAAGATAAATCAGTGATCACTCTCTGAGTACGGATAATGTAGTAGATGGGTGTGAGGCCCCAGAATTCAGAGCACACACAGTGCGACCTGAAGTCTGGAGCCAGGCTGTGGCAGTGTGTGCCAAATTCTATATCCCCCCCCCCCCACCAAAACAGATTTTTGAACAGAGATTACTAAGTATACAGGAGAATACAGTACCACATACCTCTTACATCCTATGACATCTCCTGTGATGTAGACTCTTTCCTCGGCGTCTTCATTTGAAGATAAGACCACCATGATGCCTTCTTTCAGCCGTGTCTCGTCTCTGCAGAGTTTCACTGAAAAATGTTTAGATTCCTCACTTTACTATCACCCTCAGATAACAGACCTCCCCTCCCCCGTAGTGTCAATAAATATAATGCCCTCTGTATAATAATAATATTATAATGGTCCCCTCTGTATTATAGCAATAATTATGGCCCCCTTCAGCCCCTCCAGCATACAGTCCCATGTAAAATACATCACTCCCCCTGCCTTCAGCCCCTCCAACATACAGTCCCATGTAAAATACATCACTGCTCCTGCCTCCAGCCCCTCCAACACAGTCCCACGTAAAATACATCACTCCTCCTGCCTTCAGCTCCTCCAGCATAAAGTCCCATGTAAGATACATCACTCTCTTGCCTTCAGCCCCTCCAGTATACAGTCCCATGTAAAATGCATAACTCCCCCTGCCTTCAGCCATTCTTGCATACAGCCCATGTAAAATAATATCACCTCACCTGCCTTTAGCCCCTCCAGCATACAGTCCCATGTAAATAATATCACCCTCCCCCCTTCAGACCCCTCTAACATGCAGTCTCCAGTACAAGGATTATTCCTCCTCCCTTCAGCCCCTGCAAAAAGTAAAAATAACAGTCATTCTTTCCATATACTAACCTGCAGGATTTGCTTGTCACTCCAACATCCTGCTCTGTACAACATGCTGAAAATCTTGAGGGTCCGCCCCCTGGATGACGAGACTCCGCTCCTTGCCCTGACGTCATACCTACCAGGAGCAACTCCATTCTATTAACGACGATCGCTTTGCTGCCTCATAGGCTTCAGGCCACTAGCCTGAAGGCTATGAGGAAGAACAGAGGGGACGGGAGCCATAGGCTCCCGTGGCCCTCATTCAAGTGCTTGCTGCCTGGCGCCCCCTGCAAGTTTGCGCCCGGGGCAATGGCCCCCACAGGCCCCCCCAAGCTACACCACTGCTCCCATCATCTATTTATCTCCAGGACTGTGACGAGGGGACATCCTCTGTGTCTGGAGGAAAGAAGGTTTGTACACAAATATAGAAGAGGATTCTTTATGGTAAGAGCAGTGAGACTATGGAACTCTCTGCCTGAGGAGGTGATGATGGTAAGTTCACTAAAAGAGTTCAAGCGGGGCCTGGATGTATTTCTGGAGGATAACAATATTACAGGTTATAGCTACTAGAGATGGGTCGTTGATCCAGGGAGTTATTCTGATTGCCTGATTGGAGTCAGGAAGGAATTTTTCCCCTAAAGTGGGGAAAATTGGCTTCTACCTCACAGGGTTTTTTTTGCCTTCCTCTGGATCAACTTGCAGGCTAACAGGCCGAACTGGATGGACAGATGTCTTTTTTCGGCCTTATAAACTATGTTACTATGTTACTATGTTACTGCCTAGAGATTGGAGCTCCACTTTTCTCATTCACACCACCTAATCCTGTGTTCCACTTAGACTGCTACTAGATGGAGCACACCAGATTCACATTTATGAGGAGACAAGTTCTGCATGTAGAAATCAGGCAATTATCTGGAATTGCTGGTTTATTCCCAATAACTGCCTGGGCATCAGCCCATGTAAACGGGCTTTAAAGTATAGCTTTTATTAGCGATAGTGGGGCAGATTTACGAATCCTTTAGATGGTAAAAGCTCAGCTCCCACAGCAAATTTTTGAATGCACCCCCCCAACAGCAAATTCTTCGCAACCCTCTCCTCCCATGCAACCCCCACTCCGGAGGCTAGTGAAGATAGGTCTCTCAAACCAAGCCTGGCAGCCGTTCCATTTGTTTCCTACACGTATATACTGTATGTCAAGTCACTGTATATATTGTCGTTGTATAATACTGTAGAGGGGCCCTGAGAACAAAATGTTTTAGGCCTCCTCCTGGGTGGGCCGCTTCTGAGTATGGGCACCAAAGCAGCCTCTTCCCCTATAGCTACGCCTCTGCCTAAATGATACATGTGGCACAGGTATATGTACA
Source organism: Rhinella marina (assembly GCA_900303285.1). NCBI lineage: Eukaryota > Metazoa > Chordata > Amphibia > Anura > Bufonidae > Rhinella > Rhinella marina. The sequence goes on from ONZH01007538.1 coordinate 10,303, forward strand.
GTGCCTTGCGTAAGTATTCGGCCCCCTGGAACTTTTCAACCTTTTGCCACATTTCAGGCTTCAAACAAAAAGATATAACATTTTAAATTTTTGGTGAAGAATCAACAACAAGTGGGTCACAATTGTGAAGTGGAACGAAATTTATTGGATCATTTAAACTTTTTTTGTAATAATAAAACTGAAAAGTTCGGGCGTGCAAAATTATTCGGCCCATTTACTTTCAGTTCAGAAAACTCACTTCAGAAGTTCACTGAGGATCTCTGAATGATCCAATGTTGTCCTAAATGACTGATGAAGAGAAATAGAATCCACCTGTGTGTAATCAAGTCTCCGTATAAATGCACCTGCTCTGTGATAGTCTCAGGGTTCTGCATCATGAAGACCAAGGAACACACCAGGCAGGTCCGTGATACTGTTGTGGAGAAGTTTAAAGCCGAATTTGGATACCAAAAGATTTCCCAAGTTTTAAACATCCCAAGGAGCACTGTGCAAGCGATCATATTGAAATGGAAGGAGTATCAGACCACTGCAAATTTACCAACACCCGGCCGTCCCTCTAAACTTTCATCTCAAACAAGGAGAAGACTGATCAGAGATGCAGCTAAGAGGCCCATGATCACTCTGGATGAACTGCAGAGATCTACAGCTGAGGTGGGAGAGTCTGTCCATAGGACAACAATCAGTCAAACACTTCACAAATCTGGCCTTTATGGAAGAGTGACAAGAAGAAAGCCATTTCTCAAAGATATCCATAAAAAGTCTCGTTTACAGTTTGCCACAAGCCACCTGGGAGACACACCAAACATGTGGAAGAAGGTGCTCTGGTCAGATGAAACCAAAATCCAACTTTTTGGAAACAATGCAAAACGATATGTTTGGCGTAAAAGCAACACAGCTCATCACCCTGAACACACCATCCCCACTGTCAAACATGGTGGTGGCAGCATCATGGTTTGGGCCTGCTTTTCATCAGCAGGGACAGGTAAGATGGTTAAAATTGATGGGAAGATGGATGGAGCCAATTACAGGACCATTCTGGATGAAAACCTGTTTGCTCTCCATCCAACCTCAAAGAGCTCGAGGTGTTTTGCAAGGAAGAATGAGCAAGAATTTCAGTCTCTAGATGAGCAAAACTGATAGAGACATACCCCAAGCGATTTGCAGCTGTAATCGCAGCAAAAGGTGGCGCAACAAAGTATTAATGCAAGGGGGCCGAATAATTTTGCACACCCCACTTTTAAGCTTTATTCTTACAAAAGAAAATTAAATTATCCAATAAATTTCGTTCCACTTCACAATTGTGACCCACTTGTTGTTGATTCTTCACCAGAAATTTAAAATGTTATATTTTTTTGTTTGAAGCCTGAAATCTGGTTGAAAAGTTTCAGGGGGCCAAATACTTTCGCAAGGCACTGTACTTTTCTCTGACTGCATGCCAGCTATTGGTTGGCTTACAGAATTTAATGCCAGAATTGTGGTTGAAATTTTGTCATGCCCCATTATCAAGGTAGGTGTAGAGGATTTTCCCAAAACTTGATGCGCCACAGTTTATAGCAAGGACTAAGTGCACTCACTTTATTAGTGTCTTTTTATTATATACTTTATTAGGGAAATATGTTCATGTTTATTAGAGAACTGTAGTGTCCCCTCAGCAACCCTCTAACTGAGGATTGCTAAGGAGAATCCATCTTCGGCATCCACTATTGAACATGGAAGAAGCCAGATAAAGGTATGATGCAATGGATTCTCAGCCTGCCTCTCATCTCCCTGTCCTAGTTTCTGCCCAGCCTCTGGGGGGATTCCTGTATGTAACATACATTACTAAAAATGATGTGACATACTTCTCTGCATATAGTTTATCACTGCTGACAGTAGATGTACTATGTTCCTGTATCCTTACTGTCAGCAGTGAATGCTGCAGCCCCGCTCCTCTCCCTATCTTCCGAAAACTATCCGAGACACCGGGAGGGCCGAAGGAAGTGCTGGGCCAGTGATTAGTGCTGGCAACCGATAAACTGTTGGCAGGGAAGATTGTAACACTAGATTTACCGGCGTACATTACATACAGTTAGGGCCAGAAATATTTGGACAGTGACACAATTTTCGCGAGTTGGGCTCTGCATGCCACCACATTGGATTTGAAATGAAACCTCTACAACAGAATTCAAGTGCAGATTGTAACGTTTAATTTGAAGGGTTGAACAAAAATATCTGATAGAAAATGTAGGAATTGTACACATTTCTTTACAAACACTCCACATTTTAGGAGCTCAAAAGTAATTGGACAAATAAACATAACCCAAACAAAATATTTTTATTTTCAATATTTTGTTGCGAATCCTTTGGAGGCAATCACTGCCTTAAGTCTGGAACCCATGGACATCACCAAACGCTGGGTTTCCTCCTTCTTAATGCTTTGCCAGGCCTTTACAGCCGCAGCCTTCAGGTCTTGCTTGTTTGTGGGTCTTTCCGTCTTAAGTCTGGATTTGAGCAAGTGAAATGCATGCTCAATTGGGTTAAGATCTGGTGATTGACTTGGCCATTGCAGAATGTTCCACTTTTTTGCACTCATGAACTCCTGGGTAGCTTTGGCTGTATGCTTGGGGTCATTGTCCATCTGTACTATGAAGCGCCGTCCGATCAACTTGGCAGCATTTGGCTGAATCTGGGCTGAAAGTATATCCCGGTACACTTCAGAATTCATCCGGCTACTCTTGTCTGCTGTTATGTCATCAATAAACACAAGTGACCCAGTGCCATTGAAAGCCATGCATGCCCATGCCATCACGTTGCCTCCACCATGTTTTACAGAGGATGTGGTGTGCCTTGGATCATGTGCCGTTCCCTTTCTTCTCCAAACTTTTTCTTCCCATCATTCTGGTACAGGTTGATCTTTGTCTCATCTGTCCATAGAATACTTTTCTAGAACTGAGCTGGCTTCTTGAGGTGTTTTTCAGCAAATTTAACTCTGGCCTGTCTATTTTTGGAATTGATGAATGGTTTGCATCTAGATGTGAACCCTTTGTATTTACTTTCATGGAGTCTTCTCTTTACTGTTGACTTAGAGACAGATACACCTACTTCACTGAGAGTGTTCTGGACTTCAGTTGATGTTGTGAACGGGTTCTTCTTCACCAAAGAAAGTATGCGGCGATCATCCACCACTGTTGTCATCCGTGGACGCCCAGGCCTTTTTGAGTTCCCAAGCTCACCAGTCAATTCCTTTTTTCTCAGAATGTACCCGACTGTTGATTTTGCTACTCCAAGCATGTCTGCTATCTTTCTGATGGATTTTTTTCTTTTTTTTCAGCCTCAGGATGTTCTGCTTCACCTCAATTGAGAGTTCCTTTGACCGCATGTTGTCTGGTCACAGCAACAGCTTCCAAATGCAAAACCACACACCTGGAATCAACCCCAGACCTTTTAACTACTTCATTGATTACAGGTTTACGAGGGAGACGCCTTCAGAGTTAATTGCAGCCCTTAGAGTCCATTGTCCAATTACTTTTGGTCCCTTGAAAAAAGAGCTTTGCATTACAGAGCTATGATTTCTAAACCCTTTCTCCGATTTGGATGTGGAAACTCTCATATTGCAGCTGGGAGTGTGCACTTTCAGCCCATATTATATATATATATAATTGTATTTCTGAACATGTTTTAGTAAACAGCTAAAATAACAAAACTTGTGTCACTGTCCAAATATTTCTGGCCCTAACTGTATAGGGAGGCAGAGGCTAGGACAGGGAGATCAGAGGCAGGGCTGCGTCATACAGTTATCCAGCGTTTTCACCATTCAGTAGACTGCTGAAGATTGATTCTCCTTTATGACATTCAATTAGAGGGTTGCTAAGGGGAAACTTACCGTTTTCTAATAAAAATTAACATATTTTCCTAATAAAGTGTATTACAAGAACACACTCATTGTCCCTAACATTAAAAACATGAAATGACAGCAACACTTTAAGACTGCATACATTATGCCAAATACTGTGTACGGATACAAAATTATCACTCATGTGTCACAACTTATTACTAAAAAAAGAATCATGCTTATTAATATTAAGTTAAACTTCCAGGCCCTTTCCAGTAAAATACATGATATAACTCATCTTACCGCTCTAATTTTTAATATTACAAAAATGCAAAGAAAAAAAATATATAAAAAGCCATGCGAAGCTGTGAAGTCCATGTGGTTATCCAATATAGATCTGTAAGGAATTTGACAGAAGCGAGCCTTTGCTGAAGAAGGTCATGCACGACTCTATACTGATAACTCATTCTAATTATAAAATGATGAGTAATATTGAGTAATAAAGCTAACATGTAGAAAAATGCACAAAATGTCATCCATTTGATCACTCTTTTCCTAAATCATTAGCTCCACGTAAATAGTGATCCCTCCTGGGTCTTGGAAAATGCTGCCCTCTAGTGGATGCATCACAGATCATGCTGTTCTTCCATCTAACACAATGGGGGGAATTTATCATTAGGAAAATATTTGAAGTCAGTTTTCCTTCAGTCTGTGTTGGAGCACTTTCTGCCACATTTATCAAATGTCACAGGTTGTTTGATAAATGTGGCTTATCCTTAAACCTAACACTTCTGTCTAGAGAAGCTACTCCACTTTTCCTACTCCACCCTCCTCCTGGAGTGAGATTGCGACTATTTTGCGACTTTTCTTAAAAAGTCGCAATGATAAATCTGGAGTGAAACTCATTAACATGGCTAACCACACCCACTTTTCCACCCATATTACAAACTGGAGTGAGTGGTGTACACATGCAAAAAGTCGCAAAAAAGTTGCAAAAGCCCCATCGTGCGACTTTTTGAAGACAGAATTCTGGAATGAAAGTGTGATAAATCAGGGCCAATGTTGTTATCATTTTACATACAGGACGTGCCACCAAGAAGGGTTTATAGGTTATTTGAATTAAATAAACCATACTGACAAGTAACTGATTAAAATGTCAGCCCCAAATGAAATAATCCAGACCCATGGGAGGATCTTGGGGTATTTTAGAGGATTGATGTGACACAGCATGGGGTACCTAAAGTTAAGGTCCCGGATCAGGCTGGTTTCATCCCATTCTCTAGGCACCATGTCAGCCTGAACTATGGACCCTTCTCCACAGAGAGTATAGGGTTAACTTTAGGGGAAAGTGGAACTGCCCATGGGGCATACAACAGTTTTTTCCTATGGGGGGGGGGAGAGACCCCATGCACATGACCATATGTGCAGTACCTGCAAATGATTTCTTATATTATGTAATGTGATGTTATGTATTATACTGTTTATGGATGGCACAACCAGGCTTAATACTCCTGGTTCAGCTCTTTGCAGGAGGTTGGGTGGGGAGGATCCAAGATCGGCCCCCAGCTCAGTTAGGGCTGTTTTACACTAACGGTAAAACAGATCTGGCAGACTGTTCCGGGAGCCTGTTGGATCCTCCTTGTCGGGAGCAGCCGTACACTGCCGGCAATCATTATAGCCCTGATTGATTATAAAGGGGTCCGGCAGAGATCCAGCTGCAAACCGGCATATATGCTGAGGAGAGGCTGGACAAATACCTACTGCACGCAGCAGTTTTCGTTTGGCCACTCCTCAGGTTATTTGCCAGGTTGCGGCTGGATCTCTGCCAGACCCCATTATAGTCAATGGGGCCAGACAGATTGCTGGCAGCGCCCGGCAAGGATGGATCCGACAGGCTGCTCCTGGCCAGAACAGCCTGCCGGATCTGTTTTACCGTTAAAGGGGTTTTCCGAGTTATATATATTGATGACGTATCCTCAGGATAGGTCATCAATATCAGATCGGCGGGGATCCGACACCCAGGACCCCCGCCGATCAGCTGTTTGAAGAGGAGGCGCGCGCCGTACCAGCACTGCCTCCTCTTCACTGTTTACATGCTGGCCGACACTGGGGTAGTGGTGAGTAGGTGTAATTACTTCATTCACTTTCCTCAAGTCCTGCCTTATAAAGGAGACATTTTCTTGCAGAGACCCCATATTCATAGTGAGGGTATTCAAAGAGGCATTGCTGGCTGTAACTGCCGCGTATATGTCCTTAATGGTAGGTTCAGCGATCGCCCCACTAGTGGACAGGGAGGCAGCAGGCAAAGGTAGTGGATTGATATCACAGGCCGACTGCATAGACACCACCTCCATGTCTTCCATAACTTCACAGGTAACCTCACCTGCTTCACTGGGGGTGTCCTGCTGTTGTGGCCCCTCAGAGGACTGTACAGGAGGAGCGGCAGAGGTCCGGGCATATCTTTCCAGACGCGCAGCAAGCCCCATCGCGCGCGCCTCTGCAGGCGTGGGGTCCGCGACGCCATCTTGTTTAGGCGCCGCAGAAGGCCCGGAGTCTTTAAGGTCCTTCTCCTTCTTATTTATGCGCCCCATATTGGTCCCACCTATCCGGCCAGGGAACGGGAGCACCTCCACCTCTGTTCAGGAGACCGATGGTCCGGGAGGACAGGAGATTAGCGAGGATTAGCGGAGGTGCGCCGGGAGCTCCACGCTACTGCTGCCTACCGCATCGCTGGCCAGGCCACGCCCGAGTAGGTGTAATTACACCTAACTGCCCCATTAATTTCAATGGGAAGAATCGCTCCCATACAAGTCTATGGAAGCAATTCTTCCCATAGAAATGAATGGGGCGGTGAGGTGTAATTACACCTACTCACTACCCCCGTTACGGCCAGCATGTAAACAGTGAAGAGGAGGCAGCGCTGATATGGCGCGCACCTCCTCTTCAAACAGCTGATCGGCAGGGGTGCCGGGTGTCCAGAGGATAGGTCATCAATATATATAACTCGGAGAACCCTTTTAACCACTTCCAGTCTGCCCATTGACTATAAACGTCCTGGTAGTGGATCTCTATCTCTGAATGGACGTTTTAAAACGTCCTTGAGCTTTGCCCCCTGTGTGCAGCACCTGTACATAGAAGCAGGGGCGTAGCTAGAAGTGACTGGGCCCCACAGCAAATTTTTGTATGGGGCCCCCCCATCCCCACTTTGCAACTCCCTCGTCCCGTGCAAATCCCACTCCTATGGCTAGTCACGATCATTCTCTCAGACCAGGCCAGGCTGCCACGCCATCCTTTTCCTATATAATATATCCTCATGCTCATATTCACAACAGAGCCTCCCTCCATTCATTTTTTATGGAGCCGCCCACAAAATGCCGTGCGCTGGCTTGGCTATTTCTGTGAGGCAAGTTGACCAAAAAATGGCTGTTTTGGCACTATTTTTATTTTATTTTTTTATGGCATTTACCTGAGGGAATAGATCATGTCATATTTCTATAGAGCAGGTTCTTACAGACGCAGCTATACCTAATATATGTCTGTTTTTCTTATTCTGTTTTTTTATAATTTTATATGACTTTATTATGGGAAAGCTACATTTTTTTTTACTTAAAACCTAGGTATCCTATAGGTTAATACTAAAAGAAAAAAAAAAGAAACAGCTAAAGCACAAAATGAAACCAAAAATACTGTATTTTTTTTACATTTACGCCTATGGAGTTGTGTGAGGACTATCTGTACTTTATATTGATACAGTATGTCGGAGTGTGTATGACTTTTTAAGCAATATTATTAAAAAAATTTTTTTGCATGCAATCATAATTGTGATATAAAATTACAGCATGTTGCAGGAAAACTACAACTCCCAGCAGGTCCTGAAGGTTTGCATCTCACAGGGCATGTTAGGAGTTGTAATTTCCAGAGGGGAATGCAGTAAAATGTGAAAGTATATTTTTATTAAACTATAGATTTACCTTTATCATACTGTCTTGGGGAACTAGAGGCAACCTGTGGCAGCTTCTGTTTCATGGGGGACACAGCAGCGGGACACAGCAGCAGCACGTCTGCACACTCAGAAGACAGTAAAAGCCCGCCGCCGCGCTCTGCAGATTCCACAATATGGACAGGAGACAGGGCTCAGTACACAGCGTGTGTGCGTGCATGCAGCGCAGGGAAAAGGAAGCGCAGGTACCGCACCACACAGATTAAGAGGCGGAGCCTGCGGCCCACTGAAAAATGGCAACGCAAGTATCACTGCAGGGCAAGTTAAGTGGCGAAGTGATCGTTACAGTCAAGATCATCTCGCCACCTTCTGTATTTCTGTGAAGCTCTGCTCTTCCTATTGAAGCGGCAGGCAGCAGCGCTTGCCAGCAGAAAGCTGTGGCTGCCTGCCGCTACTGATTAATATGTAGACTGTAACTAGGCACCGGCTTTGCATGGGCCAGTCGACCTGATGGGGGGGGGGGGAAGATATGAAGGAAAAAGCCGCCGCGCCCCACGTGCACTATACTGTGAAGCCCTGCCTCCCTGAAAAACAATTTAATCATGGCCAGATCATCCCGGGCGCCGGGCCTTGTCAGCCCGGGCCGAACAAGTCGCTTCCCCCTCCGGAGTTACGCCACTGCATGAAGCTCCGTGATTTCAGCTCCTCCTGCCAGCCAAAAGAACCATGGAGCTTAACCTGAGACCATTTTCCTGGTCTCCAGGCTTTTGAATCACATCTGACAAGCTGGTGAAAGCCATCACAAATGCTTGTCACTATCTCCCTCTCTTTACTGCCGGTCACAGAGCAGTTTACAACCACATATGGGGTGTTTCTGCAAACTTCAGAATCAGGAAAATAAATATTCAGGTTTGATTTGCGGTTTACCCTTGCTATCTTATAGGAAAAATGAATTAAAAATTGAAAATCTGCAAAAAAAATATATTTATTTTTAAATTTTACCTTCCTTCTGTTTTAATTCTTGTGGGAAATCTAAAGGGTTAACATCTTTGTAAAAATCAGTTTGGATTACATTGGGGGCTGTATTTTCTAAAATATGTTCATTTATGGGAGGTTTCTATTATTTAAGCCCCTCAAAGTCACTTTAGAACTGCAAAAGTCCTTTAAAATTAACTATTGGAAATTTTCATGAAAATTACATCTAAAATTCGATGCCTTCTAACGTCCTCAAAAAATAAAATTACATTTAGAAAATTATGCCAACATAAAGTGGACATATGGTGAATGTTCATTAATAACAATTTTATTAGATATCCCTATGCAACTTAAAAGCAGAGAAAATAATATTTAAAAAATTGTGATTTTTTTTCAAAATTTTCAGTACATTTTTGATTTTTTATAAATAAAGGTAAAATATATTGACTCAAATTTACCATTAACACAAAGTACAATGTGTCACAAGAAAACAGTCTCTGAATGACTTGGATAAGTAAAAGTGTTCCAAAGTTATTACCACATGAAGTGACACATGTCAGATTTGCAAAATTAGGCCTGGTCAGGAAGGGGGTAAATGGCCCAGATGGGAAGTGGTTAAACAGGCCTTAGCTGTGCATGATGCTCCCTCTTCTCAGGCCCAGAAAGCTCTAGAGACTCTTTTACATGAGCAACCTTTCTTTTTAGATGCGATCTGTGTGCTGTCTGCATCCTGTCTGGTCAGGAAAATGCAATCCACAGAACACTGAATATCTGTATATTGCGGATCAGAAAACAGATACAGTCATGATCTTACTGCCATACCATTTAGCTATTGATCCCCTTCTTCTTTATGAGGGATCGGTCATGTCAAACTTACTTAGTTTCTATGAGGGGGTAAGTTCTAGACTTGACCGCGGCGAATCAATAGATGTCGTATATTTGGACTTCTCCAAAGCATTTCACACTGTTCCACATAAAAGGTTAGTATATAAAATGAGAATGCTTGGACTGGGAGAAAATATCTGTATGTTGGTAAGTAACTGGCTCATTGATAGAAAACAGAGGGTGGTTATTAATGGCACATATTCAGATTGGGTCACTGTCACTAATTAACACAGAAGAGGACAATACACTGCTACAGATGGATCTGGATAGATTGGAGGCTTGGGCAGAGACATGGTAGATGAGGTTTAATACTGACAAATGTAAGGTTATGCATATGGGAAGGAATAATGCAAGTCACCAGTACATACTAAATGGTAAAATATTGGGTAACTTTGACACGGAAAAGGACCTAGGAATTTTAGTAAACAGCAAATTAAGCTGTAGAAACCAGTGTCAGGCAGCTGCTGCCAAGGCCAATAAGATAATGGGTTGCATCAAAAGGAGCATAGATGCCCGTGATGAGAACATAGTCCTGCCACTTTACAAATCACTAGTCAGACCACACATAGAGTACTGTGTACAGTTCTGGGCTCCTGTGAACAAGGCAGACATAGCAGAGCTGGAGAGGGTTCAGAGGAGGGCAACTAAAGTCATAACTGGAATGGGTGGACTACAGTACCCAGAAAGATTATCAAAATTAGGGTTATTTACTTTAGAAAAAGACGACTGAGGGGAGATCTAATAACTATGTATAAATATATCAGGGGTCAGTACAGAGATCTCTCCCATCATCTATTTATCCCCAGGACTGTTACTGTGACGAGGGGACATCCTCTGCGTCTGGAGGAAAGAAGGTTAGGTTTGTACACAAACATAGAAGAGGATTCTTTACGGTAAGAGCAGTGAGACTATGGAACTCTGTGCCTGAGTAGGTGGTGATGGTAAGTTCACTAAAAGAGTTCAAGAGGGGCCTGGATGTATTTCTGAAGTGTAATAGTATTACAGGTTACAGTTATTAGATTTCTGGAAAAGAGTAGTTAATCCAGGGAGTTTTTACCTGAATTGATTCTACCTCACAGGGGTTTTTCCCTTCAACTTTCCAGAACAACAGGCTGAACTGGATGGACATATGTCTTTTTTCAGCCTAGGTTAGTATGTTATGTATACCTCTTACTCATTATCACCCAAATAATCAAACACACGTTGTATATACATATAAAGGTTTATATATAATTTACATCACAATCATATTAACGGTTTACCAGTGTTAGGGTAACAGTGAAAAATATTGCTATGTAGAACAGAATGCCCAGGTGAGACTGTAATAATTACCAGAGGCATAGACAAAGCCTGGGCCCACACTATACATATGGTATATCCTGCAAACAGTCCGGTACTAAGTATATACAAAGAGGACGTCTCTGCACCACAGAGAATATTTTCTTCTCATTTCTTATACACACACTTATTGGAGCACTAATCGAGAGGTAGGCAAATTATAGTGAGCTAGCCTTTGAGGAACTATACATCCAGGTAGGCCCGGCAATGGAAAGTGTATAGCCAGACTTGTAGTTCCAGAACAGCAGGACCTCCAGTATGGATTATGTCTGATTGTGCTGGTTCTTCAGCTTGAAACTGATAATATTCATCCAATCCAACGTTACAATAAGCAGACTGGTACTACTTTCACACGGCCATGTGCAGTCTTTGAAATGTGGTCTATGTGACAGCCGCAGATCATGTGAACCAAACTCACGGCATCATACTGATGTATGATGTTGTGTGTAGAGGTCAGATGAGCCGCGGTCGATCCAGGAAATGCGGCCATCACACAGACTGTGGCCACGGGAAGGCAACAGAAAATGGAATTTCCTACTTAAACTATTGCATCTCTGCAAAAATAAACGGGGACATCCAAAGACGTGGTTTTTTAGACTCATGACATCTCTTACAAACATCTAATGGTATAACATATCAAAAGGAGTAATACTCACCTTATCTGTCCTCTGCTGCTACCATGCTGACTCTTCCCAGGTCCCACACCAGTCTCCAGCAATGACATAGCACGTAGGCATGTGACTGCTGCAGCCAATCACTCCTTGCAGCGATGACATGTTGACACCACTGTGGCCAGTAATTGGCTGCTGTGGTCATATGTTGAGTTGACACATCATCGCTGGAGCTTGGTAAACAGACACTAGTGGGAGACCAAGTAAGTGTGGACACAGGAGTGCCAGGGGATTGTCTGAGGTATTAATTCTTTGTTATTTTATACCATTGTCAACTGTTCATAAAAAAAAAATGAATGGGGCGCAAAAAGACCATTAGAAGAAAATGGGAGACAACTTAGTGATCCATGAGATGGGATCCTGACATGAGCTGGGGTCAGTAGTATATCTCAGGAGCGTATGAACAATCCCTCTCACTTTTTTAAGGCATATGGATATTTTAGAGGGAGGTCCCCAGATTGGGACCCTCATCTATGAGACAAAGTGAAGAGCTTCTGAAATAAAGGCTCACATTAAGACAGATTCAGTATGGCCATGTAGTTACATCCTCAGGATAGGTCATCAATAGCACCCCACCGATCAACTCTTCCCTGCAACTCAAATGAATGGGACCTGAGCTGTGGTAACCCGGCATGGCTACTCAACTCTGAACAGAAGTGTGCTCCTGGCTCCATTCAAAGTGCTAGTTACGAACATTGCAAACATTGCTTGTCTGAATGAGCCCTAAATGTTAAATAGTATACCGAAATTCAAATCCCTCTATTGATTCAATGCTATATCTTTGGTTGTTCCACAAAAAGAGCATATTCTTTGCATAGATCATTAAAAAAAGGAGCATGTTTTTTATAGCGATCCTCTGTTCACTGCAGGGCAGCTAACAGAAGTAGCTTCCTTCCTGTTCTACATAGTTTCTGAGGTACTTCATACTGGGGATGTCGCACAGTATGTACCTTCACTACTCTGGATCCCACAATGCCTATCTGCAGGAAAAGTAAAAGAGATTATATTGTCAGCTGCCAGAGGTGGAAGTAGATTGATTCTGCTCAGAGTTTACTCCCCAGCAGCACAGGTTAGCAGCCCGTATTTTTTTTTTATGCCCCTGTAATTTACTTTAAAGTTCATCTGTCAGCAGATTTCTACCTATGAAACTGGCTGACCTGTTGCACTGCCTGGCCCTGTCAATCAAAGTGGAGAGAGCTCATGAGTTGCAGAGCAAGCAGAGCCTCTAGGTGTAATGACAACGCCCACATTGCTCCTACAGACTCATTTGCATATATTAAAACATCATTTTTCTCAGAAATGCAGATACATATGAACATGGGACCAACACAGATGCCTTCAGCTGCCAAGTTCACATGTAACAGGTCAGCCAGTTTCAAAGGTACAAAGCTGCTGACAGATGCACTTTAAACTGCTATAAGCAGCATTTCTCAACTATTGGTATGCAAATTATCCCTGGCATAACCTCTTTAACCCTAAACCTCAACAACAGTTCCTTCAAGAAAGGGCAGAGGTTGACTTAAACTGCTGAGTACTTCTTAGCCTATGGGCAGTATGTGTCCATCAGAGTCTCCTGCTCTGCTTGCATGTTCAGTCAGTGTAATAGTGACATGTCATCCCGCGTTTGGACAGATGTACTGAGCACATATGCACATTGTTCAATCCGATAATATTATACAGTTATTACACAGTCAAATGTGATTCTCTTGGTGATAATATTTGCTTTCAGTAAATATATATATGTAGTGGTCAGAAGCCTCACATTATAGCATGAGCTCCAATTAATGCACCACTAGGGGGCAGAATAACAAGTGGATACAGGGAATATATTAAAAATAATTTAGAATGAAAAGTACAATTTCACAATTCCATTTTCCTTTCGACGTTTATATCAACCTCATAGATCATATTGTATATTGTGTCAAATCATTTTTCCTTGGATTCTTTATACATACAGTATAATAAATAAAATTTTCAGCTTTAAAGGATTGAGATAGAAAACTGGTTTACAAGACGCTACTTTTTCCTGATTTTAAACAATTACTTACCAAATGAACTGGATGAATGAAATATAAACATTTTATCACATTTATAGGTTGAAGTTGACCACTATGAAAAACATTATTTTATCAAGCCATGTTGGTCAGGTGGGATCCCACTGTGAATTCCACGGGTGCCAGCAGTCCTTCAGTGAGACATCTGCTTTTGCTGCTTTCCACAGGAGTTCACAAGTCAGGGGCTCCTGTTTATGAACATCTAATAAAGCATATGATTGTTGTCTTCTATTGCATAGCCCTTGGCCAAACAAGCAGCTATCTTCTCAAACTTCCTCATACACATGATTACCAACTCGCTTGAGCATGCTCAGAGGTTATTAAGGCTGCTAGACTTATCAGACGCCCTAGAGGGAGAAATGATCAGCTGCATTGAAATAGTCTTCCCCAATACATATTCATTTATGTAGGGTTTGGGGTTCTACTTTGGATGAAACACACATGGCCTCCTTACTATACATTATCTACACCAGTATTCTAAGACTCCGTCTTGAAGTCTTTAAGACTATACTGACGGAGAAAACCTTCACTCCACTGGACGATGAAGAACCATACAAGACATCTGTCTTTCAATTCCCTGACTCGAGCCCTTCATTTTACATTTTTATAGCCCAATGGTTTAGCTTTGTAGTTGAGACATCTGGATACTGAAGGTCTGCAGTTATAGAATAGCATTATTCTAGACTGATGTATCCATGTTGGAACCTCAAAGACTCAAAACCTGCAGGAAAAAGGTTTGCGTCAATGGCAGATTAAATAAAGATTAAGAAATAAGTGAGTTTTTTTTCTTTTGCTACCCAGAGCATCCATACTCCAGTCTGATACGAGTCCATCCTTCCACTTCCAGGTTCCAGCACCATGGTTCCTTCTATGTACAGCAGCAGGATTAGGATGGTTGAGTGATAATATATATACTTGTGAAGGTGAGTGGAACTTTACATGTTCATCCGTGCATTCTTCCTACCATATCATGTGTACTGAGCAGAAGAACAACACTCCCGTCTTGTCCTGTTTGGATTTTCCTGCCCTGCTGATCATAACCTCAGCTTTGTGATTTGCACGGCTAGGAGGGGCTCTGGCACAGCTTGCAGTGTCTGGCCCCTGAGGAATACAGTTTTCAAGGAAAGTCAAAAGGCTTTAGTCCAGCAGCCTGAGCTGTGGAGGAGAGAAGCTATGCCATGCCAGAAGTCTTCTCTTGTAAATTATATTCTCTGCTCTTCTTTACTTTCCAGGCAATGCAGCTAAGCAGTAGGATTCCCAAGCCCTTGTATCCCATCTGGAGACCAAGGTACCTATGGAGAGAGGACCGTTAGAGCATCCTAACACATAGTATTATGATATAATGCATGCTATCATCTTATGACTTCCCGCTACACTTGTAGGCATGAAGCAACTCACGTTACATTGCTAATATAAGTCTTCAAATGGCTGGTGATGTTTGTAGCAGCCCCAGTGGTAGAACTGCTGCTTCATCACTGAGAGTATAGCATCACCTATCCATATGCTCTACTGAGTGGTTTCCCGATATCCCATAAATGTTAGGTAACCACAGCAAAAATACAAAAAGAAGACTTATTCACCTGTCTGGTCCCTTCCGTTTCAGTGCTGCTGCTGTGGCGATGCCTACTAGTCTTTGTTTTGATGACACCATGATCACTGCAGCCAGTCACTGGCCTCAGTGGTTATCTGGGGGAACTTAGGGACATCATAATTGCAGAGAAACCAGGACACCCCAACTTCCCTGTCATGACCACTAAGGCCAGTGATTGGTTGTAGTGATCACAGAAGAACCTTAAGAAAAAGACCAGCAGACAGCCCTGGAGCGGCAGTGCTGGAAAGGAGGGACAGTGAACCATCTTTCTTTATTTTATAACAATCCCTGCTGTTATCTCACATTTTTGGGGTCTATGAAAACCTTTTGAGGCATAAAAAGGTCATGGGACCCCTTTGAATTAGAACAGAGGTCATGCATTCGACCTGATAAGCCTTTTTTGAGTGGCCAGCATATAATGCTCCAGGTGGCCACATGGTAAATCTGGCCAGATGTGGCTTTTTCCAACAATATAACCGATTGTTGAGTGTTAGTGAAGCCAAAGTCTTACTGAGACAATCCCTTTAAATGTTTGTAGTTGGAGGAGACATAATACTTTGGATATGAATGTTGTATGGTTTTGTGGCATTGGATCTTTGAAGCTTCACAAGGGATTTACAGTAGTTGTTGCATTGTATCTGCATAATGATACTAAATCTTAAAAACTTGCTCAAAAATTTCAACGGTGCCCTCAAATAATCCAGTGTAATCATGTAGCTTGGATTCCGAATAAAAGAGGAATCGCATCCAAGCACAAGGAGTCCGAACTCCAGATTATTCCCATGTTGTATTTAGACTCAGGACACCAGTGCTGCATGGCACCAGTCCTAACCACTGAGCCACCAGGCTGCATGTACTCACTGTACTTGATGGGTAAGCTAATGAGCATAGTATACTGAGATATTAAAGTACCTGTTCCTAAGAAGATCATTATCATAATATCGACATGCTCCTCTTTTCTGGCTGCAAGATGTAGACCACTGTATGCAGGTGGAATCAATGACAAGTCCGAAGAGGGCTGGGGCTGGAAGCCATGCTGAGACAAAGAGAGAAAGATAGACATGACACCTGATCCAATCTCTTGGAGTAGAAATAGAATGAAGCATTAATTTACTTTTAAAGCTTTAGATAAAAGTCAATTTTGACTATTTCAACTCTTCATAAGGAGATATAGTACTCCCCAAAAACTGATCATCGTTTGACACTTGTTCACGGTGGATGATGACTGAGGAATATTGTTAGATTATATTGGCCATTCGTTGGCTGAAGCTATGAGTGAAGAGCATAGTAAGTCATTTCATTGATAGGTTTAAAGTGTCACTGAGTTTTCAGAAAACTTTTCATACATCATAGAAAAGTTTTGATGGGTGGGGGTCAGAGTGCTGAATGAGGAGAGAGAAGCGCCCGAGACAAGCCCATAGACTTTCTATTGAGTCTGTCTCGCTTCCTGTCCTTCAGTGAGGTGAGAGTGTGATATACGAACACTTCACTCTCCTTGTTCTAGCGATTAGGCATGCCCACCAATCAAAAATTTTCATATGTCTCTGACATTTCTGAAAAACCTGTGACCCTTTAAATTAGGCAAGTTGGATGTCAAATTTTTCAGAATGGCGCACAATGGTGGGGAAAATGTGGCACAATTCTGTAGACATGTTTGACTTCCTTATGCCACCACATGGCATGCTATGAATTCATCTATTGAATTACCGTATTTTTCGCTTTATAAGATGCACTTTTTTCCCCCAAAAAAATAGGGGGAAAATGGCCGTGTGTCTTATAAAGCAAATACTAGTGAGCACTTCCATTATGGAAGCGCTCACTAGTATACACTAGGTGCTGGGAGTGGGGAAGATACTTACCCTCCCTGGTCTTCTTGCTGGGGCCAGCGCTCCTCCTTCTCTTGTTGGCGCTGCACTGTCCTGACCCCGTGCAGCGTCAGGATGTAGTGCACGCACTATGACCAGACGCTACATGCAATCAGGTGACAGTGCAGCTCCAACCGGAGAAGGAGGAGGAGGAGCGCGACTGCTGCTGAGATGAAGAGGAGCCGTGGCGCAGGACAGGTAAGCAGATTTTTTTTATTTTAGTCTGATGGGGGTCTAAAATTCCTCATGGGGGTCTAAAAAGGGCTGATGGGGGTCTTAAAGGGCTGATCTGAGGACTGATGGGGGTCTGACAGGGAGGGCTGATATGGGGGTCTGATGTGATGTCCTGATATTTATGGAGGGTTTGATATCAGGATCTGATGAATATCTTTTTCTTATTTTCCTACTGTAAAATCTGTGGTGTGTCTCATCATTGGGTGCGTCTTATAAAGCAAAAAATACAGTATATAACTGTTGTATATGCCATGTCTCCTACACAATGTTCAAAATTGTTGAGGAAGGTGTAAAAAATGTCTAAAACACATTGAGGCACATTTATTAAAACTCACTAAAAGAAAAGTGGTCTTTTCTGCCCATAGCAACCAATCATAGCTCAGCTTTTATTTTACCAGAGCAGTGTAAGAAATGAAAGCAGAGCTCTGGTTGGTTGTTATTGGCAACATAGACAACTTTTTTTTTGCTTAGTTCCTTTTTCTCAATTACTCACCTAAAAGTCTCATAAGAAGAAACTGAACTCCAATTGCAAATGATTTCTCCTCCTGTGGTACTACTCTAAAAAGAGAGAAGACAAAATGAAGTGGCTTGCGCTCAATCATCAGTACCAATGATGTCATAATATCAACCTACATACCTTAACACCATCATGTAAAGGGGATTATGGGACAGGCAGGCAACGAGTCCAGCAAATGAGATGAGGAACATTACAGGAAGCAAGAGGTGGGCGCAGCTGACAGGGCAGGACCCGGATTGTGCTGTGCCCTCAAGAGAACTATCAGTGATACATGAGCAGTTTGTATAGACCTAGATTGAATTAGAAAATACTTCAATAAAGTAGGAAACCCTGTGATGACTCTAGTTTATCTCTAAAATAAATCTCAATTCTTTAGATGCTTGGCATAGATTAAAAAATTAGATGGACGGTCCATAAATTTGTTAGAAGAACATCCGTACCTACATGCTAACATGATATAGAATGAAGGAACACTTTGACAATTTATGTGATGCTATGTGATCATGACCATCAACAGAGGATGTATCTTTAAGTATATCCATACATTTACCAAATTCTAAAAATATAAATAGTCCTTCAGATGACTGACAAGAATACATTCTGTCTCATAAGCATGGCTATTGGTGGGAGCATCTGGACAAAAAACTGTGTAGCTGTCCCCTCTCCAGTCATATAATGCATTGCT
Organism: Rhinella marina; assembly: GCA_900303285.1. NCBI lineage: Eukaryota > Metazoa > Chordata > Amphibia > Anura > Bufonidae > Rhinella > Rhinella marina. Next base: position 28,869 of record ONZH01007538.1, read on the forward strand.
AAGTTAGGACTAAACATTCGATCGTTGATCTTTAGATCATTAACAGGATTAGGGGCACCTAGCCTTTCTGCTGCCTGAGGCAAAAACTGAACCCCCCCCCCAAAGGCCAATTTCTTAATCTAACCCCTTAATCTAACCACAATGAAAGCGCACATTGCCCATGGCTCTTCTGCTGCCCCCCTCTTGCCACTACCTCGCCTCACTTGGCCTCATTGGTGGCGCACCCCTGAAGAGGATACAAGAACAGTCTCCAGTTCATAAGGTGCAGCTAAAGTGCCCTTCAATGTCTGCTATTGATGGGAAAAGAATTTGGCATGTTGTATTTTGTATATGAGGTACATGGTGGCTACTCTTAACATGAATGTTTGACCACTGGAACTTTTCTGGTTAGGCTATGTTTAAATCTCCAGCAGGTAAATTTGGTAGTCTATTCCACCAGAGGACCAGATTATCGGAGTTACCGTATCCAGCATAGCTGGACACTGCCACACAGTGCAAGATCCCCATTGACTATAATGAGATCCCACAAATATCCAGAGGGTTTCCAATAAAAACGCGACTTTGTCCAGCAGAAAGCCAGCATTTGTACTAGAAACCCACTGCACTGTGCAGTGGTGTCCAGCTATGCTGGATACAATAACTCCGATAATCTGTCCCTCTGCTGTAATAGACTACCGTATTTACCCGCTGGAGATGGGAATGTAGACTTATCAGTTCATGTAGATGGGAAATTGCACTCCAAAAACAGAAAAAAGCTGGAAGGAACCAGTGGTGGACACCTCTAGGTGGTAGAGACCCCAGGTTACTTGCCATTTTTGCCTTTTCAGTAATCTGGCCTTGCATATTAGACGAATCATCTTGGCACCAAAACCAACTGACATTTTAAAACTTCCATACAAACAGCTGTGTCGCTTACTCACCGATGAAGAAGCACTGAACGCTCTACATCCGGCATGGCAGGGAGACAAGTATTCCACTCCATCAGACCCACACACTGGGTGGAAAGCGTGTTCTGGGCAAGCACATCTCTGAATACAAGTCATGTTTGTACTGCAAAACATCACAATATTTCAGTTGGACCACGTTCTCAGAGACAAAGCCATGACTGATTTATAATAGTGGACAGCTGACTGACATGTAGTCAATAAGTAGATCCTTAGAAGATATGGAAAATTGCATAGAATAAAATTTTATTATTCTCAAGGTCAAGCATGTTAGGTTGGTATCTCTGCCAAATATTCTGAGGCGTGTTTGGTATTTGAACAAATATTAAGAAGTTGAAGAAGAATTCATCTACCTCATAAATATCATTTACAATGTTTACATAGTAGACAAATATCCTCTAAAGGTGTCAAGTTGTGCTTTATGGGTCAGATATCACATTTCACAGCATAATCGAGGCATGTTCTCTTAAAGTAACCACACCATGATTGCTTTATGTTATTACCAGTTATGAAGTGCACTCTCATCAGTTCCTCTACAATCATACATGAACTTTATTAACCTCATCATGTTTTTTTGAAGTCTCAATGGATACCGCTGTACCATGAGAACCTGTCACCTCTTCTGACATGTCTGCTTTAGAGGAGGTCTGATCTTCATGAAAGATCAGTTTTGGAGTATCTTTTCTTATTATTCTGTCCTGTGCTGTTCCTCTCTTTGACAAGGGGAATGGAAACACCCAGTTTATTAATAAATATTTGGGAATAACAGGAACGGCACTGTAAAACATTATGAGAGAAGGTCCTCCACAATTGTCCTTTTATGAAGAATAAGAGTAGTACCTGACACAGACATGTCAGTAGAGGTGACAGGTCCACTTTAAGTAACATGGCTAGTACATGGCACAAATAGACTATTGTACCTGCCACTAAAGCTTCCCAGCTTCTGTGTTGAGCAGCCCATGAAGAAGAGAGGTATGCAGAGCAGAACTGAGGTAAACAGAACTGCCAACGCAAAGCGAGGAATGGCCTTGGCAGAAAAACAAAACTTCTTCATTATGATTCCTCCGATTAGCATCCCTAGAGCAGCAGCTGGCAAGTTCACAGCACCTGTATATACAAGATACATTGGTTATATGTATATCAGTGATGTATATCGCACAATAAAAAAAAAAAATAGGGGTGCACGCTCCAGGGAGCTTGACTCAAAGACCCGAATATACAAAAATGCAAAAAGAGCCAGCGCTCACCAAAAAATGAGTCAAAAGTTATTTTATTCACCAACAAGTGGTCGCAACATTTCAGCTGAACATTAGAGCCTTTTTTTCAAGCATGTTGAGCTGAAACGTTACATCCACTTGTTGGTCAATAAAAGAACTTTTTTGGTCATTTTTTTGGTGAGTCCTGCCTTTTTTGAACAAAATACCCACGGCATTGCTGCCCCGGCTAATGTCTGGTTCATGCTCGCAAGAAGGTATTGGTTGCAGGTAAAGTAGTACATGTTGTACCAAGTAGTACCATACCACCATATGTCTGCATTATTGTAAACATGCAATAATATTACCATATGGGTAGAGTTGTAATAAACCTACATTACAATGTTGTATTACCATAGATATATGTTTGGCTTAATGAACAAATCTGCTTGAATTCCAGAAGTCCTTAGTAGGTCCTAGAACTAGCAGTACTATCTAGCCTTGGTCACATTTGGGCAGAACTACAGCACCAATGAACAGCTATTAGAACCCAAAGGCTGGTTTGGTAATTCCACCAGGTTTGTTAGAAATCTGGTTAACATGGTGCAGTGATGCCAAAAATGTTTTTTTTTTAATTGCAAACTGCTATTAGTGGAATATTTCCTATAACAGGTTCTTAAACTGAATGTCCACTTTTTAACACCTTGTCGTTTTAAGTCTAACATTCTATTCTGATTACTTTTATCTTTTTGAAGTCTTTAAATGAGTTGAAGCCCAGTATCTCTGATACAAAGCTCCAAATTATCGGCATTGAAATGTTCTAGTGGCCTGCGGCCACCATTAGAGGGCACTTGAGAGCTTACTGCATTTATATTTATGGAGTTTGGTGTATGACCAGTATGCTGTAAGCTCCCAAGCTCCCTCTAGTGGAGGCTGCAGGCAACCATCATTTTATCACATGATACCGTGAGTGTAAGTGCTTTAAAGTTAAGAAATTCATCTCCACAGAATTGTGGACTTCTTTAGCTTACAAAATTGGTGATCAAGGGGGAACATTCACTTTAAAGAAGAACTGTGTCCAGTTTCTACTGTATTCCCTGGCACAGTCCCACCTGCATATCGGAGCCCAGCAACATCTGCCTTCAGAAAATGTGGAAATTATTAGTCAAGTACTTGTTATTTTCCTATTCTGAAATTCTAGACTACAAAATACTGTTTCTGAAGACAATCATTTCACTTGAATAAACTTTCTTGAAAGGGATCTGCATTTCCACACTGCATATTTTAGATTTATAAGACATTATGTGCAAAATTTCCCAGGATCCTGACAGCAAGAGCATACTGCCAGCTGGACACAGGGCAAGAAAGGGAGAGGATCTTGAAGAATATTAGAAATTCATGAGATTTATTTTCAACATGTGGATATTGTGTGGTGCACATCCATGTTCTCTCTAGAATAGGGATTAGAATATCATCAGAAGAATCACATACCAATAAGAAAGTTGGCATATGAAGTGGTGGTTCCATATTCTTTCTCTAGATATTTGTTGAGGAAGGTAGATAGAGCAGCAATGACTGATGAAAAACTACACTGAGACAGGACCAGGATCAAAAACAGCGGATTCATCAGCAGTCGCGCAAAGTACTGTGGGAACTCTGCAGAGAGAAAACAAACATTTATGAATAAAAAATGCAAGTATACATTGTAGATGAATATAGCTTACCTATAGACAAGTCAGACATACTGTATACCTAGTACTCAATTAAAAAAAACACTTATCTCCACCATAATACTATGGGCCAGATTTACCAATATTGTCTAAAGATCTCTTTATTGGGGCCGATGCACAGGAGATTATCAGGAACAAACTAAACGTATACTCGTCAGCGGAGGTGAGAGCTGCATTTAGATGCAGCAATCATCTCCTTTTTATGTCAAAGGAAAATACATACCGTAGATTGCAACCGCACACCGCTACCAGATAAAGCACAAAATGCCACAGTGATAGAGTATTCCAAAGCTCATGCTATGCTTGTTTAATAAATCAGAGACTCTTGGCAAATATATTTTGTACAAAATTATCTGAGCCCATTCACCACAATCGTCAAGGTGTTCTCTGCAGAATGGGAACCTAACACTATATCCTACCTGTCACGTGCCAGTCTTGGCTTCCATATAATCCATGTTTTGTCCATATATTTTGTACAAAATTATCTGAGCCCATTTAGCCTGGCACGTAACAGGTAGGATATAGTGTTAGGTTCCTATTCTGCAGAGAACACCTTGACGATTGTGGTGAATGGGCTCAGATAATTTTGTACAAAATATATTTGCCAAGAGTCTCTGATTTATTAAACAAGCATAGCATGAGCTTTGGAATACTCTATCACTATGGCATTTTGTGCTTTATCTGGTAGCGGTGTGCGGCTGCAATCTATGTATTTTCCTTTGACATGTATTTGGCCATAGCAACCAGCACCTGCACTCTGGGATGTGCTGACTGAAATTTCTCTTTTTTTTTCCTTTGCAAGTTTGTACTGGAGGTGTGGCTACTCCACTTGGTCATGCACTCCTGACCAGCCCATTTGCCCCACAGGTTGTTTTTAATCAATGCAACTATAAAGCCGAGTGATTCGGCATGCATGTTAGTGTCTGCACTCCTGAACTAGGGGAGGCCTTTGAAGCACCAGAAATGGCAAAAGGCAAGTGGACATTACATGCATGTGGAACAAAACACCCCCTGATTATATGGAAGCCAAGACTGGCACGTAACAGGTAGGATATAGTGTTAGGTTCCCATTCTGCAGAGAACACCTTGACGATTGTGGTGAATGGGCTCAGATAATTTTGTACAAAATATATTTGCCAAGAGTCTCTGATTTATTAAACAAGCATAGCATGAGCTTTGGAATACTCTATCACTATGGCATTTTGTGCTTTATCTGGTAGCGGTGTGCGGTTGCATCTCCGTTTTATGTTACTGCAATTGCAGTCTTCATTGTTTTTGGGAAGCAGATCCCTATTCAAAAATAACCATCCCTTTTTAAAAATGTAAACGAAAGGCCATTTTACATGGGCCGAGCATCAGAGCAATTATTGGGAACAAGTGTATGTAGGTACAATTGTTCTCGATAATAGCTACTTGAAAAGGTGCCACTGTTCATTCGCTGGCTGAGTGCATCTTTTATTTGGCACAAAAAAAATCGTTGTTTGCTGGCAGCAGATGGCTGTGTAGAAAGAGATGTGCTGCCCTCAAACAATGAGCCAGTATGGGGACATTGGCAGCTATAACCTTGGCTTAACAATGGTTTGTTCTCGATAATTGCCTGTGTATTGGCTGGTATGAAAGAACATTTATACTAGGCAATCAAAGGTGCACCAGATTTATCACCATGATTGATGCTGGATGATAAATCTGCCCCATTGTAAGGCTAGTCCACAGCAGAAATATCACTAGTAGAATAAGTAGTGGAAGACAGGTCTATTTTGTTGATGGAAACACTGCCAAATACACTTCAGATATACCTTCTACTCATGAATGTATATTACCTTTTTCCCACTAACTTCTATGGGAAACAACCATCAAATCTGCTTTAACCCCTTCCTGCACCATGCCGTAATTATATGGCATGGCAAGCATTACCTTTGTTCACCATGCTATGTATTTATGGAATAAAGATGGTAGCAGCTCAGGAACTGGACCGCTGCCATCAGCAGCAGGTGTCATCTATAACATACCACTCTGCTACAAAGGTGAGATCAGTGCTGGGACTGATCCTGTCCATTCAACCCATTAGATACCACAGTCAGTAGCGATCGCGGTATCTACAGAGTTTGCAGAAGGAGCAATGTCCCTATCTCCTCCATCCGGCTCCTGCAAAGCAATCACAGAGTCCCAATGACTGCTTTGACAGCTGGAGGCCTTACAAAGACCTCCGGGCCTGCCATGCACCGAAGCCTACCAGGCTTTGTTAAAAAGTTATGGGTCTTAAATATGGCAATGCAAAATATGCATACACTAATTTTAAAAAAAAGTGATTTTATGATGCATACTGTACGTAGTATAACATGAAAAAAACAATATACACAGAATTGCATTTTTTGCCTACCTTACCTCCTCAAAAAATAAATAGCTATCAAAAAGTCATATGTACCTCAAAATGGGGCAAAAAAACTACAGTCCATTGTGCCACAAATAAACCCCCAGAAAACTGTGTTGACTGCAAAAGTAGTAAAACTTTAAAAAAAACTATATAAATGTGGTGTTTCTTACGTTTTAGCACCTCAAGGCCTCTGCAACCTGAAATGGTGTCTGAAAAACATCCTAAACAAATGGGCGCCCCAAAATCTATAAGGTGCACCTTCAGCTCTGAAACCAGTGGTGTAACTACAACTAACTGGGCCCCACAGCAAATTTTTGAATGGGGCCCCCCAGAAACTTCCTCGCAACCCCGAACTCACATGCAACCCTCACTCTTGTGGCTAGTCAAGATTGAGCTCTCCCAGACAAGGCCTGACAGCCGCTCCATCCGCTTTCTATAGTGTCACTGTATATAATGTCATTGTATAATACTGTTGAGGGGGGCCTGACAATAAAATCTTTTAGTCTCCCTCCTGAGGGGGCCCCTTGTGGGTCTGGGCCCCAAAGCAGCTGCTTCCCCTGCTTCCCCTATTGCTACGCCTCTGTCTGAAACTGGTATTTGAGTCAAATAGCACTCTAGGGCCAAATATGGGATATTTCTAAAAACTGCAGATTCAGGATAATACATTTTTACGTTTTTTTTTTCAAGTCACTGGGAAATTGTTGATGGTATTTTGATTGTGTATTACTGTATAAGACAGTTTACATTCCAAAACAAATAAATCATGAAAAGCACAATGCCTCAGATCCATCATTCTTTGATCACTGGGGACCACAGTTTAGAAGATATACTGCTCATACCTGTAGTTTCTAATATCCAGTTCTATTGGTATGAGCTGCAGAGAATCAACTGCCCCTGAACAGTCTAATCTGTCATAGGATCTTGACTCCCACCCAACTTCTTCACACTAGTCAAGTTTCTTGGTCGAATACCGATAATTGAATGTCTTATCCTTGGCAGCCACTTCCCTGCAAGTCTCTAAGGTAAAAATGGCTTACTGCTTGGAAAAGATTAATACACTGAGTAAATGTCAGAACTGTGGGGTCTTGTAGGATCCCCAAGATCAGTGCTTGTCCTGGAGAAACCCTATTAAATGGATGACCAATCTGTTTATAGTAATTCCAGCGAAGTGAAAGCTGAGCTGTCAAGGTCTGACATCTGAGTAAAATAACTCATTCCTTTTGACCTGCCAATTGGATGCTGAGAGCTGTAGTCTTATTACACTTTTCAGCATATTCACTTACATTTTATCTTAATTATAATTGCATGTCCTCTGTCCTGTAACTAAACACCTCTGGACACCAGTCAGCGCACACTGACCACCACTGCCAAGTTGGATGCATATTCAAGAATGTTCTTGCCAAAATCCTTCTTATTAATGTTCCTGAACGGCTGTGTGATTGACTATGAAGTGTGCCAAATATTCCTTGGAAAAGTTATGGCCATTGCAGCAAACAAGGGAAAGCTTTGTGCATCACTGTACACTCAGTTTGTGGTAGAACCTTACACCTTCCTGTTCTGGGCTAATCGCTTCCATGCTCTGGGTAAAACCTGTCATATCTGCTGCCAGACTATAAACCTTACCTGTGAAGCTGCAAAACCCAAAACACATCATAAATACTTAATCCTGACAATGAGCTGAATACTTCTACTGGTTCTACTATACATACTAAATGGGCATGTAACATAAAAAAGCATGTCGGGAAAAGGCATTTGGCTGTTACATTGGGACATGTAAACCCACCTTTAATCTGGACAATTTTCTTATCTCAATGAATAAACAATGGTCATGACTATTCCTCAGACTTCAGATCTTTTTTTTCATCTTCAAAATGAGTAGGTGTTTTAATTAAAGGGATTTTCTGTTTTAGAAACTCTTTTTTTCATCAACCTATTTGGAAAATTCCCCCTTTTAGGACCCATATCATAGAGCAGCTCAAAGAGCATCTTTCCCTCACAAGGACCCACCATGTCCATGGACAGCCCACAGATTTCAATAAGAACGCTTGCTACCAGGTTCCTCTACTTATTAGATTTGATTCCTGTAGTTCCTGAAGATTAGCTTATTTTTTAGGGACCCTTCTAATGAAAAATCATTGTCCAAATCAGACAACCCTTTAGTCCCCTACTACCTACTGAAATAAACATGTTCTGTGGTTCGTTTTTTTTTTAACTTCATGGCCAAGTAATTCCTGAAATGTGAACTTTTTCTCTTCAACAGGTTTATTACAAAAGGCCCATTGTGAAACTATTGTATATGGAACTTTATGTCTTTAAAGGGGCTTATCTGATTTTGAAATTCCCTTTTAGGGCAATTTGTGTAATTAGAAGTTTTTTATTCAGGACTTTTAACAATTAGCAAACAGTGGCCAAAAAGAAACTTGCTTGAACTGTAAGACCCGAAACCTCTGTGATTTCAATGGACACTTTGTAATGCTTAATTTCTCCTGTGGTGGCACTGCAGGAAAATTGAACACTTGCTGTCAGATCACCTAAAGTCTATAGTTGATCACTCAAGCCCCATTCCAAAACCAATTAGAAAAATGGCCGTTTAGGCAATATTTATCTTAAAAAATTAGTTCTTAGTTCCAAACGAATTACAAAATATCCAACCTTGACCAAAGATTGTACGTTGGGCAGCATTTACTTTCAGAGTCATGGGATTCAGGTTATTGTTAGTCACTGAACTGTACTTCAAGGACAAAAATTTACAATGTAAGCAATAGACAGGATTATTTTTATGCACTTGAGGAATTAAATGTGCTCAGCCCTTCCTGTGATATGGATGACCATGGTGTCCCTGTTGTGCCGTCTCCTTACTTTTAATAAAGCCGGATAGAGAACTTTCCTCGCTGGTTGCATCCGGGATCTTTCTCAGAACGTTCTCCTCTGTATTTGATTTCTGTTACCAAAAATAAAACAAAGTCATAATGTTTTTGTCAGTGGTTAAAAAAATATGTGGAAACCAAAGGTTCTACAATGTCATGCAATCTCTATATACAAACAGTAGTAGATGTCAAACTAAAGAGTCAATAACACTTCATCTCCTGACATCACCCCTGCTGTATTACAGAACACCAGTGACTGTCTCTCCGCTGTCTCTAACATTATGTCCTCTCCCTATATCTGAAACTGAATCTTTCAAAAACTGAACTTCTTGTGTACTCTCCATCTACTAACCTACCTAAACCTGATATCTACCTCTCAGTGTGTGGCAGTACCATCATACCTAGGCAGCACACCCACTGTCTCATTGTTATGTTTGACACTGACCTTTCCTTCACTCCCTATGTTCGATCTCTCGCCCGCTTATGTCGCCTGCATCTCAAAAATATCTCTAGAATCCTCCCCTTTCTCACTATGGAAACAACAAAACCTCCCATTGTTGCCATGATCCATTCCCGACTCAATTACTGTAACTCACTATTTATTGGCCTCCCCCTTCTGACTTTCCTCTCTCCAATCTATCCTGGACGCAGCAGCCAGGGTCACCTATCTGTCTGACTGATACTCTGATGCCTTCGCCCTGTGCCAATCATTGCACTGGTTAGCCATACAGTACAGGATTCAATTTAAAATGCTCATTCTCACCCACAAAGCTGTCCACAGTGCTGCACCCCCCCTACATCTCTTCCCTCATCTCTGTCTACCACCCCACCCGTGCTCTACGCTCTGAAAAACGAATTACGACTGACACCCGGCATAATCCGATCCTCTCACTCTCAGCTTCAAGATTTCTCCCGAGCTGCCCGGTTCTCTGGAATGCCCTACCCCAAGAAATCAGGCTAAATCACAACATTCACAGTTTTAAGCTCTCCCTAAAAACAGATCTTTTTAGGGCGGCCTATCACATCCCCTGATCTAACTCCTCTCCATATATGGCCCATTTATCATCATTTTTCTGAACCTGATCCCCCACCAAATTCTCCACCACACCCATGCACCCAGAAGCATTACAGATATCAGCTGGTGACTGGCTCATGCAGCTCCCCTATTTTCCCAAGATGGCTGGAACATTGTACAAAACAAGCACTTCTACCTTCTGTGTCACCCCTATCTCATACCTCCCAACCATCCCGGATCCAGCAGGATCGGCTGCCTGCTTCTTACATCCTCCCTCCTGCCCCCCTTGCAGCTCTCCGTACCTCCTGCAGCTCTCTGTAGCTCTTGTCTGGGTGGGGGCGGGGCCGGCCGGCAGCCTTGGCTCCGCCCCCTCTAGACAAGAGAAGCCAATGTCCTGCTGGTGATGCTGCTGCTAGGAAGAAGGTAAGTATAAGGTTTTTATTTTTTTTAATTTTTTTTTTTAAGGGGCACAATGTGGGCATATTACAGTGGGGCACAATGTGGGCATATTACAAGAGAGCACAATGTGGGCATATTACAAGAGAGCACAATGTGGGCATATTACTGGGGGCACATAACTGGGCATATTACTGGGGGCTCAGCTAGGCATATTAATGAGGGCACATAACTGGGGAATATTTACTATGTGGAGCACTAAGGAGACTGGGTGGGATTAGGTGTATAGTGGGTGGAGTTCGGGGCCAAGTGCTGAAAGCGCACCGCACAATGTGTCCCTCTTTGTCTCTTTACAAAGTTGGGAGGTATGCCTCTCCTCATAGATTGTAAGCTCTTGTGAGTAGGGCCCTCATTCCTCTTGTTCTAATTATTGACTTGTCTGTTGCTCTGTTATTCATGACTGTTTGTACATGAACCCCTGAATTTTCAAGTGCTGTGGAATGTGTTGGCGCTATATGTAAGACAGGATTACACCCTTTCAAAAAGCCAATTTGTGATATTTCTCCCCTGTTAGATCTGTAGATGTCAACAGTAAATGTTGATAGTATAACATCTAGGAGTTAGGGCCCCCATACACATTAGGCTATAGTCGGCCAGAGCTGGAGTATGTATGTGTATGTGTAGGGGCATCAGAAAAGATAGCTGTTACCCGAGAGCTATTGATAGTGTATAGGTATCTTAACAAGCTCAGCTCTGAAGATGAAGGCCACACAAGGTGTTGTGCATAAAAATCATTCGTTCATTAGATGAATCATGCTTCACCACATGTCTTCATCTAGTTTGGCAGAGGTCATGAGAATATTTCCTACATGAATGTGTAGTGATAAATCAAAAATAAAGGGTTTTTTTTGTTTTTAAAAATGATCATTTGGGCTGTTTTTCATAGTTTAGAATTGGGACCATTACTTCTAATAAAAAGCATATTATTGCATTCTTGGGAATTGTGTGCTTCCAGCTTTGTTACAACACTTTGGGGAAGAACTGTTCATATAGTCCAACTGGAACATCTGAGAGAAAGGCTAGATACTGTAGGTCTCATGACCCAATATCATTACCTCAGTGTCAATAATGTTCCTGTATCTCAATCTGCAAGTATATTGTATTTACAGTGAAAACATTAATGATATAGTACACAGAAAAATCTCAGAATTGGACAATGTTTCCTGCACCAGTATAATACAAAAGAGGGGCAAACATAAAAAAAAAAAACCTAGTAGATGTTTGGCTTGTTGGCTCTTTTGACATGTCCTCACGTCTCCATAATACCTAATAACTCTAGAGCATCTTTTCTTATAATTCAGTAGTGGGCAGTTATTTTATTCCTATTGAAATTTCTGAATAAATTGACAGCTGGGTGTTACCAGTTGAAGTTGTGTCCCTACATACTCTGATAATGGGAAGAGAGGAATTAGCTGCTTATCTCTCAAGGAGACCAACAATCAGGCACACTGAAATGCAATATGCTTAATCCTTTTTTTACCTCTCTACACATTAGATAGATGACTGATTGGTTTGTCAAATGTGTATGGAAACCATTAGTCAACCAATCTAACAATGATCAAAGTTTGAGAACCAAACCTAGGCCATCACTTGGAGAATAAAACAGAATAAGAAGTCCATCAGGTTCAATCTATTATTCTGCAGTGTCGACCAAGAGGAAGTCAAGGGGTTTTAACACTTTACTATATCATTTTGATAATATGCCATGTTTTGAAAGGTTACATTTCAGAAAAGTCCTTCAAATTAAAAAAAAATGTATGTTTTACCTTATTTGTTGCCATATGCTTTGGAAAGAAAAAATAAGGGATGGACGTAATCACGAGGCATCCAGATGCTATGAGTAGACCTAGCCACCAAGCCCCTATCCAGCGTGGGTCACGTGGGTTAATGTCTACTTCATCTGAAACCATAGAAATAACAGTTGCTCTCAGCATATTATATAGATAATACTATGCACTAAGGATTGACAGTGTCTTGAGTTATACAGTATATGATTATGTTCATCTAATTAACAAACATATCATACTATTATATATTGTATGTTCTTCATATCTACTTACCAAGGTCAACCCTTCCAATGTCGACAAACATTCTCAAGACCATGGAGCCAACGAGATACCCAAAAGCTGGTCCAAACACTGATACTGCAAACAGTATAGCTGTAGACAGAGATGATGAAAGGTAACACCATGTATGTACTGGAAAAATACCCAATTCTATTTACAGACTCAGTTAATTACTCACCAATATACAATGCAGAATTGCTTGGTTCTGCAAAATCATCAATATAGGAGATGCCAAAAGGCTGTATAGGAACAGTGCCAATGCCTGCCAGTAATTGTCCCACAACCATTATGGCCCACATGCTGCTGGACTGAACGATGTTTGTTTGAGATGTTTGAGAGCCTTGTGTCTTTGTACAATATGATGTCCTGTTTTCTCCTGTACACAGTTCATGATGAGTCTTATTCCCTGTGAAATAAAACCATACATCAAATTTAGTAAACTATTATTGTGTATGCCTAAACGACTAAACTATGGACCTTGTCAGCCAAGTCAGTGTCAGGATTAGACTGTAATCTAATGACAAAATATATTGCTATCCCAATGAGTTTACCACTGAAAACCTACATCTCCTCAGCTGAAAACGACTCATTGGGGACCGAATTGTCTATCTATCTAAGAAAATGCAAAAAACAGGGCAGCACTGCAAGTCCAATTGTAGATGGAGTGCCAGCAGTCAGATGTGTACCAGAAACCGTAGATATAAAAGAAAAAGTGAAAAGAAAAAGCACATCCAAATAAATGAAAAAAGGTGCCTGGTTGATTAAAGACGCACCTTTTTTCATTTATTTGGATGTGCTGCAGTCATTTTTTTCTTATCTATCTATCTAGAAACTGCAGCACCAAGAAGGAAATGTTGTGGAATTATGAAAATCACAGTTTTGATAGACTTGTTAATGATATGCAAATTATAAAAAATGAAAACAAAATATTTGAAACTTCGAGTTATTCAAGATCGGGTATGAGCGACATGTGCAGCAATACACTCACTTACATGCCTTGGCATGCTATCAGTGAGCTTATTTATGGTTCTCTGAAGAATGTTCTGCCACTCTGAATGCACTTGGGCACACAAATCATCAAGATCCGCTGCTCGCAGCTCCCTTAATTGTAATTGCCAACTAATGATGTCCCAGATGTGCTCAATGCAGGCCATTGTAGCATGTTTAGGTCACACAGGCTGCTCACAGTAGCACGAACAACATGCGGCTTGGTTTTGTCATGTTGAAAAATGGCTCCAGGGACATTTTGGAGAAATGGCCATACTACTGGTTCCATGACCAAATCAATGTAACACTGAGCTGTTAGTGTACATGAAATGACTAGACGGGTCTGGCTTCTGCACATTTTGTGGCCATCGCCACAATCCTGGGAGCAGGGCCAGTGTGAGGTTTCCTTGTGAAGGCCTCCTCATGGAGTTGCCCATGTGTTCTTCAGACTAATCTCTAGTTATCATTGTGTCCGAGATAACCGCAAGACCCGTTGCTGAAGATAGACCTCCATTCCAGCCTCTGTTGCCTTCTTGCTGTATACCATAATAGCCTTTAAGAGCGGTGGGGTGAGGTCAATGAAGCACCGGTAACTGGACATTCTGGTTTGTAGATCAGTGTCAAGCTAATGCCTTCTGATGGTTTGTGTAGACATTGTTTGCCATCCTAGGCTTGGAATGTGACTTCTAGTTTTCACCTGCAGTACAGAATTGAACACAATGCACCATTCTTCTAATGAGACAATCTGTCCATGCAGAGGTTCACCACTGTGCACCTCTTTCTGTCATTCCAGTTCATTGTTGTTCTCCCAACCACCCTGACACACAAAGGTGAACAGTGCTGACATCTCGGCCTAGACATGTAGTGATCTGCCGGAGTGATAAACCAAGGTCTCTCAGTTCAGGGATTCTCAGTTTGTGTCTAGTGGCAATAACTGTATAGTTGATGAACATGGGGTATCACACAGTCATCCCACATGAATTAACCCGATTTTTGAGGTTTCATGTGCCTACAAAACTTTGCTTTCAATCTAGCTTTTATGCCTCTCCCACGTGTTACAGAATGGAGCTAGGTGATTGAAAATGTGATAATTCGCAGACACCTGCTACTTCCTCTAATATGGTTTATTCTTCTTGGTATTGCAATTTCAAAGTTTAGGAGTCAGATAGATAGATTTAAAAGACCCAATAAGGGTGCATAGATAATGTTTGACAATTGCTAAACACCTCCACAAGTAGTTCAACAAAGGAACGGCCATGTTGAAATCCACTATGAAATATTCTTCTTTCCCTCTGACATCAACTCTCAGGGTAGAGTTATGAACCATCCCATACAAGTTATATAATTGTCCAGTCCCACCTATGAAGGGAAGTTGGAAACTACTTACTAGAAGTTTTGCTTCTGCCTTTGTCTGGATAAACTCTCTATTAAAAGGACTATCCAACCTAAATAAAAACAGCATCGAATGTAATAAAATAGCATAAAGGGCTGCCCCCTCCTATCCCTTGCTCATCCAGCAATTTCCCTCATCTTTGTTGACAGATGCTGCCCTGAGACTGTTGTAGCTAATCAGTGGCCTCAGCAGCCATGTGCTGTACTACTGGCATTACCATTTAGACATTACAGCCATAGTCATAGGTCGGTTGTAAATAAACCGGGGAAAATGCAGAGTCAGTGTGCTGGATCGGCAGGGATATATATTTTTATTTTAGAACATTTGCTGCTGTTTTTAGGGCTTTTTTAAAATTAGATCTGATAACCCCTTTAAATTAAACTAGTCCTGCTCTACTTACCAAATATTTTATTATTATTAATAATAATATGCAGACCAGTCAACTAATAGCAATACAAATGGGTTTTACAAATTACTGGTCTCAGCATTCTTCTTAAGATGAACGTACCATTTTCTAGAGATGTGTACTGATACTTGTCTGAGATGAAGTGTGGTACTGTCAGTAGGAATGTCCCCAGGGCCAGGAGTAGACCACCAATACCAATAACACGAGGCCGATGCACCCGACATCCAAAATAGCTAACGAAGATGATCAGCACCGCATTACTAATCTAAAACAGAGAATGTAAAATATCAGTTCATCACAAATACAAAGATAAAATTATATTTCTTAAACCATCAGTGAGTCTAGCACATTATGTAGCTCTGCAGACAGCAATCTCTGGCAGTCCCATGGAGAATGAATGGAGCAGCAAGGCACATGCATAACCTGCGGCTCCATTTGGATGAAGCAAATGAGACCCCCATTCTAGGGATCAGTGGGAGGGTACCACAATCAGGCCCCCATCAGTAAGTTATCTAATAACTCCATGTACCACTCATTCTGCATGTTGACAAACTAGGTTCTACTCACCTCATGGATACTAGAGAGAAGACCTGAAGAAGAGCTGGAGAGGCCAAAGCGTTTCTCAATTGTGGTCAAACTGCTTTTAAAGTAAGCACTGTACAGGAGCTGAGAAAGCTGCAGCAGAGCATGGCAAAGTACAAAAACCTAAAGATAAGAAATAAATAAAGGTCATCATATTTTCAGTGTTCATTATTGTCTTTACATACATACTGTTGTACACAGAAGATTTGGAGGGGGTAGTGAAATAAGCACTGTGGTGCCTTGTTTTGCCACATTATAAAGGGATGAAGTTTGTTTTCTACTCCCTTCCCATGACCCTCGGGCCAGTTCCTCAACCCCTTGTTTGCTAGCACTGCAGGTTGTTTGGAGAGGGAAGTCTTGCCAACTCATATCAAAGGGGACGGGACCAACTAGGGCTGGACCTTCTTTCTTCATTCAATGACCCTATAACAACCTTTATGACAGGTACATCCTATAATCAAAATTCATCCACTTATAAAACAAATTCATCTGAATGGATGAAATGAATACCACATTAAATATAATATTTTGCCAAAATTAGTTGGTATCAGTAATTAGAGGTGATATAGAAACCAGTCGGCAGTATGAAGGATGCTTCAAGAAGTCCTAAGAAACGTAGCAGAAGGAGGAGGTGAGCAATGTAGGTTGTCCCATCAGGGGATGTTTGATGCTGGTCTAGGGACTGACATGTATGTTATTCTCAGATCTGTGTAACTCAGGACTATGAGTTAAATCAGAGAACCAAAAACAAGGCGGCAGCCAAGTAGAACATTTTAGGCAAGGAGCTCCAAATACTAGAACCATATGTGACCAAGGAGAACTCCTATGTACCATGAAGGGGTGTACAGTCTAAGTCTACACGATATTTAAAAGGGCTGTTTGACTTTTCTAAGGCCAGCAATTGTCATACAATAATAAAAGAAATGCATGTATACTCAACCATTTCATTCCTCTCTGCTTCCAGCTATGACACTCTTGGCTGCAGCGAGGAAGGGCCAGTACACACCAGACACCATGAAGCCAATCACTGCGGTCAGCAGTGTGCGGCACAAGACTGCTTGAGCCTGTGATTGGCGGCAGGGTTCATTTGGAGTCTTGGGTACATCATATCTGCAGTCAAACAAATAAAGCCTGGCAGGGAGGATTGACGTGGCTGCCCTGGAAGAAGTAGGGAATGAAATGGGTGACTTTACAGTCTTTTTTCATATTATGACAATTGATGACTTCGGGGACTTCTTAAAAAAAAAAAAGTTAGCCAACTCCTTTAAGAGTTAACCGTAAAAGACGTTCTCTGCACAGAAGCCTATATTGTTCCCTCACAAAATATCAAAGCAACAAAATGAGAACCTGGATGCAGTGGCAAGCCATAGAGGACACAGGGCTAGCAGTCACACCATGGTCATGAAGCCTGAGTGAGCCCTTCTGCCACATAAGACACCAGCATTATAAATTATACATGATCAGGGTTGATGTTAGAGATAACTTTGTGAAGGCACTCCACGTATACCAGTTCCTCTCCTGGAACTAGAGGACACAGTTAAAAAAAATGCATCAGGTTTTCACATTGGCTCAGGCTGGGCGATAAACCTGGTGCATTGCTAGCCATGTCTGTCTTACTTTACACCACCTATTGGTTGGCTTGCTTTGTGCCAAAAGTTTGGTGAAAATTGCATCTTAAGCCATGCCCTGTTCCCACTAATCCACACCCTCTTTGTGGGTGAGAAATAGTGAATAGGGATGAGTGAACTTGTGTTTTCAAGTTTGGCATACAAGGTTCGGGTTATCTAAGAATTCCTTTATGGATTGCGCTACCACGTACCATAAGTTATGGTCCGTGGTAGCGGAATCCATAATGGAATTCTTAGATAACCAGAACCTTGATCCTTTTTGGTTTACTTGCTTCATAAATATGCACCAAATTGTGCCAAAATGCTCCAGAATTATTCTAGAATTTAGATGCAGCCACAATACTACAAGTGGACCATGATGATAAAAGGTAGAGCTTCCCTTTAAGTGTCAAGTTAGTTTCATAAGTTCAGTAAGGTCCTACGTCCGTCAAATTCAACTCTTTCTCTAGCCTAGTAAAACAGATTTTCAGTATTTTTTTCTTTATTATGCTGCTTTACCACAGTCAGTTTTTGGTCAGTGTTCAGTCAGTGATTTCCATCAGTTATTGGCAGCCAAAACCAGGTACGGGTAAAAACACAGAACAGGTGCAAATCTTTCCCTTATACCTTATCTCTGTGTAGGCTCTGCTTCTGGTTTTGGCTCACAATCCCTGATGAAAATCACTGGCCAAATACAGACAGTGTGAAAGTGGTCCAAGTCCGAGCAGCTTCAGTAGACACAGATAAATGTAAAATACATATGTTGTATTGCATCATGTAAAGTGCGGCATGTACCCTTTTATAATAGGGGAGGGATATTTGAACACTTAGAGAACAGCTTAAAGAACAACTTAAATCAAACCGTTAGGAAAATAAAATGTTATTCCAGCGCACAGTCCCCAGCACACGGGGCCTCTCTGGCAGGAGAAGAGTCTGGTCACGTGCTGCTGTTTGTTCACTAGTTCCCTAGCAATAGCAGAAAAAAAAAAATTGTCCACCCAAAATGAGACAGAGACCTGCGCAGTACACCGCTCGGAAAGTCCAGATACAAGAGAAATGATATACCTGAACAAAATGCTCAGCTGGTTTAGAGCAGTCACCAGCTGAGGAGACAAACAGGGGGTCTCTGAGCCTAATGTGGCTCCATTGTCACTGAGTGGGGGCGCAGTAACATTACTGTGTAGATTTTTTATTATTACTTTTGTTACTTGAGAGGTATTTTATTGTTCCCTGCCCATGATGGTTACAGTCTAGTTTCTCTACAGGCATAGATAGCCACATATCCCACTGTATTGTTTTTATATGGTAAATAATTACTCCACCCTATTCAATCGCTATACCGTAACCTGTTGATATCCAGTTATTACCAAACTGCATCCACCACCATCTTTTGGCAGCATGTATCTGACAAGGCATGATGGGAGTTGTAGTTTATAAAAGCCTGAGAGTTAAAGGTTGCAGACCTTTTAAGGATATCATGACAACCATTGGTGCTTTAGCATGCATGCACATTCATGTACTGTATCTCCTTGCTATAATTATAGGACAAGATCAATACCCAGGTTGTACAGTAGATGGCAGTGCCATTTGGTAAATAATCTTAAATATCACGCCATTTTCATTACGTAGAAGTCCATTTCAAATTACTACATTATTATTATTTATTATTAAAGCGCCATTCATTCCATGGCATTGTACATATGAAAAGGGGTATACATACATAATACAATTGCACTAAGCATGACCAAGACTAGTTACAAACTGGTAAAGAAGGAGAGAGGGCTCTACCAGGAAGGGCTTACAATCTACCAGGTATGAAGGAAGGACAAAGTAGGTACATTGAGGATATGTGATCACAAGTGATGAATGGAACTCCTGACAGCCCCCTTTGTTATTTTAATTTCCCGCCACCCAGCTGAACTTGTGAAGAGATCTATACTTACCCGCTTCCCCTCAGTTCAGACTCACCAGCTACCAGGCTTTCTTCACTATACCTCTGGTCCTCACATGTCAACTTCTGCATGGACAGGGTCACATGTGCCAATGAAGCCAACGACTCTCTTCACAGGTGGCATGTCCCCAAGAGGCACATGTCTGCTGGCTCATGTGCCACACGGGAAACGCCTCTGCTGAAGCCGGTAATTGGCTGCAGCGATGCACATGACCCTGTCCATGTAGAAGTTGACAGGTGGGAATCAGTCTGGTGAAGACAGCATGAGAGCTACAGAGCAGGTCTGGCTGGGAAGGGGCCAAATTAAAAAAAATAAACCCTGGACAACCCCTTAAACATTACAATACAAAAAACAGTGCAGCTAAGAAATGAATGATTGTAATTAGAAATTTGCAAGCGACAAGCAACTTAAAAAGGTGAAAGATTTTTCTGAAATAGTTTCCATAACTCCTAGAGGTGCAAAAGTAAATTATAGGTCACATTCTCTTGTCAAAAAACAAATGTCTCAGAACAAAAGGTATCAGAACTAATGGCATAGTTTCATTATTGGTAGGGAAATAAGCCTAGGGGGATAAGACACCTCTGGGTAAGGTTTTCCCCATAGGAAAACGTGCTTCAAGATTGAGGGGTGGGACAACCCAAATTGTTAATAAGGCAGGTATGACAGAAGTGATCATAAGTTACACAGATCTTTCTGTGGCCGCACATTTCTGATTTACAAATTTAGGCTACTTTTACACCAGCATTTTTCCTTTCCGCTATTGAGATGCATCATAGGATCTCAATACCGGAGGAGAACGCTTCAGTTTTGTCCCCATTCATTGTCAATGACGACAAAACTGAACGGAGTGCACCAGAATGCGTTCTGTTTCATTGCGTTCCCATGATGCACAAAAAAGCGCTGCAAGAAGCATTTTTGAGTGCGTCATGGAATGCGGAGCAAGATGGATCAGTCATGACTCACAATGGTGCCGGATGCATTTTCTCGGACACGAAAGAAAACCGATCCGGCGCTCATTGACTTACAATGGTTTTAGTGACAGATCCGTCTTGGCCATTTTAGAGATAATACAACCGGATCAGATCATAACGGATGCAGTTGGTTAAATTATGATGACGAAGCATTTTTGCTGAACCTTGCCGGATCCGGCAAAGGCGCAGATGTGAAAGTGGCCATAGTTGACTCCTTCTCTGCTTCTATTAATGTTATAGGATCATGAGACAAAGTAAAGATAAACTGAGATACATTTTTAATTTTTGCAAAAACTTCAACCCATGAGGAGGGCCAGGCAACACCATGTTCTGGATTGTGAGGCACCAGCAGAAAACGTTTGAAATGTTCTGCATTACACAGTCAGCCCACATTTATCTACTGTGTACAGCCGCTTGATTGTACCTTCAGTATTTAATTTCCTCCTTAAGTTATATTCACATGTGGTACTAATCTGCAGCGTGTGAATATAACCTAATTGGTAAATATTTTCCTAAAAGTATCAGGTAAGATGTTCTAGAATAGATGATACCGGGTAGAAATTCAATCAATTCTCAGTAAAAACACTGTAAGTGGTCATTTTGTAGGTATTTTTTACAATAGAAAATTCCATTGTGGGGCTTGTGTGTTCACATGTTGCTATTTCTGCATTACAGGGGTTATGTCATCTCAGACAGTGGTGCTGAGATAGGCTATCAATGTCAGATAGGTGAGGGTCCCACCTCTGGGAGTCCTGGAACCCACTCCTATCTCCAGAACGGGACCCCCAAAGTGTAGGAGTACATACTGTGCATGTGTAGGATGCTCTCCATTCACTTCTATGGGAGTTCTGAAATGGAAGCAAACCCTCAAATGAGGAGCGTGAATTGCTACTGGAGCTCCTGCCTGATGGTAGAAATCTGATCTCTTAATAAACCGAACAATTTAGGTAAAATATGGAACAAGTCAGGAGTGCAGCTAGGGGACAGCAACTGGGTCATGTGCCTCAGATGATTTGTGCCAGGAATGGGGGTTCCCACTTTGTCTTGGTCAGAGTATTTACGTACAGACCTGGGGCAGTGGGTAAAGGAAGGCCTAGTTACAGCTCTGGAACAAACATTCAAAAGATTAGAAAGAAATGCTGAGTACAAAGCAGAGACATGTATGTATGCAGGTATGGAGGAGGGTGGCTCAGTACAGATGGGAAGCCATACCTTGCATTAATGGCCGATTATGGTTCTAATAGAAATATCAACTCTGAGCACAAATTGCTGCTGTGACAAGTGAAATACTGAGAAGAGGGTAAAGGTTTTTTTAACTAGACACTTTCCAATTTTTATAAAACATGGGTGGATGATAAGAAGAGATAAAGGCGGAGAACCCCTTTAAATCTCTCAGTCAGACCGTTCACTGCGGCCAGAGTGAGGGCAGAGTGAGTAACTCAATTACAGCATTACACATTACACTATGGCTTGGTTCACATTTGCGCTGTGAACTTCAGCAGTCTGTTCGGAGTTCACCATATCCAGCACAGCCGGATAACACTGTGGACTACCTGATTCCCATTCACCGTAATGGCATCCGGCGGTAATCCGTCCACTTTCCGACATATGTGCCGACTTTCGCCCAGACAAAAAAAATGTAGCATGTAGCATTTTTTTGTCCGGCTGAAACCCGGGATGTAGTACGCCACATAAAGTGACCGGATAAATTACAGTGCTGGAGTTCACAACGCATGTAAACCCGGCCTAATCAATACAATGCTCCTCTTGGGGCATCTTTATCTAAGCCCATCAAGAGAACAATAAAGCAGTCACACTGTTAGGCCACTACACCTGCTATTATCATGAGTACTCTTCAGGCAACATTCCCAGCAGTAAACTAACAATGGATTACCTACTGTCATTGCCAGGATCAGGGTCAGGCGGGTTCCTTGCTCCCACCAGAGGAATTATTCTCAGGGCCCAAAAGAAATAGACCCCAGTGGCAAGTAACTGGCTCCAAAGGCAGCTCCAAATTAATTTGTTTTCTGGACCTTTGGGTTCCACTACGGTATCAGACTCTGGGCCCACCAGAGGATCCTCTGGTACCCTGGTGGGCCAGTCTGATGCTGGCTAGGATAGGCTAAAACAAGATCAACAATGGGGGTTCAATCACAAAAATGAATTGACTAAGGTCCCGTCAGTTTTACTCCTACATTTCGGCACTTCTCTCTACAACTTCTTGAAGCGAGGCAGCTTCACTCATGTGTTGTAGCTTCCAGCACAGTGATGGCGGGTTGTCACTCAGAGGTGCACCACCAATGAGGCCAGGTGAGGTGATTTGCCTCAGGCAGCACCAGGTTGTGGCTAGAGGTGGGCAGCAGAAGGGCCATGGGCAATGAGTGCTTTCATTGTGGTAAAAGGGTTAGGTTCTCTGGTGTCACTTGTAGGGAAACACTAGGAAGGAGATGCATCATGCTGCAGCCCTTTCCATTTAGGGATTGGGGGTCCATTACTAATCTGGAAGAGATCCCATATCTTAGCAATATGCCATCACTTACTATGATGGGAAGCCCCTTTAAAATATACATCTGTATAGCATCCTTTCAGAGAGCTGTGACATTTCATATGTTGGCTTCTTACTTACTGCATTAATATTTGCACTGACTTGACCCTTGTCTTTCATGCCCGCTAATACAATCCCACCCATATGACTCACTATGACAGCAAAAAGACAAAATCCCCTTACAGGCCCTGCAAGACTCGCTTCTCTCAACCAAGTCATCATTGCTGAATTTTCTGTTCTTGTTTCTTTTACTTAATGCAATTTACAGGCAGTTCAGATGTCATGTTATCTCCATAATTGCCCCAAGGGCGACTGAATTAAGCAACAACATTACAAAGAATTTTGTAGCCTTCCCCACTAACATGAGGTCATCAGATCAAGTGAGCCTTAATGAAATGGCATTCGTACACTTACTAATTTATTTGGAATTTTAAGACATAAAAAAGTGAGTTGACGTATGTGACAGCTGAACAATAGGCTTTTAGAGCCAGGGTAATTATTACACACAGTGGTTTTTCTAACCCCTTAGGTTGCACTTGTTGATATTTCAGGGACAACTAGTATGAAAAGGCAAAGGACAAGACTTGTTGACACTCTTATGTGAAAAGGAGAATGTGATTTCACACATACACATTCACTGTACAATTTAAGGTCTGGCAGCCAACAAGCATTCTCAGTTTGAATGATATATGACAAAGCCAAAACTAAAAGTGACCATACCCATTAGGCCTCTTTCACGCGAACGTTGTTTTTGCGGGCTCCGATCCGCATTTTTCACATGAAAAATGCGGACCCATTCATTTCTATGGGCCCGCAAAAAATGCGGACAGCACACCGTGTGCTGTCCGCATCCGTTGCTCCGTTCCGTGGCCCGCAAAAAAAAATAGAGCATGTCCTATTCTTGTCCGTTTTGCGGACAAGGATAGGCAATGTTACAGTGGATCCGCAAAAAATACGGATGCCATACGGACGCCATCCGTTTTTTTTGCGGATCCGCAATTTGCGGACCGCAAAACACAACGTTCGTGTGAAAGAGGCCTTAGACAGAAGTTGGTCGATGGAACAAACAACCATCTGGTGAACATTCGTTTCACAGACACGACCATCAACATTTTAGTCCATATTGGCCATTTCAGTTGTACTAACTTCCTATACACATTTAATGAAACTGGGGTGATGGACGAAAGATCTTTCCGTGAATGGTCGTTCAAAAATAAAAGATCTTTTGTTCATTAGTTTTGGTTGAAATCGTCTGTTTTGATGAACCTTAGGCTAAAGTGTATGATCTTAAAGGGGTTGTCTGGGTTCTGAGCTGAAGCCGGACATATCCCTGTTTTCACCCAGGGAGGTCCTCTGATATGAGCATTGGAGCCAATGATGTCAACAGCACTAATGAGTGGACTTTAGCGCTGCTCTAGCCTGTAAAACGGCTAGGGCAGTGCTAAATCCGACCCATTAATACCAGCTATGTCACCGGCAACACTCCTGGGCAGAAGCCACTGCTTAGCAGTGTAAAAAATACAAACAAACAGCCCTTGCCCAATACAGCGCAGGGCAAGGGAGAGCATAGGAGAATTTCATGTCATGTCTCTTATCAGAGGGGCTGCCTGGGTGAAAACGGGGACAGCATAACCCGGAAAACCCCTTTAAGGTTAGGTTCAAATATGTGGCACAAACTCCAGTAGTCTGTCAGGCTTTCGGACACAAAAATACTGCTGCATGCACTATTTTTTGTTCGTCCAAAAGCCGGCATTCATGAATCCCTGTCAGATCCCATTATAGTCAATGGGGATCTGGTGGTATGTGGCAGTATCCAGCAATGGAAGTCTTATCCACTGTCCACCATACATGTTCAATGAAACCAGGCAATGGACAAAAGATCTTTCTGGGAAGTTTCTTTCGATGAAAGATCTTTTGTCCAACAATCAGATGAAAATATTAAACACGGAAGACTTCTTTTCAGAAGATGATGGTCTGTCATCAGTCGGCTAAAATGATTGTTTCTGAAATTCAACCCAAATAAAGTCCATTTTGATCAACTTTAGACTAATTTGAAGGGCCACCCTTAAGATTTCATCCACACCTGAGCCAACTACTGACCAACTAGAGCATCTATAAAGAACCCAACAATTGAGGATAATGTTTTTGCTAAACAAGCATTGTTAGGAAATGTTCCTAGGAATGTTCTTTTGCATATTTTCCTTTAAAGACTATAATACAGCCACAATTACTTTGTTCTACTCCTCCCAGTACATAGTGGAGGCTGCACAAGCTGTAACATTATGGAGCTAGTTTGACAGGTGGGAAGTTGTGTACATCAATAAGACGGGACGCAACATGAAGATGCGACACTATTGGGCAAGGATGGACAAATTTACAGGACCAGGTACTCAAAGAGTTTAGTCTTTATGGTACAGGTGTCTACATTTTGAGTTGTTTTCCACAAAAAGTCTTAGTGCTGGGTTACTTGAGAAATAAAGTGGTCTAACTCGTTCTTAAAGTCTAGAGTATTTGTCCACCCATGCTGTTGTATAATGAATGAAGCCTTAGGTTTCCTACTAGCTTTTTACTTACTCTTTAGTAACAGTAAATTAAAGATAGTGGAGATTGTAATTTTCCATGAATGTGTGGAACCTTTTATTAATTACATAATAGTAATTCCCAGAGGATTTTCATAAAAACACAATAACAGTCATATTCATCTATTGACCCAGGACTCATGCAGTGAATAACCTTTTTATGGCCCACCAGAGCTAGGGTGGGTCGTTCAGCTTCTATGCTTAATGTGTAGTATTTTAGTTTTTGTTTTTTTTAGTAACATAATCTTAAAAGAGTTACAGATGTAGACCAACCCAGCCAGATCGCAACACAATATATTCTCCCAGTATGAGAACTTGCCCTTCCTTCAAGAGATTTTATCCTGAACTGAGAAGATATTTTGAAGAACAAAAGTTGACGATGAGGAGACTTGACAATAAACCAATGCAAATAGTCATGAACTGTTTCATTGACACTTTATAGAAAAGCCAAAAAAGAGAGAGTTAGGGATGGTGTGACATCCACACACTGAACATACAAACTATAAAGCATTTGGAAATCTAATGCGTAGAATATTGGAACGGTTCCTATGTAAAGAAGTCAACAGAAAGTGTTTGTGGTGAGGACAATTAACACTGAAGCCTTTAAGGTGGACTGGAAGGTAGAAGTCTATTCTTGTCTGTTGTAGTTACCAGTACTACTCCTGATATAATATTTCTATAATCTCATTGCACCTATGTCTTAGTAACATAAACAAATTCCACCTCTTCCCAGTCCGATAATGAGGCACGAAACCAAGTTATGCCAATAAATGATCTTGACGTGAAGTAGTAAGTCTTGCAATATTTGAGGAATCTTCGAAAAGACCTCCTCTGAGGACATACCGTACATTTTACAGAGCCCATATTATTAACAAAGTTTTTAAATGAATCGGGTTCGAATACAGCAATCCGAACCCAAATCACTCAACCATAATGAGCAGCAAAGATGTCTGTTTCTTTCAGACAGTTTTTATAATTGCCCCAGTGTAGTAAATCTGAGCCCCCCTGCAGAGGTGTTCTCTATGATACGTTAGTGTCCCCAGTAAAGCATTTCAGTTATAATTACAGCTAGATCTCCGCCATTACAGATCGTACTTTGGATATGTTGGATATGACGAATGAGACGACAGGTGCAAATTTTGCGTAGAACAAAATCTGAAGATGTTATTAAATAATGACTTCAGGCAAAAAATATTTAGTTCAGGACCTGGGGGAAACCAAGCGCCTGTGTGGACTACTTTAGGCCAGCTGTGTGCTGAGAAAACAGGACATACATATACATTTCTGAGTAAAGATGGCAGCTGTCAACGGTGCAGAATATTTGATTTTTTCCAAATTTTACGTTGTTTTGGCCTCCAAACAGGCAGATTATCATATAAGCAGATTATATATCTATTAGCTTTAGGATAGAACATCACTCTCATCCCTGCTTTTCATTCGGGGTTGTCCTCCTTTTGCAGGAAAGATGCAGTTGAACCAAGTTGCAGCAGGTCACAGATGCGTCCAATGCAATTCTATTGCCACAGGCAGGTCACTTTCCTTGTGGCTTCTCTGCAGCCCACATTACAGTAGCCTGTACCTGTGTGATTGTAGCTCCCTGGAGCAAGGGTACTTTAGACTATAGACTCTCGTGGACATTTGCCCCTATTGTTTCGTAGCAAAGCCGTCAACTCCCTACTTTACTGCACTTTGAAGGGTTAACTTGCACTGTGATTTTTGCTGTTGTGTGCACCTATACTGTTTTATATTGTTAAACTGCATTTTATATGTTTATTGTAATACATCCTGTTCACTTGCACTGTTATTGCACTATATCTGTGGAAAGGGTTAATGCCCAGCCAGATAATACCAAGAGACTTTGGGACTTTCTATCTATGCACTGTTAGAAATCTTCCATAGTTACTACTAGAGATTATGCAAAGTTTTGGACTTTTTGGCTGTCTAGTCTAGAGCTGTTGTTTACATCTAAAGACTTGTTTACGTCTGGAAATTGCTTAGTCATTCCCATAGACCTATATTGAAAGAATGTACAAGCCTGTGGCAGACTAAAATTGTAACATTGTTTTTGTTAGGCTGTGCTTCTCCACTCACTACACCCCTCAAACTAAAAGATTCTAGTTCAGTTAAAAACTGTATATAAGGGGAGCAGTCATGGTCTTTAGTTGTCTGCAGATAGACACCTATGTTTAGTAGAAGAGACTCTGTTAGACTGCATAAGTGACCAGAAGAAGATGCTTAGATGGGGATACTGAGCCACAAACCCTAGGTTACCAGCCCTGTGATCAGGGAGCCAGTCGGATGTCTCAGCTACAGACCCTAGGCCACCAGCCTTTGGCCAGGGTGCCATCCTACTGACAAAGAGAGGAACAGCTAGCTCAGGGCTTTCCTCAGCACCAATCCATCTTCTGCAACGGAGGAGACTGGAAAAGCCAGCTCAGTAATTGCCTCTCTTGTTTTGCACTTGAGTTCCACCAGTAAAGAAGCATACAGGTTTACTGCAGACCCTGGCTCTCTGGAATTATTTCCTACTGTGGTGCACCACGCCTTACCATCCCTTCTGGAGAGCAGCAACATGTGGTGACACATCTGGGGGACCCAGCGGAGCTTCCCAACATCAAACACTGCAAGATTGTCAGAATACAGACTGGTATTAACGAAGCCTGCATTCTGCAGACTTCTCACAATGACAATGGCTAGAGATTATGTTTTTTTCTCATTATTCTGCTCTACTATAAGAATTCCTGATCATAGGAAAACAATTCTTATGATAGAGGTGTATTAGTCCATTGCTGAAGGAAGTGCTCCTTATGACAGCATTACATTTAAAGAGATTATCTGAAATTTTTTAAAAAATTATCTCTCTCTTTTATTTTCTCCAGAAACAGTGCCACCCTTTTCCAGTGGCTGCATCTGGTATGCAGGTCAGTCTCCATCAAGTGAATGGGTTTAGTTCCAATACCATACACAGCCCATGGAGTGTCAAAAGCAAACATTTTTCTAATTTCAGACAACTCCTTTTAAGGAATTATATTCATTTTTTATAGTTATATTCAAAGGTAAACGTATAAACATGATATTCTACAAATGTGTGCATAAAGTGTCACATTTTACTTCTGATTACTGCATATTAAGGCTTGATAACTTGACGTTACTTGCCGCTTATACATACAAGCAGCAGGATCTTCACTTTTATGCTCACCAAGATATATTCCTATGGATCAAGGCACATTTAATTCATTGAATACTTATTTCCTTACAGATAAGGAAGTTAATTTTAGAATACCTAGCGTGCCAATGTGTCATTACAGTGACTGGATATGACATCACAGGATCGCTCACTTATAAACACTCAGGTGTGAAGCAAGACTCTCAGTGTAAGTGAACCAAGGGCAAGAATCACACAGCACATAGCAGGGAGGTTCCAGCGGCTTATCGGAGTGCTAGTGACTGTCACTCCTGCACAATGTGTTATCTTCCAGGTTTCACTAAGCACACTTACACTGATAACATTGCGCTGATATCCCGTGGAGGCATAGGGAGAACATGTTCGCACTGATACGGTCCTATCAACGTAGGTAGAATCTAAAGGTGGGTTTACACCGGCCGAGCTTAAAGCTGAGTGTTCCTTCCCGACAGTCTGCTGCTTGTTATTTACATGCAGCAATCACCTCCACTGTAGGAGAACAAGGGATCGCTATTGTGATCACTCATTCTCATACAGCTGCAGTGTGTCTAGATTGCACGATCTGCTGCTCAGAAACCATCATTTAGGTGCCTGCACGAATGACAGGATCACCCAACCAACGAGCATTTCGCTCGTTCAACGGGTGATCAGCAGCACATTTAGACGGGCAAATTGTCGGCATGAGCGTTTGCAGGAACGTTCCTGCCTGAATATCGGGCCGTATAAAAATCCACCGTAAGAAACCCTTATAGAGCCATCTACGAAATGATTTTTATACATGTTAGGGCTGTATTACCCTCGCCAGGGGTCAGCCATATCTTTGCTAACAAGTGTTCATAGGAACGCTCATTAGCGATGATCTGCTTGAGTAAAAGTGCCTCCACTTGTTCATGGGATAATCGCAGGTACATAAATCATTGTTTGCCGGCAGCAGATCATGTCGTCTAATCACAGCCGGCAAATAATGAATGTGTATGGGGGCAAACGATGGCCTTTGAGATTGCTCCTCCTCATACTGTGGAGGAGATTGCTGCATGTAATAGCAGCGCACTCCGTCACAGACGAGCAGGCAATTGTCTGGAAGGAACGCTTCCTTCCCGGCAATCGTCAGCCTTATCTGCCAGTGTAATACAGCCCTTAGACACAATAAACTGAGCCTGAAAACCACAATGATTCTAAAGGATTTTCTAAGCCAGGGTACAGCTGTGAATCTATAATGCCCAGCATGCCATATTCAGTGCTAAAGGATTGCTGAGAACAGCCGAGCAAGTGTGCATGCTGGAAGTTGTAGTTTTACCACAGCTAAAGTGCCCGAGGTTGCTGACCCCTGCTCTAACCCGTCCAGAGAAGCTCTAATTCCTCCAGTTCCGTTCCTGTGAGCTCATCTCAGGAGCCACAGCTGGAGGACCAGGGTACTGTATGTTTATATACATACTCATGGAAAAGTGATATATACTCATCCCTAATCCGTATCCATGCACTTAAGTAAACAGACAACCCTCAGCTTGCAGCTGCAACACAGTGTACACTTGCAAATATGTTGTGCTATTTTAATTTAGTCCTATTTCTGTTCCCCCTCCCTCTCCTGAAGACCCCTTTAGGTCTTGGAATTATTACCTATATCTCATCACTGTCATGGGCTTCCATGGTTGAAGTCAGTAATACTTCTGGACGAAATAGAACGGATTCCCTTTGATTGATTATAAATGTATCACAATTAATTGGGTCAGAGTACATTGTCACAAACACAAACTGCTCAACGGTACTGAGCTCTGCTTAATATGAAGCAAAACACATGATGGTATTGCCTGTTACTACTACTTCGCTTCATGTGGATGAAACCTCCAGTGAAAGTGATTGAAAACAGATCACCCTATAGTCCACAGGCCACTATCTGCAAATTCAGGTCACTGAAGAAGGCTAAAGAATGGAGATCCCTGCCTGCTGGTATCTATATTATAGATGGTCAGCTATGACAACCTTAGGGTACGACAGATGGCTCACCTATTTTATATAATAATACAATTACCTACAATCCTACAAAAAAACTTGAGATAGCATTGTGATATCACCAGGAACTTGATGTTAAGATCAGCTACATCTGTAACTTGTACACAAAACATATGGATGCCAGAACTTCACCTTACCTTGATGTTGTTGAAGATCCCCCTGCAGCAGTTACCCATGGATCTAGCTTGAGACTTGTTATCTCCAAGTTTCACTCCCATTTTAAGACTTGAATGGCTATGATAAGTCTTGA
>ONZH01007539.1:0-222093 GCA_900303285.1 Rhinella marina
GTGTACGGTCACAGAACAGGAATGCTACCTGTCCTGACTCTTTTCTCACAATTTTTTTTCTCACCCTATCTCTCCCTAGATGACACAATTTTTTTTATTTATATGACTTCCTCTCCCTATCTCTACCTATCTCTTGCTTTCTCAGCCTCTTTCCCTATCTATCACATTAACTTCTATATCTAGCTTTTTCTTCCTCTCTCCTGCTTTTCTCACTAAACCTTTCTATTTCTTTTCTATCTCTCCCTGTATCTATCTACTTGTTTGACTATCTCTCTATCTATCTATCGATCTATCTATCTATCTCTCTATCTATCTATCTATATATCGATCTATCTATCTAGCTATCTCTTTTTCCTCTCTATCTACTGAGCTCCTTTCTCTTTGAAGTCTGAAGACGCACTGACAAAATGTCGGCGCGATCAGGCACTTCCTGGTCTGTGTGGGTGACGTCACACATCTTTTTTTTCACAGAAAACCAGGATACAAGGGATTATAGGAGTAATAATCCCTTGTAACCTGGTCTATTCTGTGAAAAAAGTACAGTTTTGCGTCGCCGTTTTTTTTTTTACCAGATTTGTTAAGAATCTGGTTCGTTACGGTTCGGTTCGGTTCGTTCAAAATAACGGCGACGCAAAATATACGCATATTTGAAAAATGTAAACTCAAATATGCGTATATTTAGGGTAAGGAATACGGCATATTCCATACCCTAAATATACGCATATTTGAGAAAGTTCGCTAATGTGTACGCATTTTATGAATTCGTACGCATTAGCGTACGCATTGGCGTACATTCTCAATGAATATGCGTATATTTTGCGTCGCTGTTATTTTAACCAGATTCGTTACGAACTTGATCAAAATTCGGTTCGGTGACGAACCGAACTTTTGGGAAAGTTCGTAACGAATCTGGTTCGTTACGGTTCGGTTCGCTCATCCCTAGTACAAATGTAAGGAACTATTTCTAAGGCTAGGGCTACACGGCGACAGTTGTCGCGCGACACCCCTCACAGCCAGGATCCCTGAGTAGCGGGGATCCCATAGAAATGAATGGGATTGCCGCGGCAGTCACAAGAATTCCAACACGATTGGATTTCTTGCGACTGCTGCGGCGATCCCATTCATCTCTATGGGATCCTGCTACTCAGGGATCCTGGCTGCGACGGGTGTCGCATGACAACTGTCGCCGTGTAGCCCTAGCCTAATGTGGATTTCGCTGCAAGTCTGCGTGAATTTTGCTACTGATTTGCAGTGCTGTCCGTGTGCTGTCCATATTACTTACAGACCCATAGAAATGAATGGGTCCATGTGTGATCCGCAGAAACTGCAGATCGGATGCAGACCAAAACTACGGTTGTTTGCAAGAGGCCTTACAAGTACATTTTTTCCCACTCTGTGCAGATGGGGTTTTGAAAACCAAATACATACAAATACAATTCATGCTGTTGGCTATACCCACAATTTAAACCCTTGCAGTGCAAAAGATGAAAGTAGCAGAGGAACCACTGTGATCTTGGCATGGATGCCACGGTGAAAAAACCAGCACAGTTTGGGTGGTTTTTGTAGAGGTGGTTTTCCCCCCAATCCACTGTGGACTCACTATGTCTGGACATACCCTAATGGTATGGCCACTTGTGCAGGTTTTGAAATGCAGTTTTGAAGTTGAAACCAGGAGTGAAAATCAGCAGGGTTCAGCAAAAACGCTTCCATTACTGATAATACAACCATCTGCAAACGTTATGGACGGATCTGGTTGTACAGTCATGGCCAAAAGTTTTGAGAATGACACAAATATTATATTTTCACATGATCTGCTGCCCTCTGGTTTTTATGTGTGTTTGTCAGATGTTTTTATCACATACAGAAATATAATTGCAATCATATTATGAGTAACAAAAGCTTATGTTGACAGTTAGAATGAGTTAATGCAGCAAGTCAATATTTGCAGTGTTGACCCTTCTTCTTCAGGACCTCTGCAATTCTCCCTGGCATGCTCTCAATCAACTTCTGGACCAAATCCTGACTGATAGCAGTCCATTCTTGCACAATCAATGCTTGCATTTTGTCAGAATGTGTAGGTTTTTGTTTGTCCACCCGTCTCTTGATGATTGACCACAAGTTCTCAATGGGATTAAGATCTGGGGAGTTTCCAGGCCATGGACCCAAAATCTCTCTGTTTTGTTCCCTGAGCCATTTAGTTATCACCTGCTTTATGGCAAGGTGCTCCATCATGCTGGAAAAGGCATTGTTGATCGCCAAACTGCTCTTGGAGGGTTGGGAGAAGTTGCTCTCGGAGGACATTCTGGTACCATTCTTTATTCATGGCTGTGTTTTTAGGCAAGACTGTGAGAGAGCCGATTCCCTTGGCTGAGAAGCAACCCCACACATGAATGGTTTCAGAATGCTTTACAGTAGGCATGAGACAAGACTGGTGGTAGCGCTCACCTCGTCTTCTCCGAATAAGCTGTTTTCCAGATGTCCCAAACAATCGAAAAGGGGATTCATCAGAGAAAATGACTTTACCCCAGTCCTCAGCAGTCCACTCCCTGTACCTTTTGCAGAATATCAGTCTGTCCCTGATGTTTTTTCTGGAGAGAAGTGGCTTCTTTGCTGCCCTCCTTGAGACCAGGCCTTGCTCCAAGAGTCTCCGCCTCACAGTGCGTGCTCACACCTGCCTGCTGCCATTCCTGAGCAAGCTCTGCACTGCTGGTAGCCCGATCCCGCAGCTGAAACACTTTTAAGAGACGGTCCTGGCGCTTGCTGGTCTTTCTTGGGCGCCCTGGAGCCTTTTTAGCAACAATGGAACCTCTCTCCTTGAAGTTCTTGCTGATGCGATAGATTGTTGACTGAGGTGCAATCTTTCTAGCTGCGATACTCTTCCCTGTTAGGCCATTTTTGTGCAGTGCAATGATGACTACACGTGTTTCTTTAGAGATAACCATGGTTAACAGAAGAGAAACAATGATGCCAAGCACCAGCCTCCTTTTAAAGTGTCCAGTGGTGTCATTCTTACTTAATCATGACAGATTGATCTCCAGCCCTGTCCTCATCAACACCCACACCTGTGTTAATGGAGCAATCACTGAAACGATGTTAGCTGGTCCTTTTAAGGCAGGGCTGCAATGATGTTGAAATGTGTTTTGGGGGATAAAGTTCATTTTCTAGGCAAATATTGACTTTGCAAGTAATTGCTGTTAAGCTGATCACTCTTTATAACATTCTGGAGTATATGCAAATTGCCATTATAAAAACTGAAGCAGTAGACTTTGTAAAAATTAATATTTGTATCATTCTCAAAACTTTTGGCCATGACTGTATTATCTTTAACATAGCCAAGATGGATCCGTCATTAACTTGACGGATTCGACTTTGAATTGAAAGTCAATGGGGGACGGATCTGTTTTCTATTGTGGTCCGCAACCTAGGATGGAAAGAAAAACGCAGCATGCTGCTGTTTGCTCTCCGGTATGAGAACGGAAAAGAATGCATTTTGGAGCACTCTGTTCTGTTCAGTTACGTTTTGTCCCCATTGAAAATGAATGGGGACAAAACTGAAGCGTATTAACGTTAGTGTGAAAGTAACCTAAAAACTAAAGTAAATTAAAAAAAATTTGAAAAAAGAGAACATTGCAATATTCAATGAATAAACAATATTTGCTGAAGCTGTAAATCACTTTTAAGTGCAATATTATGTAAAGTAGCAGTCATAATATATTTTTTTATCGAGTGCCCATAGCCTGCTCGCTGAAACAGAGGATTCATACTTACCTGCTCCACGCTTCTCTGGTCCTACCCCTACCATTTCAATCTTCAGTCCCTGTACTGTTTACATCTGTCTGGCCATGGCCGTGGTCACATGTACCACTCCAGCCAGTGACTGCCTTCAACGGTGATATGGCCTCAAGCAGCACATTATGACCTTAGTCTGCTGGATGTAAACAGCAAGGGACTGGAAGATAGAAACATCAGGGGCAGCACTGAGGACCGGAGTGGCATGGAGAAAGTAAGTTTGAATCCTCTGTTTCAGGGGGCATGCTGCAGGCACTTGATAAAAAATAATAATTACCGGAAAACCCCTTTAAGGGATTTCATTACAGTATACTGCCATATTTTACTCGAGCGGTTTATTTATTTATTTTTCTAGAAAATAAAAGCTAAGTTTAGGAAAAGTGTATGGTTAAAAAACAGCTACCCGATCTGTTGAAGTTTGCTTTACTGTACAAGCAAGATCATTATTAGAATTAAGGAAATTACTGGTAGCAAGTAATACTGGCAAGCAATCTTGTTTTGCCTGGCATATTATTGAAGTACTTTACTGAACATACTCCTTGTATTCACAATGGCCATATACATTTTCCGAAATTGCTTATTGCCCTGTTAATTCTAACACTCTTCCATTTGGCTTATTCTTTTATCTTATGATTCCAATTTTATCCAGTATTCAAACTTTACAAATCTAGTTAATTTCATTCTCTGTATTTTCTTTTCTGGGTAACAGAATGGACTTTTACTAAACAGTCTCACATGGTTATAAGAAATAGAGCCTAATAGTTTGTGTTTGGTTATTTAAAGAAACTCTACCCAAAGCAATAATCCTTAATTGACTTGATTCTCTCTTGCCCTTTATCAGAAACTAGGAATTTCACAGAATTAACATCAAAGCCATTCAGCTGCTTTGAGAGTGAAAACATTTTTTAGAATAGTCAAAGTGTAGCCCATTACATTAGTAAACTTGTACAGTGATCCCGAAAAGATACAATGGCCTCAGGATACAATATTTTAAACATGCAATGGTCTTTTCTGAGCCATCGTAAGTTGAAACTAGACTCAACATGCAATGTCTCAGACTCAGATCCAACTGCTCAATGCCACTTCTGTGGTAAAATAGCTAGAATAGTTGCTATTTAGCAGCTATTCCTGACTGTTATATGTAAGGACTTTTGTTATCTGTCTTAGTTATCTGCTTATTTTTCTTAAATCTTCATTTTCTCTTATCTTGGATGAAATTTTGGGGCTTTGGAACCAATTACTCAACTTAGATTGGTTTCAACATACAATGGTCCTCCTGGAACCAATTAATATTGTATCTTGAGGGATTACTGTATTGTGCTGTTACCCAGATACCCAGAGAAGAAGTGATCTACTGTATACTAGAACTGTACTATACTATAACTATGCCCTCCACCTCCCCAAACAAACCAACTTCTCTTATCTCTTCGTTATCAAATAATCCCAAAAAACTCTTTGACACTTTTCACTCTCTCTTCAGTCCTAATGTGCTGGTACCCATCACTGACCCCTGTTTTGAAGATCTGGCCACCTACTTCAAATTGAAAACATCCATAATAAAATTATCTCCCAGTCTCCATGCATCATCGATCCCCTTCCACACCTCTTCTGGTTTACTTTCTACACTTGAACAAGTTAGATAAAAATCAGTCTCCAGGCTTCTTTCTTCTTCTTCAAATACTACCTGCACTGCTGACCTTATTCCCTCACACTTCCCCTACTCTTTCTCCCCAGGTGTCATTACCCACCCACTAAAAGTAATTACCAACCTGTCTTCTGCCATCTTCCCCTCCTCTTTCAAACATTCTGTCATAACCCCATTACTGAAAAAATATCTCTTGACCCATCCTGCATGTCTAACTACAGATCTGTCTTTAATCTCCCCTTTATCTCTAAACTTCTGGAACACCTGGCCTACTCTCACCTCATTCCCTATCTCTTTGTTTATAATCTGGTTTCTTCACCCTATACCAGTGGTGACGAACCTATGGCACGGGTGCCAGAGGCAGCACTCAGAGCCCTCTCTGTGGGCACCCGCACCCTGGAAAAAGTCTATGGTGTTCCAATGTGCCTTAGACTTTTCCTGCCATTAATCAGCGCAGTTATTTAAGAAAAGATGATTGACCTCAGGGAGATCAACCATCATCACCACAGAGACACCATCACGAGTCTCAACGTTGGTGAATCTAAAACAAGGCTCCCTGGGAAAAGCAATATGCAAATCGAAAAGAAAACCACAGAGACACCATCACGTGTCTCAACGATGGTCAAAACTAGCCAGGCCTTTCACCAGGAAGGAACAACCAAGGTAAAGGCAGTCTCCAAAAGGAAACCACCTATGCCATATTAATCAGCGCAGGACGCACTATGAACAGCACTGGCAGCGCATTGAATGTAGGCAGGCTGATATAGCTAAATGATAAAGTACATGGAAGATATACTATACTGGTATTCAGGTTAAATTGCTGTGTTGGCACTTTGCAATAAATAAGTGGATATTGGGTTGCAGTTGGGCACTCGGTCTCGGTTCTCCATCACTGCCCTACACTCTACATAAACTGCCCTTACCAAAGTGACAAATGACCTCCTGATAGCTAAATGCAGTGGTAACTACAGTGATCCCTCAAGATACAATGGCCTCAGGATACAATATTTTAAACATACAGTGGTCTTTTCTAAGTTGAAACTAGACTCAACATACAATGTTTTAGACTCAGATCCAACCAATCAATGCCACTTCTGTGGTAAAATAGCTGGAATAGTTGCTATTTAGCAGCTATTCCTGACTGTTATATGTAAGGACTAGAGATGAGCGAGCACTAAAATGCTTGGGTGCTCGTTATTCGAGTCAAATTTTTCCCGATGCTCGGGTGCTCGTTTAGAATAACGAACCCTATTGAAGTCAATGGGAGACTCGAGCATTTTTTGCAGGGGACCAAAGCTCTGCACAGGGAAGGTTGCATCTAAACCTGGAAACCTCAGAAAATGATGGAAACACCACGGAAATGGACAGGAAAGAGCAGGGGCAGCATGCTGGATGCCTCTGAGGCTGCCTAATCGTACCATTATGCTAAATTCTGGGCAACAGCCTGGTGGTGACCCTCAAGACAATTGTGCTGACCCAGACTAAGATGGGCAAGGCACATGCCCATCACATGTTAGTAAAGCACCCAACTAGGTGCAACGAAGGTCCATCACCGCCTGCGGGTGACACCACTGCCCATGCTGGCACTGCTGTCCTATCCCCCGCCCCACGATGCAGGCATAAGCCTGACACAGCGTGGTGACAGCTGGGTAACCAAGTTAGATTGAGGTAGCATATATCCTACAGTGCAGTACATAATTCTGTCATGTGCTGCACACTAGCCGGAGTCTAGAAAATATACATTTTTTTCTCTCATTCATATATCCTACAGTGCAGTGAAAAATTGTGTGGTGTGCGTTAGACTAGCGGCAGTCTAGAGAATACGTTTTTTCTCTCAGATACATTTAATACAGTCCAGTGAAAAATTCTGTGGTGTGTGGTACACTATCCGCAGTCTAGAGAATACGTTTTTGGCCTCAGATATTAATTCGACAGTTTAGTGATTACACAAAATGTTGAACCCAAGGGCTAAGGGTCGAGGACGTGGGCGTCCAAGTGATGCAGGGGGGCAGAGGCCGTGGTCCTGGGCAGGGTGACACAGTACCTACTGATGAGGGAGCAGTGGAACGCCGCAGAGTTTCGCTCCCTAGCTTAATCTCGCAACTTGCAAGGTCACGTGGTACACCACTATTGAAACCACAACAGTGCGAACAGGTGATTACGTGGATAGCGGATAATGTGTCCAGTAATTTATCCACCACCCAGTCTTCCACACAGTCCACCCACTTTAGCCAAGGGAGTAAACCTCTGGCTCCTCCAGCTCAACCTCCTTCCCCCCAGCCTGCCCCCCCCCATGGAAAATATGGATTCAGATCCGGCATACTCACAGGAAGTCTTTTCAGGACCCTACCCAGAGACACAAACCACTGCTCAACAGCAACCTGAGCAGTTGCTCTGTCCCGATGCCCAAAATTTAGAACTTTCGCAGTCTGTGGGTGATGAGAGTGTGGACTTAGTGCAAGTAGTGCGTCAAGAGGTGTCGGATGATGATGAGACACGGTTGTCAGACATTGACATTGTTGTCAGGGCAGTAAGTCCCAGGGGGGAGCAGAGTGAGGAATCGGAGGAAGAGCAGGTGGATGATGAGGTGACTGACCCGAGTTGGGTTGGTAAGCCTAGTCAAGACAGTGCTTCTGAGGGGGAGGCAAGTGCAGCACCAGAACAGGTTGGAAGAGGCAGCGGGGTGGCCAGAGGGAGAAGCAGGGCCAGAGGAAGTAGATCAGCAACTGTTTCACGGAGTGAAGCTCCCATGCCGAGGCCTAGATGTTCGCAAGTCTGGAGGTTCTTTAAAGAAAGTGAAGATGACCAACGGACCGTGGTGTGCAACTTGTGCCACACCAGGATCAGCAGGGGAGGCACCACTACCAGCCTAACCACTACCAGCATGCGCAGACACACGACTCAATGGAACCAAGACCGTTCACCTCCTGCGGATCACACCACTGCTCCTTCCCCTGTGTCACATGCTGGCTTTGCGAGTCAACCCCCCGCCCAGGACCCCGGCACGAGCGCCTCCCGCCCTACAACCACCCCTTCACCTCCACGATCCTCCACACCCTACACCAATGTGTCCCAGCGCAGCGTTTAGCTGTCTTTGCATCAGACATTGGAGCGCAAGCGCAAACGCGAATACAATTCCACCCACCCACATGCACAAGCCCTAAACGTCCACATTTTCAAACTGCTGACCCTGGAGATGCTGCGCTATAGACTGGTATAGATTGAGGCTTTCCGCAACCTGATGGCGGTGGCTGTCCCTTGGTACTTTGACCCCAGCCGCCACTATTTTTCACGATGTGCCGTCCCAGCCCTACACCAGCACGTGTCAGAGAACATCATCCGTGCCCTGACCAACACGGTTACTGAGAAGGTCCACCTAACCACGGACACGTGGACAAGTGCTGCCGGGCAGGGACCCTATATCTCCCTGACGGCACATTGGGTTAACTTGGTGGAGGCTAGGACCGAGTCTGACCCTGGGGCCGCTCATGTAATGCCCACACCGAGGATTGCGGGGCCTACCTCGGTCACAGTTTCTCAGACTTATTATGCCTCTTCCTCCAACCCCTCCTCCTCCTACTCTCAAATACAATCTGTGAGCGCGGCGCCTTCAGTTGGTAGCTCTAGGCGCAGCAGCACTGCCGTGGATAAGCGCCAACAGGCGGTGCTGAAACTGCTGAGCTTAGGTGACAAGAGGCACACCGCCCAAGAGCTGTTACAGGGCATCACGGCGCAGACCGATTTTTGGCTGGCGCCGCTGAAACTCAAACCAGGCATGGTTGTGTGTGACAACGGGCGTAACCTGGTGGCGGCTCTGCAACTCGGCAGACTCACACATGTGCCATTATACACCAATGCTATTTCTCAAAGTAACAACAACCCATATAAACACTGCACATAAAATCTGCCTGGCCCACGTGTTCAATCTTGTGGTTCAGCGGTTCCTCAAGACCTACCCCAATATGTCTGATTTGCTCACCAAGGTGCGACACATCTGTGCGCATTTCCGCAAGTCAACCACAGATGCTGCCATTCTCAGGGCAGTGCAACGGCGCTTACAACTGACAGCTCACCGACTGTTGTGCGACGTGCCCACACAATGGAATTCCACATTACACATGTTAGCCAGGGTTTACCAGCAGCGCAGAGCGATTGTAGACTACCAGATGACAACTTCCACGAGAACTGGTAGTCAGGTTAGTCAGCTTCCTCAAGTCTACAATGAGGAGTGGACGTGGATGTCTGATATCTGTCAGGTGTTAAGCCACTTTGAGGAGTCAACACAGATGGTCAGCGGTGATGCCGCCATTATCAGCGTCACCATCCCGCTGCTTTGTCTGCTGAAAAACTCACTGCTTAGCATGAAGTCAGAGGCTTTGCGCTTGTCACAGGAGATGGGGAAGAAGATACGTTGCTTGATAGCCAGACCACCCTCAGGTCTGTTTCTCAGCGCGTATTGGAGGAGGATGAGGAGGAAGAGAAGGAGACTGTTGGCGAGACTGAAGAGGGTACCTATGCTCATTCCTTCTTATCTGTTGAGCGTGTATGGGCTGAAGAGGAGGAGTTGGAGGAGGAGGAAATGGAGAGTCAGCCTATTGAGGAAAGGGAATTCTTGCGTGTTGGGACTCTTGCGCACATGGCTGACTTCCATGTTAGGCAGCTCTATCCCTAATCTCATGCAGACGGCGTATGATGCGAGTAGCGCGGGACCAGATTCTTATATTCCAAGGTCATCTGATCTGGCCAGCCAATCCCTGCTATCGGCTTGTAGGGGCCCCACGTGATGCTAGGAGGTACCAAAGACTCTTCTGCATGTTGATTGGCTGAAAAAAGGCGCCTAACATGCAGGAAGAGGAAGTTGCCATTTCCTCGACGATCGCGATATGCTCGTCCGAGTAGCGAGCATATGCGAATACCCTAATGCTCGAACGAGCATCAAGCTCGGACGAGCATGTTCGCTCATCTCTAGTAAGGACTTGTTTCATCTGTCTTAGTTATCTGCTTATTTTTCTTAAATCTTCATTTACTCTTATCTTGGATGAAATTTTGGGGCTTTGGAACCAATTACTCAACTTACAATGGTTTCAATATACAATGGTCCTCCTGGAACCAATTAATATTGTATCTTGAGGGATTACTGTACTCTCTACTTATTCTCCTTGATCTCTCAGCAGCATTTGATACTGTAGACCCTCCAATCTATTGGTATTAAGGACACTGAGACACCAGACACTCCGATGCCTCCATCCTGTGCCAGTCATTGGACTGTTTGCTCATACAGTATAGGATTGAATTTAAACTTATCACTGAAAGCTTTTCACAGTGCTGCACCTTCCTATATCTTCTTATATGGTTGCTATGGCAGCCAGAGGCCTACCAATGGATTCTGGTTCTACCAAGTATGGAAGTATAGCAGGCCCTGTTGAAAACTACTAGGCTACCTGTCAGTAGCACGCTGACCAGGGCCGCTTCTGCCATGAGGCAAGATGAGTATCTCGCCTCAGGCGGCAGTTTTATGTATTTCTGAGGGGCGGCATTCACACAGCAGTTAAATATTGCTGGTGGATGCCGCTCCTTGTTCCCTGGCGCTCTGACCTCTACATCTATCGCGCCACCCCAACCACCCCCAGACATCGCTTGATAGGAAAATCTGCCCCCCGGATTAAAAAAAAACACCAGCCTCTGCCCCAACAAATATAACTTACAGATGTATTGCAGGCCGGGCGGCGCGCTGATCCACAATAGTCCCGCCCTCCAAGTTCCTTCTCTGAACAGGAAGAGGGACTTGAGTGGCAGTTCAGGAAACAGCGCGCAAGTGAAGAGGAGCGGCAGCAGGACACCGGCGAACGAACAGCGAACATTCACTAGGTAAGACTATCTGTGCCTGCTGCGGCTGCCTGTGTCCCCCTTGCCACTCCTGTGTGCCTTCCTTCCAGCGCACACATTGTATGCGCTGGAAGGAAGCCCAAAGACCGCCCCCCCAAAGCACCTCCATGGGCCTTGTATGTGTCCCCCATGGCCCAGGCCTATGGGCCCCAAGCCCCACATATTTAGGGGCTTGGGGCCCCAAGGAATAAGACATG
Source organism: Rhinella marina (assembly GCA_900303285.1). NCBI lineage: Eukaryota > Metazoa > Chordata > Amphibia > Anura > Bufonidae > Rhinella > Rhinella marina. The sequence continues at coordinate 11,518 of ONZH01007539.1, forward strand.
GGCCGGGCCCCTATCTGGGCTCCCCCCCCTTTTCTGCCTCCCTGCCCCTTCTCTCTGCCCCCTTGGTTCCTGTGTGTGCCACCCTGGCCCTTGTCTGCTCCCCCAGCCCTTATCTGTGCCCCCTTTTTCTGTGCCTCTCTGGCCCTTGTCTGTGCCCCCTTGGCCCCTGTGTGTGTGCCACCCTGTCCCTTATCTGTGCACCCCTCACCCCCCCCAAGACCTTGCTTGTGACCCTGCCCCTTATCTGTGCGCCACCCTGGCCCTTTCAATGCAGTCCCTGGCTCTTATCTGCGCCCCTTTGGCCTTTGTCTGTGCCTCCCTAGCCCCTGTCTGCGCCCCTGGGCCCCTTGTCTGTGTACCCCTCTTCCCGGTCTGCGCCCCTGGGCCCTTATCTGTGCCCCACTCCCTCTTCCGGCCTTTGTCTGCGCCTCTCTGGTTCTTGTCTCTGCTGCTACCCTACAAGGAAATTTCCCGGTGGGCCGATGCCTAGGGGGCCGCCCAAGCCCTCCTCCTAGTATATAGCAATGTGATGCTCTCAGCATTAATTAATGCTAGGCGCATCAAGTAGCTATGCACCTGGGTGGTATCAGAAATGCCCTCCTGCATTCAACTTTATTGCCATCCTCAGGATGGTGATACTTTTGAATACTGCAGCTGGGCCGGCAGTATATGTGCTGAACTGTGGTATCTGGTTCTGTTGGGGCTGTATGTTGAGCTGCACTACAGTATTTCTAGCCCTGCCTATTTATGTTGGCCCAGACTACTGTCAATTTGACCTACAACATGAGGTTACTTTTAGGTTCTTTTCCATGACCACTTTAGGTTTATAATCTGCCCCTAACATTTGTTGATATTCTGTACCATTTTCTATATTTCATAAGGTATGCACTCTTGTTTGCCAAGTCGTTTTTTCTGTCCACATGGAGGTCTTGTCCATAAAATGGCAGGTGATGAAGGGTCATATGACCAGACATATTACCCAGACTTCTTTATTCAAAAGTTTAGTGCAGGTGCAGTGTGTGGAATGAAGGACACCCCTTGAGCTATGGTAAGGAGAGAGCTACAGCAGAAAGGACATGTCCCTGAGCTGTGATAGGGAATGAGCTACAGCAGAAAGGATACAGCCCCTGAGAAAGGACATACCTCCGAGCTGCTAGCTTGAAGAAAATATAGCACAGCAATTAGAGCATTGTTTGGGGGAGCTCTGGATCTATGTGTTTTAGTTGATCTGTGATGTGCCTGAACAAAATGGCGTAATGTATTAGATAAATTCCTGTTTGAATTATTTTAGTTGGAAATATCATTTATATGTTCCAGGATACCGGTTTTTAATTTTCTGGAGGTGGACCCTATGTAGCATTTCTGACAGTCCACACACATGATCTTATATATTACATGTTCAGAATTATAATTCATGTATGACTTTATAGGAAAACTAAATTCTCCTTCTGAAAAAATAAAAAAATATAGAAATTTAAATCACCCCCTGCCCCCCCCTCCAAAATAAAATACACATCATAGGTATTGCCACATGCAAAAATGCTCATACTATAAAAATATAAAAATATTTTCCCCATATGGCAAACAGCAAAACAGAAAAAAGTGGTAGATTCAGTGATTTTAGTTGTTTCATTTACCACAAAAAGTCAAATAAAAAGTGATCAAAAATTCGTACACCCCAGAATGGTATCAATGAAAAGTACAGATACAGATCACCCCGCAAAAAATGAAAGCTCACACAGCTCCGTACACATAACTATAAAAAAGTTACAGGGGGTCAGAATATAGCGACCAAAAAATAAAACTGATTTTTTTCCAAGATTTAAATTTTTTTATCAGTATCAAAATGCAAGAAAAACTATAAATATAAGGTATCACTGGATTTGTACTGACCTGTAGAATGAAAGTAACTGGTCAGTTTTATCACACATCAAACATCGTAAATAATAAACCTGTAAAACTGTGGCGGAAATTCTTTTTTTTTCCAATTTTCCACCCTATTTGGAACTTTTTTCCTACTTCTCTCCACATCATATGCCATATTAAATGGTAGCATTGGAAAGTACAACGTGTTCCCACAAAAAACAAGCCCTCATATGGCTATGTGAATGCAAAAATAAAAAAGTTATGGCTCTGGGAAAGCAGGGAGCGCAACAAAACGAAAATGCAAAAAACTCTGGGGTAGAAAGGGTTAAATATTCTACAAAACTGGTATGGCAGACAAGTCTCCCCGCCCAGGCATGGGATTCAGACAGTTCCCTCAGGTTCTCCAGATCCGGTTGTTAAAATTACAGCGGCAGCTGGAGATGAGCCCTTCCATTCCATACTTTAGCTCCTTAGGCTTGTATGTAGTGTATATATATAGTGTATTTATGTGTATGTGTGTTGCATATACATGGTGTATGTATATGGAAACATGTCTCATGATGCCGTGTGTCCGCCATTGAGTAGGGAACCTGTTGTTAAAAATTTGAATCCCACCCCTGTCCCCGCCACACGAAGAGCAGGTCATCAATGTATCTGCCATACCAGTGTATACAGTTAACAAATGCAAAGATGAAATGTATACGTGGTCTACTTATATGATAAGTGTTAACTGCCTGTAAAGATCACGTTAAAACCAAACTTTATTGGATACTTTATAAAAATAGTGGTGTATTCCCACTCAGGGGCGTAGCTAAAGGCTCATGGGCCCTGGTGCAAGAGTTCAGCTTGGGACCCCCCCCCCGCCTAATACAGCGCCCCATACCTCTTACATCCAGTATAATACAGTGCCTCATACCTCTTACATCCAGTATAATACAGCGCCCCATACCTCTTACATCCAGTATAATACAGCGCCCCATACCTCTTACATCCAGTATAATACAGCGCCCCATACCTCTTACATCCAGTATAATACAGCGCCCCATACCTCTTACATCCAGTATAATACAGCGCCCCATACCTCTTACATCCAGTATAATACAGCCTCATACCTCTTACATCCAGTATAATACAGAGCCCCATACCTCTTACATCCAGTATAATACAGCGCCCCATACCTCTTACATCCAGTATAATACAGACTCATACCTCTTACATCCAGTATAATACAGCCTCATACCTCTTACATCCAGTATAATACAGCGCCCCATACCTCTTACATCCAGTGACGTCTCCTCGGATGTAGATCTTCTCTTTCCTCATTTTCTCCTTTCAGACCAGACGCCATTTTTCAGCCATTTCTCATCTCTGCAGTTTGACAGAAAAAAATCTTAGTTTACTACTTTTCCATCATCCTCCCATCTTCTGGACAAATCATCCTACCACCCCCAGTACTGCTCCACTAGTACCACACAGATAGTGCCCTTCAATAATTATTGGCACACAGTGTCCTAAAATAACTGCGCCCAGCAAATAGTGTCCCGTAATAGTGTGAACATAACGTCCCCCAGAAATAACTGCGCTGATACTGTGCCAGGGTGCCCCCCACAGTAATAGTGCCCCCCACAGTACTAATGTCCCCACTGTGCCCCAGAAGTAATAATGCTTCCAATGTGCCAGTAAGAAGTGCTCCCCACCCATAGATGCCCCCCAAATTATGTGCCAGTAAGAAATGCCCCAATAATGCGCCAGAAGTTCCCCCCATTGATTCCCCCTCAAAATCATGTGCCAGTAAGAAATGCCCCCAGTGCCCCCATGTGCCAGTAAGAAATGCCCCATGCCCCCATGTGCCAGTAAAAATGCCCCAGTGCCCCCTTGTGCCAGTAAAAATGCCCCCATGTGCCAGTAAAAATGCCCCCAGTGCCCCCATGTGCCAGTAAAAATGCCCCCAGTGCCCCCATGTGCCAGTAAAAATGCCCTCAGTGCCCCCATGTGCCAGTAAAAATGCCCCCAGTGCCCCCATGTGCCAGTAAAAATGCCCCGTGCCAGTAAAATGCCCCCAGTGCCCCCATGTGCCAGTAAAAATGCCCCCAGTGCCCCCATGTGCCAGTAAAAATGCCCTCAGTGCCCCCATGTGCCAGTAAAAATGCCCCCAGTGCCCCCATGTGCCAGTAAAAATGCCCCGTGCCAGTAAAATGCCCCCAGTGCCCCCATGTGCCAGTAAAAATGCCCCCAGTGCCCCCATGTACCAGTAAAAATGCCCCCAGTGCCCCCATGTGCCAGTAAAATGCCCACAGTGCCCCCATGTGCCAGTAAAAATGCCCACAGTGCCCCCATGTGCCAGTAAAATGCCCACAGTGCCCCCATGTGCCAGTAAAATGCCCACAGTGCCCCCATGTGCCAGTAAAAATGCCCACAGTGCCCCCATGTGCCAGTAAAATTCCCACAGTGCCCCCATGTGCCAGTACAAATGCCCACACTGCCCCCCATGTGCCAGTAAAATGCCCCCAGTGCCCCCATGTGCCAGTAAAATGCCCCCAGCGCCCCCATGTACCAGTAAAAATGCCCCCAGTGCCCCCATGTGCCAGTAAAATGCCCACAGTGCCCCCATGTGCCAGTAAAAATGCCCACAGTGCCCCCATGTGCCAGTAAAAATGCCCACAGTGCCCCCATGTGCCAGTAAAATGCCCACAGTGCCCCCATGTGCCAGTAAAAATGCCCACAGTGCCCCCATGTGCCAGTAAAATGCCCACAGTGCCCCCATGTGCCAGTAAAAATGCCCACAGTGCCCCCCATGTGCCAGTAAAATGCCCCCAGTGCCCCCATGTGCCAGTAAAAATGACCCCATGTGCCAGTAAAATGCCCCCAGTGCCCCCATGTGCCAGTAAAAATGCCCCCAGTGCCCCCAATTAGGCTACAGTCGGTGACTGCTACAATTAAAAAAAAAAAATAATAATAAAAAAAAAAATAACACTTATACTTACCTCCATGGTGCTGACAGCGATGCGATGCAGGCCTCTTCCGGCCTGTGTCCCGCGATGTACTGCTCAGGCGGCGCGATGACGTCATCGCGCCGCCTGAGCCGGCCTCTGATAGGCTGCAGGCCCAGTGCCTGCAGCCTATCAGAGGAACGGGCAGGGGAGACGCCTCTCCCTCCCCTGCCCCAGTACAATACAGGCATCTGTATCGCCGTCCTGAGGACGGCAATACAGATGACTATGGAGATGAGCGCTTCCACAATGGAAGCGCTCATCTCCCTCTGCCCCTATCTGTGTGCAGGGCCGCGCCGCACCTGGCTAATTGGCGGTGCGGCCCTGCAAGTGGCAAGGGGGGCCCTCGGGGCCCCCCTGGCTTAGGGGCCCGGTCGCAACTGCGACCGCTGCGACCCCTATAGCTACGCCACTGTTCCCACTTACAAATAACTATTCAGGCTTGGCAATAATAAAGCGCAGGGAACGTAGTTACTAATATCATATCCCCAATGCTATTTTATTGCCACTGAAGTATGTATAAGAAATGGCTTAGGTATACCTATTTCATATGGAATTGGTTTATCAATAATAGTGTATATGACAAACCACTCTCCTACAATTAGGGGACTAAGAGCAGAAGATAGCTGTTTCAATGTGTATATAGCGATACTTCTTTCAAATAATCTTAATAACCCCTCCAGGAGAGCACTCGCTACCTATATCGTGCTGTTATGTCCGCAGCCCATAAGAAATGGCTTAGGTATACCTATTTCATATGGAATTGGTTTATCAATAATAGTGTATATGACAAACCACTCTCCTACAATTAGGGGACTAAGAGCAGAAGATAGCTGTTTCAATGTGTATATAGCGATACTTCTTTCAAATAATCTTAATAACCCCTCCAGGAGAGCACTCGCTATCTATATCGTGCTGTTATGTCCGCATCCCAACGCGTTTCTACTGTTAGATACAGCTATTCATCAGGGGCCAAAACTTCATACACAGACAATAACAAACAAACAAACAAACAAACAAACTAACACACAAGAACCAGTGTATGCACCCTCCAAAAGGATTGGCAGTGTTGTAAAGGAACAATTCCTGCCAAAAAACCATAGTGAGGTTTGCCAATGAGGGCGAATATCCCACCCCTCCCCCCATTGACACTCCCTCCTGTTGCAAATAGAATACCCTTTCAAATGAAATATAATTATGTTTCATGAGGAAAGAAGCCACCTGCAATATATTTTTGGCATTGAAATGTGATGGCCTGCATAGCAACTTCATGTGGTACAGATGTATGTAGAGCAGAAACATCACAGGTAAGCCATGAGACCATTTAAATGATATTTCCAACCAGAATAATTCAAACTGGAATATACAGTGCCTTGCGAAAGTATTCGGCCCCCTGGAACTTTTCAACCTTTTGCCACATTTCAAGCTTCAAACAAAAAGATATAACATTTTACATTTTTGGTGAAGAATCAACAACAAGTGGGTCACAATTGTGAAGTGGAACGAAATTTATTGGATCATTTAAACTTTTTTTGTAATAATAAAACTGAAAAGTGGGCGTGCAAAATTATTCGGCCCCCTTGTATTAATACTTTATTGCGCCACCTTTTGCTGCGATTAAAGCTGCAAGTCGCTTGGGGTATGTCTCTATCAGTTTTGCACATCTAGAGACTGAAATTCTTGCCCATTCTTCCTTGCAAAACAGCTCGAGCTCTTTGAGGTTGGATGCAGAGTGTTTGTGAACAGTAGTTTTCAGCTCTTTCCACATATTCTCAATTGGATTCAGGTCTGGACTTTGACTTGGCCATTATAAGACCTGGATACGTTTATTTTTGAACCATTCCATTGTAGATTTTGCTTTATGTTTGGGATCATTGTCTTGTTGGAAGATAAATCTCCGTCCTAGTCTCAGGTCTTTTGCAGACTCCAACAGGTTTTCATCCAGAATGGTCCTGTGTTTGGCTCCATCCATCTTCCCATCAATTTTAACCATCTTCCCTGTCCCTGCTGATGAAAAGCAGGCCCAAACCATGATGCTGCCACCACCATGTTTGACAGTGGGGATGGTGTGTTCAGGGTGATGAGCAGTGTTGCTTTTACGCCAAACATATCATTTTGCATTGTCTCCAAAAAGTTGGATTTTGGTTTCATCTGACCAGAGCACCTTCTTCCACATGTTTGGTGTGTCTCCCAGGTGGCTTGTGGCAAAACTGTAAACAAGACTTTTTATGGATATCTTTGAGAAATTTTTTATGCAAATCAATTACTATTCCACTTTAATTGGTTATAATGTGGTGTGTCATACTATTGACATCATGTCCCATATATATTTTTATTTTCATCACATTGGTTTTAATTCACTTCTGTTTGTATGGATTCTTCAAGTCCTTGTCAGGTGTTCTTTCTGGAATACAATGTCATCACTTGCATCTATGTATTAATAAATCTGCACCTGATGATGGGTGGTGTATAGCCCCTATATATACCTTGCTTTTTCCTAAAAGAATAAAAAAAAATAACAGCAATGTTTATATATAGGGGCTATACCCCACCCATCAGCAGGATTTATTATGTAAAACTTTAATAAATAAAAACAAGTAATGTTAAAAAAAAAAAAAAAAAATTATATCTTGCTGTTTTCCATGCATGTTCATCGTGAGTAAGACTGTAACAGTTGAAACGCATTGACAGATAATGGCAAAGTGGTATGCCCTGGAACATTTTTAATATGTATTCTCAATAAAGCTGGAAATACCGTTTAACCCTTCAGTTCTGGAGGAATTGTTTATAGGATGACTATATACAGTAAAGGGACAAAATTGATATGATGGCTCAGATATAATATTGATTAGTCTTTATTAACCTTCTAGCCTATTTGAGCGTTGCCTTTCTTGACACTGGTGTTGTAGGCGCCCTGGTTTATAACCTTGGGTCTTGGGAAAAGCCTTCTGTGCTTGTATATGACCTCACCAATATATTTTTACAATAGTCCTTTGTGTGATAACACTCCGAATCTGCACTGCTAAAGTCAATAGAGATTGTGCTAAGAAAGCAATGATTTGTAACTTCCTATAGAAGAGAATTAGTTTATTGACTTGTCAGGGAATGAGCGGGGAATCAATACTTTGACATGGCCTTGAGTCCTTATTGTGTATGTTTTTCTGTCAGATTCTTTCTAAACACAATTTCAAAGAGTGTGTACTTTTCATGGATATTGCTTTTTAAATCTTCTGAATTTTTATCCCTTGTTCTGCGGAAATGTGATTAATTAGTTTAGAAGCTTTGTTATTTACTTTGGACAATGGACATTGGTGGACATTTGCCCGTATTGTACTATGCAAAGCCATCAACTCCTTACTTTATTGCACTTTCAAGAATTAACTTGCACTGTGATTTATGCGGTTATGTGCACTTTTACTGTTTTATATTGTTGTACTGCATTAAGATGTTTATTGTAATATATTCTGTTACTACACTATAGCTGTGCTGCACTGTGGAAAGGGTTAATGCACAGCCAGCTAATACTGAGGGACCTTATGACTTTCTACTGTTATGGAAACCCTCTTCTGTGGAATTTGGGAGAGACTTTAAACGACCTCCAGGTCTGTCAGCGTGGCTCAAATTAAGTCCTTTATGATGCAGCGGAGAGAACAAAAAAGTTAGATACAATGTATCTTTCTCTAGGGAACAATGGCCTGCAGAGTATTTTATTATCATCAAACATAATTAGGTGGGATTACATTAATCAAATCAGTGTAAAGCAAAACTTCACATTTACTTATTACTGCGAAAACTAGACACTGGCGGTACCATAGCTGGATTGAGAACATTGCAACATTTTATAACAAGATTGATGTAAATCACATAGGGTAAAGAAAACATCATAAATATATGTCCATATGGAATTTCTCCTGGCCCCCAATACTATACCAGTATGAACTGTTTTTTTTGCAGTATGAACCATCCTATGGACATAACTTATGAACTCTACATGACCTTACAATAATAGAGAGGAAGGGGGATGTGTAAATGTATTGTAAATGCAGAACTCATTTTTATCACAAACTATGCACATTTTTGGAGGAAAAAAAAAGACACATCTGGCTTAGCTCTGTTGTTTATGTATAGAAAACTGCTTATTTATTCCCATAGACTTGCATTGAAGTTTTATGATAGAAAGAAATAATAACAATGTTTCTGTTTAGGCTGATTCTCCACTCCACCCCTCCCACTAGAAGGTTCTAGTTCAGGTAGAAACTGTATATAAGGAGAGCAGTCAGAGCCCCTAGTTGTCTTCAAATAAGGACCAGTGCTTAGTAGGAGAGACTCTGCCAGATTGCATGAGTGACCAAGAATGTGACATGGAGATAGGGATGCAGAGCCACAGACCCCAGGTTATCAGCCCATTGACCAGGGCACAGCTATCTCAGGCCTTTCATCAGTATAAAACTTTCTTCTGCCAGGGAGGAGAGGACAAGTCAGTTCAGTGCCTTGCCTGTATTGTTTAGCACTTGAGTTCCTCTAGTAAAGAAGCACCCTGGTTAATTGCAGACCCTGACTCTCTGGATTTATTTCCCATTGTTGTGCACCATGCCTTCCGGAGATCAGTGACACGTGGTGACAACTCGACAATGTCTGGAGGACCCAGCATAGCTTTGTGGGCACGCCAAACCTGGCCACTGCACATACTGTACTATATTGTACTTTAATTTAAAGTGTATAACATGCACTGTTAGATAAGTTATTAAAAATATCTGGGAAATAAAATCCTGCAACATGAAATACCGCAAAATTAAATGGTACACTTGAATTCTTCACCATCTACATTTTACACACCATTGATATTATTGCATCACGTCATACATATGCATGTCTGGTCTCAGACAGTTCTTAACCCAAAACCAAGTTTAGATTTTTAGAAGATCCCATTGGGTAAACCTTATGAACCTAAAGGGGTTAACTGAGTTAAATATGGATTTTTCTTCCAGCACTGAACTCTGGTCATCCCAGCCCTGACGTCAACTTTCTGTCTGCAGAGGTGACTTTCCAGGCACACAGGTCACCATGCAGTCAATCCCTGGCCTCAGCAGTACATGGGACATCACTGCTGAGGCCAGTGATTGGCTGCTGTGGTGTCCTGTGTTTATAGAATGTCACCGCTGCAGCCAGGAAAACAGCAACAGGGGAGAATTGGAACTCAGGAAGCAGAGCAGAAAAGGGTGAGTATCGATTCTTTTGCTATTTTAGACTACTTACATGGGTATCTGGATTTTTATTTAACTTGGACAACCCAGTGTGGGGTCCTTTTGCTGCTTTTTTGTGGTGTTTTTTTCATATCACTAGCGATTTCATCATGTTGTTTTTCCCTATAGAGAAGGTGTTGTCAATATTCTAGAAAAACACCAAGATCTCCAGCATGATGGGTTTTGGTAAAGAAAAGAAAGAAAGGCAAAAAAGCTGCCTAATTAACAAAACCACCATTAGCAAAAAAAAAATAAAAAATATTTCCCATAGCTATCATCTGGAGCTGAGTTTTTTTTACCATAAAAGCAAAAATGCAAAAGTATAGAGAAATGCCACTCAAAAACTATGTGTGAAAGCACCCTCTATCTTTCACTGTACAGTAGTTCTTCCATTCTGTATATCCTAGGGTGAACAGTGCTATGGATCCTACCTAGGCCTCTTTCACGTGTTGGTGTTTGGTCAATGATTTTTTATCAGTGATTGCAAGCCAAAACCAGGAGTCCAGGATTTGAAACTAAACAACAATAAGTTATAATGGAAAGATTTGCACCTGTCCTGGTTTTGGCTCACAATCACTGAGGAAAACCACTGACTGAACACTGAAAGGCCTTAGGCTTCCTTCACACTCTCAGTGTTAGATCCGTGATTTTCATCAGGGATTGTGAGCGAAAGCCAGGTGTGGGTAAACAAGACAGAACAGGTGCATTCCTTTCCAGTATACATTATTTCTATGTAGGCTTCACTCCAGGTTTCACCCACAATAACTGATCAAACACTAATCGAAGTCCTAGATAGGAGAAAAAGACAGGAATTACATGTTTGCACTCCCATAGTGAAACTGCAAGCTTATTACATTTAGTCACATAGATTAAGATTAAGTTAAACTCTGCATAATATATAGGTCAGTGATGACACTGAAAAAAGATTTTGTGCAAATCCTTGAACAGGTGACTTGTTTTGTTCTTACATGCACTTTCAGGATAAAATCAGATTGACAGAAGTGGATACAAAATAAAGTGATATAGTGACAGTTTTGGAAGATGCTCAGTAAAGAGTAAATGCAGAAGGCCAGAGTGGTTTGCCTGTTATAACCTATGACTTATGGTAACTCTGGAGATGTATGTGGTAAGACAGTGCTGAATGGTAATCATAGTCGTGGCTCAGGAGTTACAACCTCATCTTCCTCCTGTTCATGAGCAGAATAAGTATTAGAAACACAGCAGATTTCAAAAACTACACAAGGCCAATATCCTCCAGGTAAAGAGCAAAGGGCAGTACAAGATGAGCGTCTGGAAAATCTCAAGAAAACAATTTTTTACTACTTCAGTTTTTTAAATAGACAATACAAATGAGTGATCAGGGTTCGGTAAGTTATTCCTGATTTCTACTGCGGAATGACAACCAATGCAGTAGTGACACATATCCCCCTCTTCCCTATGAAACAGCTTTAAACAGTTGACTGAACAACCTGTCTTTCTAAGCAGAAACTGAGCTTCCTCATAAAAGTGCTTGTCAATCTTTTCGGCAGTAACCTACAGGCCCCGGTGACAGGAGCCACATAACTTGCTTTAGGCTTTGTGGTCCATAAAGGACATGTTAAAAGCTTTTCATTACTGTGATGAGAAAGCTCTTGACAGCTAATGTCATTATTCACATTACACTGCTTCCAAATCTAACTTTTCAAAAATATAATCTGCATTAGGTCAGAAAATATTTGCTGTAGTTAAACTTAGTGCCATCACCTTTGAAGTTCCAGTAGGCATTTTAACCTCCTGGTAACGCCTGTTACAATATGTAATAGAATGAAAAAAACCCCCAAAGTATAGCAATTCACTTCCATTTTTAATGTACATAAACAGTCTTTCAGTTTAATTTACTATATAGAACATGAAAATGAATACAGATCCAATTATATAGCTGCTGATTTAGAAGTCCCTAGAGTCCAAAGACCACAGTGGGCATGCTCAACATTGTGGACTACACACTTAGATAGTGACAATATTATGCTTAGTGACAGTGGCGTAGCTAGAACTGACTGGGCCCCACAGCAAATTTTTGTACGGGCCCCCCCCCATGACCCTCCTGGCATCGCATTTGTTCATATGTAACAGTGGGTTCACATCACGTTTTTCCTATCCGTTTGAAGTATACATAGATAAGAAAGGTATCATATACAAATATGCAGCTCACCACGTTTTTGTATCATGCAGAGTCCAGTAAAAGAAATGCATACGTTAACGTATATGTTTTTTCTTCAATGGAACTGTATGGCGAACGGACGCCACTGTGTAGATCAGTCTGAGGCATCTGTTAATGTATACATTAGGCTCAATTCACACGTCCTGTTTTTCTTTCCTGATTCGATCCTGATTTTTTCAGGACCCATTGAAATGAATGGATCCAGATCAGGATCAGGATCGAATCAGGAAAGAAAAACAGGACGTGTGAAAGGAGCCTTAAACTGATGGCAAAAATGTGATGTGAACCCGGCCGTAGTGCCAGAATAAGTACCAGTACACAGCGGACAAGAATAGGCATATAGAATGTGACGGGCCGTGTGTTACGCAAATTGTGGGAACACACACTGGTCGGCATCCATAGTATTGCAGATCCACATTTTTGCGGATCCGCAATACCATGGCCGTCTGAACGGCCTCTTACTGGGTAACACTTCCATACAGTAACTGGATAGTACTGTCATACATGGACTGGCTAACGCCGCCATACACTAGATAACACCTAGGGTATAAAAGGGCACATTACAGGGAATGACTAGGAGCACTTTACGGGGTATGGTAAGAGGGCACGGTACAGTGAATGACTAAGAGCACAGTACAAGGTATGTTAAGAGGGCACAATGCAGGGTATAATGGAGCAGAGTATGGGGTGGGGGGGGCAGTCACATGACCCTGAGACATTAGAAGGACACCACCATAATGAGAGGCAGAGGAGTGAGACAGGGGCCAGGGCTCTGGATGGACAGGGTGGGCATAGCAAGTAGGTGGAAGGGGCTCTGAGGGGGATTTATACAAGAAGTAGGGGCTGGAGGTCTGTGCAGGGCAGCAATAGGAGAAAGGAAGGTGGAACAGGAGCTATCCATACATGATGGAGGAAAGGAGACAGCAGGGGCTCCATGAGGATGAGATAAAAGAAGGACAGGATATGGGGGAGGGGGGGTGCAGGTGTTATGGAGGCAGACTGCTTTATGAAGCAGTAAAACAACAATAGCATGAAGATGCTGGTCTACTACAGCCCCCAGCAGCAGCTGGAAGACTTCTCTGACATTCTCCCTCCTGCCCCACACAGCAGACTCACTCACCCACTGTCTGCATCTCTTCAGACTTCTCCAGCCCTGCCGTCTCTCTCTTCCTCCAGCAGCACGTCCTGTGTAGAGGGGGCGTGTCTAAGGCTGGTAAGCCAGGTCCTGTTCTGCTGGAGTGAAGAGGGGGCATGTCTGAAGCGCAGCACAGGAGCTTGTAAGAAGGATAGTGGCAGCCGGCCTCTGTGGCTGTATCCTGCTACTGCTCCCGGGCCCCTTCTGCCCTCAGGCCCCGAAGCAGTGGCTTCCCCTGCTTCCCCGATAGCTACGCCCCTGCTTAGTGATGTACAGTCCCTGGATTCCTTCGTTTAAAGGGTATGATTTATTAGTTGTGCATTACAGGTACAACACTGTAGAAAGCCTTGTCACCAATATTTGTGAGACTGTTGGAAATTGTTTTGTTGTGTGAAATTTTCATGACTGACTATGGTCAATTTATTACCAGTAGTAATGTGTCCCAGGAGAACACACATCCCTTCATCAGACCTTAAAGTTTCTTTTAATATTGATGGTGCATCCTGAGAAGAGGGCTTCAATATCAAATTGCCAGGGGCTGCCAGCCTGCACCATCACTGATCAACTGTTCGGGAGTAGCTACAGTGCCAGAAATAGGTGTTGAAATAGGTGTTCACTAGCTGACAAAACCACCTTTCACTGTTGTGTGAATAAGGCCTTACTGATGAATTCATCAGGGTCTGCAATATAGAAACATTCCTGGTACGTGTAATACTAAACCTGACTACTGACTACTTATGACTGCATTCCTGCCTACAGTCTTGTATATTATTATTATCTATTATTATTATTATTTATTTGAAAGCACTATAAACTCCAAGCAGGGATAACACATACAGAATATAAAAATACAGTAAACAAAAAACTATTAACAGACTGGTATAGAGGGGGGGAGGACCCTGCCCGCAAGAGCTTACAATCAAGGAAAGGGGAAGAAAACAGTAGAGTTAAGGCTACTTATCAGGCTGTGGGTGGCAGCATGCTCATTGCAGATGGTAGGCTTTCCTGAAGAGGTGGGTTTTCAGGTTACTTTTGAAGGTTTGGATGTTGGGGGAGAGTTTGATGTTTTGGGGTAGTGAGTTCCAGAGTAGGGGAGAGGCACTTGAGAAATCATGTAGTCGATTGTGTGAAGAACAGATGAGAGGAGAACAGAGGAGTTTCTGTGAGGATCGGAGATTACGGATGTGGAGTCTTGGTAAAACCTTACTGCATATTGAAACCTAATGGCTTGATTACTATATCTTCTGACACAATTAAACACAATTAAAATAACATAACAATATTTTTTATTAAGTGTGGGGTATATGCATAAAATAAGGAGTGGTGTGGCAACAGTTCTCAGTATTTATTCTAAAATCAATTACCTTAAGTCATACTCACTTGCATTCTGACCCTATGCTCCAACAAACCAGCAGTAAAATGCATTAATAGGACTCCTCTTTGAGTCCTCTCCATTATGTGCATGAGCTTGGGAGTAGAGATGAGTGAATACTAAAATATTTGTGTGCTTGGTACTCGGAACAAATTTTTCAAAATATTCGTATATTCGTACGTAATAACGAATCCTATTGAAGTCAATGGGAGATTGCAGTGGACCAAAGTTATTCGCACGCAAGGTTGCCTAAACACCTGAAAACCTCTGAAAGTGATGGAAACACCACAGAAATGGATAGTGAACACGCATGAGCGTACGCATACACTGTGTCTGTGAACATTCCCGCACAAATAACGAACATACAGTCTAGCGTTGTTAAAGGTACGCTACTTAACTGAATACGTACGCATGAGCATACGAATATTTAGCGTACTATTGTCTCGTGAATACTTCCTACGCATGCATGCACGTCGCTAGGCCGCGGCGTACAGTCCTCAGAGGCACAGCGAATTTTCAAAAATGGCAACCAGACGTGCTGCTGCATTTAGCTCTGGAGAACTGAAATACATGGTCCGGGTTATGGAAAGAGAGGATTATAATGGCCCACACCGCCATAAAAACCAGCATAAGAAGGAGGTGATCGAGGCGGTGATCCGAGGCCTGCGCCATCGGTTTCACAGTGTGCAGACCCCGGGCCAGATTCAAAGAAGATGGTCAGATTTAAAGTTAAAGTGCCCAGAGTGGCTTACACAGATCCGGGCAGAGATACGACAGGGTGAGTAACAAAATATTTGAAAAGTAAAAACATGTTAAAAAATTAGTGTACTGTATTGTATATATACCAAAACCGTATAGAAGGACAACGTGAGCGTGCGTGGTGCGCTGCAGCAATTTTCTTTCATGCTAGGCCACGCCTCTAACTCCACTCAAACAAGTGAAGGTATTCTCAGATACGTACCCCTTCCCAGTAATTTGCCTTAGGCTACTTTCACATATGTGGCGGTGATCTGGCAGGCTGTTCTGTGGTATTTGTCCTGCCAATTTCCGGCGTTTTTGCCAGATAGCGCCCAGATCAGCGCCGTCCCCCATTATTGTTAATGGGGCTGGCCGTTCTCCCGTTTGTGTCAGGCAAATGCCGGATCCGGAGAGATCCGGTGGGCTGTTCCACCATAACAGCCTGCCGGATCTCTAGCGCTAGTATGAAAGTACCCTTAGATATATGCCCCTTCATAGTTAGCGCTTCCTCCTTCTACACACAGACTCAAAGACGTGCTCATGCTGCAGCTAATGTGTCTGGAGTGGGCGATTTAAAAAATATTCCCACGATAACGATATTAAGAAATTTATCGCGATAAATACCCATTTAGAAGAAAAAAAACACTTGGGGCCACAAGGAGAAGACATTATACTGTATGGGGGCAGCCACAAGGAGAAGACATTATACTGTATGGGGGCAGCCACAAGGAGATGTTATACTGTATGGGGACCACAAGGAGACGTTATACTGTATGGGGGCAGCCACAAGGAGACATTATACTGTATGGGGGCCACAAGGAGACATTATATTGGACGTCGGGGAAGGTGAAGGGACTGCTCCCTGCTTACCGTCACCCGTCTCTGCTTCCTATGGATGCAAAGACAGCTGACCACGGGACATAGCCACCCGTTCCCGGACACAGCCGCTAAAATCCTGACTGTCCCGCCGAATCCGGAACGGTTGGGACTGGAGCTGTGGTATACTAGTGCATTGTATGTGCTGTATTTATATTTGTTATGTTTGTACCTGCAGAATGTGATACACAGACATCTTTTATTCATTCATTCAACCCCCCACCCCTCCCAACAATTGCCCCCTCCATCAAATATGCACCCCAGATATTCTATGTTCCCTTCACATGAAATGCCCACTCCACATCATATCGCCCTCCTCTTACCCATAATATCTTCATAGTAGTATACAGTGTTAGTATTAAAATGGTCATCATAACAATTGTGTACGGATTTATGTTGCAGAGCAACGTCAACGACGTCGCCAACGGCAGCGTCAGCGTCATGCCCGGATGGCTACAGCCCCTACAGTCCCGGCACCTTCATCTTCTAGTAAGTGTAAACATATTTAATTTATTTTTAATCCAGGCTATGTGGGAGTGCAGCTGCAGTGATATAACAGCACTAGTGGTTAGTAATGGGATCCAGCCCCAAAATATTCAGATGTATCAACATCAGAAGTTACAACTGTTCATTTGAGTTGAATGTAAGGCCATTATTTAATGATTTTTGACAGCTGCTGCACCACAGAGGAGCCCCTCTAACCCTGCTACGCCCCAGCCAGTGAGGAGCCCACCTGCCCCTCCAACACCCCCAGGGCAAATTGAAGAGGTAGATAAAATAAAAAGTGTAATGGGTGGAACTTCTGTCTTCAAAATATAAGCTAATTTTATGTTTTATCTTTTATAGTTCAAACTGTCAGGGACGAATTTTCCCCAAGCCCCTGGGAAGACCACCAATTATGGGTGTCTAGTAAGTACAACCCCCTAATTCACAGAAGTTTAATATTTTCAAGCACTAGGATCATGCCACCCAACATGTTATTGATAACTTGCCTGTGTACTCATTATGTTCTCCAAGGGGTTAGTGAATCAGACATATCACAATAATTTTAAAATCAAGGTAGTGAAAGAAGTGTGTTACCCCAAAAATATTTAACAAAAATGTGTCACACATAATATTCACATAATATTATAGTACATTGGCAATCTCTTTTTAACTAAGCGAGAAACAGCCCTGACCTCACATAGATCCAGAGATCTGCCCAATTACTCTGCTACATCAAGCTGGTTACTCAAGGGTAGTGTGACTAGTGTCTATTCTGTTGCATGTCAGGACTTGTGTCCATCTCTCCCTATCACAGCTCAGGACAGGAGGCAGTTGAAGATTTAAATGGAGCATGTGCGGCCTTCTCAGTGAGCAGTTCAAACAAATAAGAAAAAAATGGCTCAATAAAAATACATTTCACTGAATAACTCACTGAGTCAGTTCTAGTAGATATACAAAATATTTAATGACATGCAATTGCTAAAGTATTCAGATCCAGGTGCTGATTTGAAAGTTTTGAATATTTTTCGTGGGACAACCCCTTTAACTCGGTCATACTAATTATATAACTGTTTCCGCTCCTACAGATATCCCCATTGACTTCGAGATAGAGGCCGCCTTACGGCGATTTGGAGTGAAGCTCCATGCTGCCTCCCGCCTCCTACGCAGCCTCCAGTTGGACCACAACAACTGCAAGATATGATGGCCGCACATCGGCAAAGGCCCACTTAATTTTTATTTTATTTACTTTTTGTATTTATTTTTATTTAAAAGTTCAAAAGTTATTATTATTATTACTGAAAAATGTATTCTAAAACCTGTGTTTTCATTGTTTTTTTAAACCTTTAACCCCTTCCTGACATACTGTGAAGAAATATTGTTATGAAACATATATTGACTTGTACGTAAAGTGCAAGTGCTGCCAAAAATTACACGGAACAGGCACTCCAATACAACGGGTATAAAGAAGGGCCTCATTCACATTGTGGAACAATTGTTCTTGTCGTGGGACTCATACACTCATAAAGCCTATGCACAAAGTGAAAAGTCTGCCAAAAATTACAAGGAACAGGCACTCCGATGCACCTTTTATTACACATAATGGAGGGCATCAGACACACCTGTGAAAAATTAAGATTGACGGCCTGCTAGTGTGCTGACCGTTGAAAACATTATGGTTGAGGGCCTGCTGGTGAGCAGACCCTTGAAAACATTATGGTTGAGGGCCTACATGAGAAAACAGTGTATCCAATACACCCTAAAAGTGTTCAACTGCTTTTCTGTGGTGGGGTAGTGAAGTCAGGGGCAATCCAGGCCTTGTTCATCTTGATAAGCGTCAACCTTAAAAAACACGAATATCACACACTAAAAATTGTGGTTAGAGAGGCTGTTTGCCCTGAGTAAAAATTGTGGTTAGAGAGGCTGTTGGCCTTCCTTAAAAATTGAGTTTAGAGAGGCTTTTGGCCTTCCTTAAAAATTGAGTTTAGAGAGGTTGTAGGTCTTCCTTAAAAATTGTGGTTAGAGAGGCTGTTGGCCTTCCTTGAAAATTGTGGTTATAGAGGCCTGTGAAAAATTAAGATTGATGGCCTGCTGGTGAACAGACACTTGAAATCATTATTTTTGAGGGCCTGCTGGTGAACAGAACCATTAAAACATTATTTTTGAGGGACTGGTGGTGAACAGACCCTTGAAAACATTATGGTTGAGGGACTGGTGGTGAACAGACCCTTGAAAACATTATGGTTGAGGGACTGGTGGTGAACAGACCCATGAAAACATTATTTTTGAGGAACTGGTGGTG
The DNA here is from genome assembly GCA_900303285.1 of Rhinella marina. NCBI lineage: Eukaryota > Metazoa > Chordata > Amphibia > Anura > Bufonidae > Rhinella > Rhinella marina. The sequence goes on from ONZH01007539.1 coordinate 30,723, forward strand.
AACAGACCCTTGAAAACATTATGGTTGAGGGACTGGTGGTGAACAGACCCTTGAAAACATTATTTTTGAGGGACTGGTGGTGAACAGACCCTTGAAAACATTATGGTTGAGGGACTGGTGGTGAACAGACCCTTGAAAACATTATGGTTGAGGGACTGGTGGTGAACAGACCCATGAAGACATTATGGTTGAGGGACTGGTGGTGAACAGATCCTTGAAAACATTATGGTTGAGGGACTGGTGGTGAACAGACCCTTGAAAACATTATGGTTGAGGGACTGGTGGTGAACAGACCCATGAAAACATTATTTTTGAGGGACTGGTGGTGAACAGACCCTTGAAAACATTATGGTTGAGGGACTGGTGGTGAACAGACCCTTGAAAACATTATGGTTGATGGACTGGTGGTGAACAGACCCATGAAAACATTATTTTTGATGGACTGGTGGTGAACAGACCCTTGAAAACATTATGGTTGAGGGACTGGTGGTGAACAGACCCTTGAAAACATTATGGTTGAGGGACTGGTGGTGAACAGACCCATGAAAACATTATGGTTGAGGGACTGGCGGTGAACAGACCCTTGAAAACATTATGGTTGAGGGACTGGTGGTGAACAGACCCTTGAAAACATTATGGTTGAGGGACTGGTGGTGAACAGACCCTTGAAAACATTATAGTTGAGGGACTGGTGGTGAACAGACCCTTGAAAACATTATGGTTGAGGGACTGGTGGTGAACAGACCCTTGAAAACATTATGGTTGAGGGACTGGTGGTGAAAAGACCCTTGAAAACATTATGGTTGAGGGACTGGTGGTGAACAGACCCTTGAAAACATTCTGGTTGAGGAGCTGGTGGTGAACAGACCCATGAAAACATTATTTTTGAGGGACTAGTGGTGAACAGACCCTTGAAAACATTATGGTTGAGGGACTGGTGGTGAACAGACCCTTGAAAACATTATGGTTGAGGGACTGGTGGTGAACAGACCCATGAAAACATTATGGTTGAGGGACTGGTGGTGAACAGATCCTTGAAAACATTATGGTTGAGGGACTGGTGGTGAACAGACCCTTGAAAACATTATAGTTGAGGGACTGGTGGTGAACAGACCCTTGAAAACATTATGGTTGAGGGACTGGTGGTGAACAGACCCTTGAAAACATTATGGTTGAGGGACTGGTGGTGAACAGACCCTTGAAAACATTATGGTTGAGGGACTGGTGGTGAACAGACCCTTGAAAACATTCTGGTTGAGGAGCTGGTGGTGAACAGACCCATGAAAACATTATTTTTGAGGGACTGGTGGTGAACAGACCCTTGAAAACATTATGGTTGAGGGACTGGTGGTGAACAGACCCTTGAAAACATTATGGTTGAGGGACTGGTGGTGAACAGACCCATGAAAACATTATGGTTGAGGGACTGGTGGTGAACAGACCCTTGAAAACATTATGGTTGAGGGACTGGTGGTGAACAGACCCTTGAAAACATTATGGTTGAGGGACTGGTGGTGAACAGACCCATGAAAACATTATTTTTGATGGACTGGTGGTGAACAGACCCTTGAAAATATTATGGTTGAGGGACTGGTGGTGAACAGACCCTTGAAAACATTATGGTTGAGGGACTGGTGGTAAACAGACCCATGAAAACATTATTTTTGAGGGACTGGTGGTGAACAGACCCTTGAAAACATTCTGGTTGAGGAGCTGGTGGTGAACAGACCCTTGAAAACATTATTTTTGAGGGACTGGTGGTGAACAGACCCTTGAAAACATTATGGCTGAGGGACTGGTGGTGAACAGACCCTTGAAAACATTATTGTTGAGGGACTGGTGGTGAACAGACCCTTGAAAACATTATGGTTGAGGGCCTACATGAGAACACAGTGTATCCAATACACCCTAAAAGTGTTCAGCCGCTTTCCTGCGGTGGGGAAGAGAAGTGGGGGGATATCCACTACTTGTTCATCTTGATGAACGTCAGCCTGTCGGCGCTGTCAGTCGACAGGCGGGTCCGTTTGTTGGTGATTATCCCCCCAGCAGTACTAAAGACTAGAGATGAGCGACCGTGCTCGAAACGAGCACTGTACCCCTCGGCTCCCCTGCGCTCGCATGGGCGCAGGCAGCCGCTTCCGCTGCGAGCGCAGGGGAGCCGAGCGTTACAGGGCTCATTTCGAGCACGTTCGCTCATCTCTACTAAAGACCCTTTCAGACAGTACGCTAGCGGCAGGGCAGGCCAGCACCTTCAAGGCGTACTGCGCCAGTTCAGGCCATTTGTCCAGCTTGGACAGCCAATAATTGTATGGCGTGGAGTCATCGCTCAGGACGCTGGTCTGGTCAGCGACATACTCCCTCACCATCTTGCGGTACAGTTCCGCCCTACTCTGCCTAACCTGTGGACAGGTGGTACACTCTGGCTGGGGTGACAAAAACTTGGCAAAGGCCTGACCCAGTGTACCCATGCCCTTGCTGGACACGCTGCCTTTTCCCCTCCTCTCCCCTATTACTTGGCCCACTGCAGTCCGTCCCCTGTCGCTAGCGGTGTCAGATGGAAATGCTTGCAGCATTTTTTGCACCAGGGCCTTGTGGTATGCATTGACCCTTGTAGTCCTTTCCTCCACAGGAATAAGAGTGGGGAAACTGTCCTTACACCGTGGATCTAGGAGGGAGTACACCCAGTAATCATTGGTGGCCAGAATGGTCTTCACACGAGGATCGCGACAAAGGCAGCCTAACATAAAGTCAGCCATGTAAGGTACAGTCCCACAGCGCAACACTTCCCTCTCCTCAATCGACTGACTACTATCCATCTCCTCCTCTACCTCCACCTCCTCCTCCTCAGCCCATACCCGCTGAACTGCTGTCATCGAATCGCCCCCTGCAGTGTGGCCTAGAGTCTCCTCCTCCTGTAATTTGCTCTGCAAAACTGATGTGAGGGTGCTCTGGCTGGCAAACAATGGACTGTCTTCCCCCATCTCCTGTGACATGCCTAAATCCTCAGATATTAAGTTTTTTAAGGATTTTTGGAGGAGACACAGCAGCGGGATGGTGATGCTGATGATGTCCACATCGCCGCTAACCATACGTGTTGCCTCCTCAAAGGGGCCTAAGACCTGGCAGATGCCAGCCATCCATGTCCACTCCTCATTATACACCTGAGGAAGCTGACTGGCATGACTACCACTTCTCTGGGAAGCTGTCAGCTGGCAGTATACTATTGCCCTTCGCGGCTGGTACACCCTGGCTATCATTTGCAACGTTGAATTCCAACGTGCGGGAACATCACACAGCAGCCGGTGAACAGGGAGGTGTAACCGCTGTTGCACTGTCCTGAGGGTGGCAGCATCTGTGGTGAACTTCCTAAAATGTGCACAGATGCGGCGCACTTTAGTGAGCAACACAGCAAGCTCGGGGTAGGTCTTAAGAAACCGCTGGACCACTATGTTTAGTACGTGGGCCATGCATGGCACGTGTGTGAGTCCACCAAGTTTCAGAGCCTCCACCAGGTTACGCCCATTGTCGCAAACAACCAGGCCTGGTTGCAGGTTCTGCGGCACAAGCCACACAGTCGTCTCCCCCCTGATGCCCTCTAACAGCTCTTCAGCCTTGTGCCTCTTGTTGCCCAAACTAAGCAGTTTCAGCACGGCCTGCTGACCCTTTCCTTACCGCAGTGCTGCTGCGCATTGAGCTACTGACACTCGGCGATGTGGCCATCAATACTCTTTTGGAGGAGGAGGAGGAGGGGGAGGTGGAGGAAGAGGCGTAATGTGCTGGTGAAACAGACACCGAAGTTGGTCCTGCAATTCTGGGTGTGGGTAGCACATGAGTAGGCCCACAGTCAGACTCGGTCCCAGCCTCCACCAGGTTCACCCAATGTGCCGTGAGGGAGATGTAGTGTCCCTGCCCACCGGTACTTGTCCACGTGTCTGTGGTTAGGTGGACCTTCCCACAAACCGCATTGCTGAGCGCACAGATGATGTTATCCGACACGTGGCGGTGTAGGGCGGGGATGGCAACACGTGAAAAATAGTGGCGGCTGGGGACCGAGTAACGGGGGGCTGCCACCTCCATGAGGTTGCGGAATGCTTCAGTTTCCACAAGCCTATATGGCAACATCTCCAGGCTCAGTAGTTTACTGATCTGCACGTTTAAGTCTTGTGCATGGGGGTGGACGGCTATGTACTTGTGCTTGCAGTCAAAGGTCTGCTGTAGCGACAATTGAACACTTGCACTGCGCTGGGACACATGAGTGGAGCCGGGGGAGGGATATGGAGTTGCAGGGGTCATTGCAGGGCTGGAGGCTGGAGCGTCCCGGCCGGGGGCTACTAGTTCACTGACAGCATGTGACACAGGGGCTGAAGCAGCAGTGTCACCATCACCAGCTGACTGGAGTGGCAACCACTTAGTGGGGTGTTTCTTCTCCAAATGCTTGCGCATGCTACTGACTCCCCTGCTTATCTTGGTGTGTCACAGTTTGCACACTGCTACCCTCCGATCGCTCTCTTCATCCCTAAAATACTCCCAAACTACAGAGTATCGAGCTTTGCGCACTGGAGCTTGACTCCTGGGAACACTTGGGGGAGTAGTAGCTCGGGCCCTGCTTCTCCCTCTGCCCAGCCCACTGCCTCTCCCAAGCGGTTGTAGTGCTGATGTTGCCTCACATTCAGAACTGCTTTCTTCGTGTGCCTGATGCACCCAAGTCGGATCTGTCCCCTCATCATCAGCCAGCTCTTCCTCAGAGTCCCCACTCTGACTTAATTCCCTGCCAACTACCTCACCCCCTGACACCTGTGTCTCGTCATTGTCCACCACCTCCTCAGATGCAAAATGGTGGATAAATCCCTGCCCTCATCACCCTGAGACTGCACCAGCTCTTGCGAATCGGGGCAGAGAATCTCCTCCGGTAGGACATCAGGGAAGGGTTCACTGTACAGTTCCAGTGAGTAAGTCTCCACATGAGATTGGACCGTGGAGGATCTAGGCTGGGGAGAAGGAGGGCGAGGTGGAGGATGGACAGGTCCACTCCACTGGCTGTCATGAGTGGACTGGCTGGAAGACGGGGCAGTGGACATCTGGCTGGATGTGCTCTCCGACATCCATTTCAGCACACTCTCTTGTTCTTGGGGGTCGGTCAAAGGTGTACCCTGTGGCTCTGCAAGCTTTTGCATAAAAGCAGTCATCTTGAATTGCTGTCTTTTAACTGCTCCCACAGCAGCAGGCACAGTGTCACCCCGCACACTACCATGGGCACCACCTCTGCTCACCACACCAGTTTTATGCCCACGTCTCCCACCTCTACCCTTGCCCCTGGTGTTCTCCATTTGGAGACTATCTCTCTCTCTCTCTCTCTCTCTCTCTCTCTATATATATATATATATATATATATATATATATATATATCTATATATATATATATATATATATATATATATATATATATATATCTATCTATATCTATATATATATATATATATATATATATATATAAATATATATACAGTACAGACCAAAATTTTGGACACACCTTCTCATTCAAAGAGTTTTCTGTATTTTCATGACTATAAAAATTGTAGATTCACACTGAAGGCATCAAAACTATGAATTAACACATGTGGAATTATATACTTAACAAAAAAGTGTGAAAACTGAAAATATGTCTTATATTCTAGGTTCTTCAAAGTAGCCACCTTTTGCTTTGCTGTGGAGGCCAGGTCATCTGGCGTAGCACCCCATCACTCTCCTTCTTGGTCAAGTAGCCCTTACACAGCCTGGAGGTGTGTTTGGGGTCATTGTCCTGTTGATAAATAAATGATGGTCCAACTAAAAGCAAACCGGATGGAATAGCATGCCGCTGCAAGATGCTGTGGTAGCCATGCTGGTTCAGTATGCCTTCAATTTTGAATAAATCCCCAACAGTGTCACCAGCAAAGCACCCCCACGCCATCACACCTCCTCCTCCATGCTTCACGGTGGGAACCAGGCATGTAGAGTCCATCCGTTCACCTTTTCTGCGTCGCACAAAGACACGGTGGTTGGAACCAAAGATCTCAAATTTGGTCTCATCAGACCAAAGCACAGATTTCCACTGGTCTAATGTCCATTCCTTGTGTTCTTTAGCCCAAACAAGTCTCTTCTGCTTGTTGCCTGTCCTTAGCAGTGGTTTCCTAGCAGCTATTTTACCATGAAGGCCTGCTGCACACAGTCTCCTCTTAACAGTTGTTGTAGAGATGTGTCTGCTGCTAGAACTCTGTGTGGCATTGACCTGGTCTCTAATCTGAGCTGCTGTTAACCTGCGATTTCTGAGGCTGGTGACTCGGATAAACTTATCCTCCGCAGCAGAGGTGACTCTTGGTCTTCCTTTCCTGGGGCGGTCCCTTAATGTGAGCCAGTTTCTTTGTAGCGATTGATGGTTTTTGCGACTGCACTTGGGGACACTTTCAAAGTTTTCCCAATTTTTCGGACTGACTGACCTTTATTTCTTAAAGTAATGATGGCCACTCGTTTTTCTTTACTTAGCTGCTTTTTTCTTGCCATAATACAAATTCTAACAGTCTATTCAGCAGGACTATCAACTGTGTATCCACCTGACTTCGGCCCAACACAATTCATGGTCCCAACCCCATTTATAAGGCAAGAAATCCCACTTATTAAACCTGACAGGGCACACCTGTGAAGTGAAAACCATTTCAGATGACTACCTCTTGAAGCTCATCAAGAGAATGCCAAGAGTGTGCAAAGCAGTAATCAAACTCAAGATGAGGCAACTCAGGAAATTAAGATGGCGACACAGCGAGGTCCTGACTGGGGAGGCATGGTGTGGGGCACCGACCCCTATGAGCAGAATGAACCGGAGGAGATCTACGTCTTTCAATATGTCCGGCAGCCTAAGAAGTCGGTTGAGCTGCCTGCTGAGGTGTTCACTTCGCTGGCTGACACGGCGGAAGGACTACTTCCTTCGTCAAAATTCTATGGTCCCCGAGGCTGCTTTAACCAAGTTGCGCAGACGTGCGCCTCATCCCTTTTTTCCCCCTTTTCAGATTATTGGGAAGCCCCTTGAAAGATGTTTTTTTAAGGAACCTTTGCTGCTATTTTTTTACCCATTTGGATTACAATTTTACCTATGTGGATTACAAATTGCAACTGAGTTTGGGACTCTGCACCAGTTCTATAACAAGCGTCAGAAAGAAGAAAAGAGACTTAAACGTGTCCGTGAGCAGACTAGGTAGGTGATATTTAAAATATTTACATTATACCTATAATGTATTTGCACTATATTGTTTGCACTGGATTGTTTGCACTAATGTTTTTACCTTTCAGCAACGTTTTCAAGTACGTTGCCCATTGTGTGTATTTCTTTACAGGTACCGCAATGGGTCCTCATATTCACTTTATAGTATTGTGGATGATAGTACTATGCCCATAGCCGGATAGACAGCACCTTACTTGTTCTACCTCAAATAGACATACTGCCTCTGAGGGAGATTTCAGATCTGACCATTTACACTGTATCTGGCCCGGGGTCCGCAAGGTGTCAAAACTATGGTGCAAGCCTCGGATCACCTGCTGGATCACCTACTTTTTATGCTGGTTCGGGTGGCGGTGTGTGCCATCGTAAATCGTAATCCTGGCGGTCCATCAGCCGGACTATGTATTTCAGCTGTGCAGCAGAGATAAATGATGAGGATCGTCTGGATGCCATTTTCGAATATTCACTCTGCCTCTGAGGAGTGCACCCCGCGGCCTCTCGTTGGCCTCTGCGTATTACGTAATCGCGTACACAATAGTTCGCTGAGGATTCGTAAGCTATTTGTACGCTCATGTGTACGACTTCTAAGAAGTTGCGTACATTTTTTAACTGTACGTTCGTTATTAGTGCGCGAATGTTCATTAATAGCACATAATAACTTATATTTTGTACGCAAATACCACGAATCTATTCGTCGAATATACGAATCTTAGGAAAACTTCGGCGAATGTTCAGCGAATAATTTTTTCATTGATTCGCTCATCTCTAATATATATATATATATCTTTTTATATATATATCTCTTTTTATATATATATATATATATATATATATATATATATATATATATCTGTGTATATATACGTGTATATATGTATGGGATGTATTAAGTGATTTTGCACACTTGTGCACAAAATGGTATTATGCACGCACAATAGCAACACTGGAGTGTATTCTGTATCTGTAGAGTCAGACAGTGACTCTACAGACAGCAGTATATTTCTGCTGGGCTGCTTGCAGAAATCTGAATCTGAAGTGTAGTGTAGTCTTTAAAAAGACTTTTGGATTCACAAATGCAGTTCCCTGCCTAATAGAAACTAATATTCGCTTATTTAGAACGCTTTCGCTATCCCTATTACACGCACAGTCTTTCCCTCTCCTAAAACCACTGCTGTGTGATCCGAGCCTGGGGCGTACGCATATATAAATATTCGTACGTCACCTGATGCAGGCAGCCAATCACTCCCAGACATGTAGAAAAGGTAGTAGGTCATGGCAGGAGATCCCCTAGGCTTCCCTGCATGTTTATTGGCTAAGAAATAGGCGCTAAACATGCAGGGAGGAGTTTAAAAAAAACACGAATCTCGCACGCTACTCGGCCGAGTAACGAATATTTACGAATATATTCGCTCATCTCTACTTGGGAGTCCTCTAAATGCACTACATAACCGGATTTGGCATCACTTACACTATAGGCATCTTACTCTAGGTTGGGTTTTTTTCGGAGCTGACAGATTCCCTTTAAAAGGAATGTAAATGTCAAATTTTGCCCATGACAGAAAAGTATACAATTCGACCTTACTTTACAGGTCTCCAATACTAAATACTAAGACTAAAATATCCGCTCCTCTTGTTTACCCAGAGTCCCAACTACTTATCCATGATGTAGTTTCTGGACATATTTTGCTCCTATTTAAATTTAGTTGGATTATGTCTACTTCCTGATGACCTGGCATGATTGTGTTCTTCTCACTGGGATTGCATAACAATGAACAACCATACACAGTACAGCCACCTTCAATAAAAACATCCACTCATTGGTGACCTAGGGACCTAGGAAGAAAACATCTGATTACACTTGTAATAGATTGTTACAGTTTGTGATTGTCATACAAAGTGAATGTCTTGTAAAAGCATAAAACCATTAAGTAAAACAATTGTAAAGAGCTTATTAAATTGATCATACAAAAAAAATTGCTGTAGTTTGTGCCCCCATTAAAACAAATTTTGCTGATGTTTTGGAATGGGCCACCCTGCCTAATTAACCTCCATTGAACCCTTGAACTGTATTCATTTGACACTTGGTATAATGCTCTTAGATGAACCACTAAGTTATGATACTGCACTGTATGTTGCTCTCTGTATGGCCACATTTGCACTTTTACTACAAACTTTATGGCCACATAATATTGGCTCCACTGATGTTCCATAGAGTTTTGGAGGTAATATAAAGAGGATGCTCAGAGCACCTTGTGGTAGAAGTAGTGGCTGTAGAAACAACCCTGGATTTCAGCAGCTGTCCCGCAGTATTGGTTCATCTGTGGCATGTCCCAATTTGAACTGTATCTGCATCCTGGGGAGGTATATACAGTAAAATACAATGGTGAAGCATGAAGCCACCACCTCCAGCCTTTGCTTTCCACAGCAGCAGGTGTCCTGATGAATGAAGAACAACCTGCTCCCCCCAGCAGCAGGCATAATGTAGTGACGTCATGACACCTGCTGAGCTGGGCAGGAGAGCACATATAATTGAGGATCATCTTCCTGCTTGTGTGCTCTCCTCCTCAGCTCAGCAGGTGCAATTACGTCACTACATTATGACTGCTGCTGGGGAGAGCAGGATTTTCTTCATTCACCAGGGGAATGACGCTTGGTGAGTATTACTTTATTTTATTACCACTACAGGGGCAGCACTATTGTAATGGGGGCACTAAGGGGGCACCACTACTGTAAGGGGGGCACTAAGGGCAGGGGTGTAGTTAAAGGCTCGTGGGTCCTGGTGCAAGAGTTCAGCATGGGCCCATTTCACTCAGTGCTTTGTGCCAAGGGGCTGGGGAACACATAGCCTTTCTGCTGCCTGAGGCAAAAATTGAAATGGCATTCCCCATGCCAAATTCTCAACCCAACTCCTTCCCTCAAGCCTTACTGTTAAAGACATACTTGGAAAACATTTCATACTGTGCTACAAAACATACAGGGTGCTACAGCACCACATACCTCTTACATCCATGTCTCCTCTGTGTCCTTTTTCCTCATCTCCATTCACACCAGACCGCCATGAAGATTTCTTTCAGCCATCTCTTGTCTCTGCAGAGTTTGACAAACAGGCATCTTAGTTTCTTACGTTTCCATCTTCCTCCCCACCTTCTCCTGACCACCTGAGGACAGGTCATCAATATATTAAGCGGACAACCCCTTGTGACAAAACCTTGTGCTCCATCCACTGTATAGTTTCTGGGTTTAGGATGACAGAGGGTGCACACTAAATATATACTGTAGGAGGGATTTATGGAAAATTACTTCTGCCGTTCTCTGATGGTACCCCTGCACTGAGCCATTTGAAGAGACAGTAGCTCTTCCGTTTCCACACAGTTTACCAAGCACAGTGCCAAACATTGAATAGTGGCTGTGCTCGGTATTGCAGCCCAGTCTGATTCACTTTAATGGGACTGAAATGTGTCTGGCTTAGGAAGAGGCCACAGAGCTCACCAGAGCCCCATAGTTCCTTCAGACAGCTAATGGGCGGGGGTGCTGGTAATTGGATCACCACTAATAAGATATTAATGATCTATCCTGAAGAAATCCCACCCTAGAGAAAGTGTTTCAATCATCACTATCCCTCAATGGAGTGAGCCTGGTCAAGGATGCAAAGTCATAAATCCAGGAACTCCGTTTCAACCCCTGGGGATCTTGACAAAGACCTTTAGGAGTCAAAATGTTGCATTTCGATAAATAAAGAAGAACAACATCAGATACTTTCATCTTTTCTTTTTTGCTATTTTGAGGTTAGGTCATCAATATCGAACTCCTGGAAAACCCTTTTAAATATAAGCAGTAGACTCTCAGATAGATAGACAGACAGACTGTCTTGGTCATTGCACTCCCTTATTACATATACCTATAAAATGTAAAATGTTTGACATTTGAAGAAAATGGTATATCCAGTTATGTTTACCCAGTAGTTTTATTATCTTTTTTGTATGAATTATGGACATATTTCCAAATATGCATGGATTTCCTGAAAACTTTATGCTGGACATACATGTACTATAGGATAGCTGCTCATTTGTTCAGCCTGCAGCAATCTCCACAATCTTCTCATAAACCTGTACTTGGGCTGAACATACATATTTATTCCGATGAGCAGAGGAAGACAAGTTACTGCCAGATACACGTCTGAATAAAAGAACCAAACATGTGAAACTGACAGCCTGGATTCCTTCATGCACATCATATTGTTAGCTGATCCTGACAACTTCAGTGTGATCCGGCAGATGACGAGTGCCTGACGCATTAAAAAATGCAAAACAGCACAAAATACGGGTGAATCTACTTAACTGGTTCACGGTCAAAGCTATTAGCACTAGTCGTGTAAAAACTAACAAATGTTGGGACGATTTAGTTCCAAATATGTTTATTGTTTTTTTAGACTCTTAATCTACATGTATATTTGAATTATGAATATTAATTACTGTATTTCTGTCTATCTCATCTCTAAGGCAGCCTGCCAAGTAACCTTCTCTGCTGGCAGCTGCGACATGCCTGCTTGAGTGCAAGCCCTTACCTATGCAAATCGCCGCACCATAACTAGGCTAATGACATGCAAATTAGCTGCCCCACACTTGCATAAAAATAGCATATATTGAAGCCTGTATTCAAAGAGATCACATTATCATCTGGAGTATCATATATATGCGTGTCGTAATCACAGTGATGATCCGGGCATCTTTTCTCTTATATCTTGTGGCTTAGATGCCAGTTTAATAGCAGTCCTATGGAAATTAAGCCCTAATCTTTTTCCTTTTGTTTTATTTTATTTTAAAGTTCCTTTTTTGACATTGGATAGTAAGCCAGGAATTTATTATATGAATTGCTTGTTTCTCATTAAACAAAACAGCCAGAAGAGGTCATCATAGACTAAGCTAAAAGTCTCAGACACCGGCAGTCCCTATGGAAGCAAGACATGGAAGGAAAAGAAAATTGACTTTTGTGTACAAGTCATCAAGAGCTTGGCCTAGTTAGTATTTGACTTAACTACCCGAGAGGTAGTTCATTAACTCACTTAATTCAACAATCATTCATGAACAAAAAAGACAAGTAGCAGTTTTGTTAGCTACATAACGAACCGCTATCTGTGCGATCTGTCATCACCTTCATGCCCTTTTTCTTAACACTAGTGGGCAGGTACAGATCATTCAAGATGTTGGCATCAAGCCACCGATAAGTGGTTGATTAAGCTTCCACTGCTATGGTTAGTTCATGGCCTCTTCCAATCACATCTCTTACTAACATTGTTACTTGCAGATAGTCAGAGAAACTACTAGAGCAAATGACTTACATAAGGTTGGAATGATTAATTTTGTCATTTTGCATTTACTAATATTGAATTTAGGTGAATCTACACATAGCAATTATTAGTCAGATTCTAATAAAAATGTCTGAATGTAAGAAGTGAGCCTCAAAATGAAATTTCTTATTTCTGTAATTGATTGTTCAAATCTGGAATGAATTCCCAACTGTCTTGGCACAAAATGTATGGCAGCATATTGTTAACAAAAAAAATGTCATGTTAAAGTACCGATGTGGGACAAATGAGTATATATGCTACACAGCTGGTAACTACGGCACTGCTTCCTTTAAAGGGGTTGTCCCACGAAAAATATTCTACAGTTTTGAAACTAGCACCTGGATGTGAATTCTTTTGTAAGAATAAAATTTTAGAATAGCCACTGAGTTATTCAATAAAATGTATCTGTATAGCGCCATCTGCTGGTTGTTCTTTTTCTTATTTCTTTTCTGGCTCACTGAGAAGGCCACACATGCTCAGTTTCATTCTGAATGCAATGCACCCACACTAAATCCTGACCCATTCATTTCAATGGGTCTGTGCACATGAGCGTTGTTTTTCACGCCTCCTTTCTGCTTTGTGTGAGAATTGCAGCATGTTCTATATTCTGCATTTTTCACGCAGCCCTGGCCCCATAGAAGTGAATGATGCTTCAGTAAAAAATGCATTGTAATCCGGATGTAGCTTGGATGCAATCCGTTTTTCACTGACGGTTGCTAGGAGATGTTGTTTGTAAATCTTCAGGTTTTTTTTTTTTTTTTTTTTACGCGTGTGAAAAACGCAACAAAACTGATTATCACCATCACAGAAAAAACGGAAACATTGAACAAAACTGACTGAACTTGCTTGCGAAATGGTGTGAGTTTCACTGAACGCATCCTGACACAATCCGTATTGTTCATGTGAAAGAGGTCTAATGGTTTTGTCTGCAGGCACTGTGGAGAAAAATTACCATATGGGAGACACCCGCCAAGAGCAACCGCCAGCCAAAATTGATGTAGGACTGACACATTTTGAGCCTGCACAAACAGTATCTGTGAAATTTCGCAGCTGACCACAATAAAAGGCAGTTTTGTACGTTTTAACAGTACATTGTTTCTCCAGCACCCCGTTCTCATCTCCAACATGCAGTCATTATCATCATAGTCACCATCCCAGTCACTTTTCTCAGACTGTGCTATGTCATGGGTTCCTTCCCCCTCATGATTCTCTACTCTGTATTTAGTCATCCAGAGCCAGAGAGTAGGAAAGCTGGGTGTGCCTACTCCATTTAGCCACTTCAGGTATTTGGGATGATTCTGACTAATCACCAGCAGAGTACAGATATGCTTTAAAAAATTCATAGTTCACTGCATGAGGTCCGAAATACAACTGCTGTATGTTTTTTTTTGGATGCTGTGCAGTAGGCTCAGCTCTCGCTGGTTAGGAGACCTGTGTATAGTTGGTGGCCAGACAGCCGAGGATTTTATTTTGTATTGTTTATGTTTTGCTGGAACTGCCTGAAAAGCAAATAAAATTGGTTGTGGTCAGGTGCAATACAGTCGACTAGTTTGCCAAAAGGTGCCCGGTTAATTCAAGCTGGTATAGATTTCAGATGCTACATCACTAACCTGCCAAGATTTACCCAAATCATTAAAAGGTATGTGCCTCCTTATAATTTTGGTGCATCTCACCCCACAGCACTCTAAATCAAGAATGGCATTAGAAATGCCAGCCTTCATAAATCTCCCCTTGAGTTCTGTATTGGAGGTAAGTATTTAAAGGGGCTGTCCGAGTTATGAAAAAAAAAAATATAGTACTGTAAATCTGATGGGCACCAATATATAACTAAAAACTTAAACTTAAAGGGAACCTGTCATCTCCGAAACACCCCCTGAACTAGAATAAGCGCTGTATAGTGTAAGTGATAATGAATCCGAATATATAAGCTTTATCTTCATACTCGCTTCCATTCCGACGCTGTGCTCCCATAAACCAGCACTAAAATGCATTGAGAGGACTCTTCTTTGAGTCCTCTCCATTATGTGAGTGAGCACCGGAGTCCACTAAGTGCATTTTACTGCAGGTTTGTGGGAGCACAGCATCGGAGTGGAAGTGAGTATGAAGATAAAACTTACATATTCGGATTCAGCATCACTTACACTATACAATTCTTACTCTAGTTCAGGGGGTGTTTCGGAGATGACAGGTTCCCTTTAAGCAAGTTTTAGGCAAAAAAAATTCAATATTTTCTCATTTCCCTGGTTCTTTTCTGGCCTTTGTTTACCTGCAGTAACAACAATCTCTGCCCCTCCCCCTGCTCTGCAAAGGGAGCGAATAAGTCTGCCCTGAGTGAAATGTCTGAATGCTGGGATACTCAGCAGCATGTTGTATGTGTAGGATTACAAATCCCAGCTGTACAATGACATTACTAATGCACACAGGAACTTCCCCTTACCTTTCTTGTGCAATACTCTGTAGATCACCTCCAGTGTCAGCTCTGTGTCTACAGGATGAGGAGGACAGATCCTGTGTCTCTTCATTGCCTGTAGCTACTGTTGTAAAGCTGTGAGCCCTGTGTGTGTTCTGGCTGTTTTATCTGAAAGAATCCAGGGAGAGAGCAGAGAGCAGGAGGCAGAGCAGGGGGTGTGGCCAGCACAGTGACATCTGGTGTACAGACTCTTATCTGCTTGTGCAGGAATATGAGAAGAGCAGGCAGAGAAGCTGACATCACAGGTCATGTGACCCTGAGTGAGATCTGAGAAACCAGCAGCTGTAGAAGCACAGTGCAGGAAAAGCTGTTATATTTGATTAGTTAGAAACATACAAATGACAACAAAATAACTCGGACAACCTCTTTAAGGCACTGTCCATACTCATTTTATAGGAATCTGTACCTCAGTTTATGCCCGAAAATTGTGCACAGGTCCCTGCCTAGGAATCAAGGGAGAACGTTTCCTTTTTTGGTGGAAAACATACAAAAGAATTATTCTCTGTAATTGGACTGTGAAGCGAACCTAATACAGACATGTCATCTCTTGAATGAGAAAAATTTCCTGTAAGTTGGTTTAGGTTAATGCCTCTTTCACAAGTCAGTGTTTTGGTCAGTGTTAGGTTTCATCAGTAATTGTGAGCCAAAATAAGATGTGGGTAAAAAACACAAATGAGGCGCAAGTCCTTCCATTATACCTTATCTTTGTGTAGGACCCACTTCTCGCTTTGACTTACAAACACTGAAAGAAATTACTAATTAAACACTGACCAAACACCAGCGTGTGAAAGATATCTTAAGAACATAATGTGTGCACTTAATATTAATGGAAGTGAGAAAAATAGAAGTTCACTTGTTGGGGACAATATACAGGAGTTCAAACTTGATTTCTTATAAATTATTCTGTAGATTTATTAATACTTTATTTTAGTCAGGTTGGTTCAACCTTGTCAATTTTTGCACTATTCTGTTTTGTACATTATTTAGCCACAACATTAAAATGGGGCGAAATGAGTCAAGAGGAGGGATATGTTAGATAGTAAGTGAACAGTCAGTTCTTACATAGTATAGTTGAAACAAGATATAATCCAATCAAGTTCAGCCATGGGATGGGAGAGGACATGGTTGAAGAGAGGAATATGGGTACACCGTAGAACTTTGTTAGCCTCTGTTGATCCTGAGGAGGGAAAATGTCCCTTCTGATCCCAAGTGTCGATCAAGCTGGATCAAAATTCAAAACTAGAATTCTATCCCGTTACCTAAGCATTGATGATATAACTGCTCTTAATTATTCAAGTTGATTTGTCATAATCAGAAAAAAATGGGCATGGGTAGGTATATAAGAGATATATTTTGATATCCACACAACTAGATTACAGAGCCTGAAAAAAGGCAGGTTGCGCATGCAGTGTTATCACCTGCCAAAAGTGGTCCAGGGAAGGAGAACCTGTGATCTGATGACAGGGTCATAGGCACCCAAGGCTCACTGATGCACAAATTGCTTATAAAATTAGTTATCTGGAAAGTAAAGTGCCAGAACACACAGTACATTGCAGTTTGCTGTCTATAGGGCTCAATAGCTGTATACCGGTCACAGTGCCCATGCTGACCCTTGTCCATCACTGAAAGTGGCTATAGTGGGATCATGATAATATCAAAACTATACCATAGAGCACTGGAAGAAGGTGACCTGATCTAATAAATTACATTTTCATTTACCTGGGGAAGAGATCGTGACAAGAGAATGATGGGAAGAGGGCACTTTAAAATGATGCTCCAGAAGTGTTATTTTATGGTAGAATGTACCGTTTTTTTCGCTTTCTAAGACGCACTTTTTTCCCCCCAAAAGTAGGGGGAAAATTGCCGTGCATCTTATAAAGCGAATACAAGTGAGCGCTTCCATTATGGAAGCGCTCACTAGTATGTATTAGGTGCCGGGACCCGCATAAGACCTCAGATCAGCCCATCCAGCCCCATAAGGATAAAATAAAAAACTTTCTCACCTCTCCTGCGCCGCGGCTCCGCTCCGGGTCGGGCGCTCCTCTGTTTTCTCCGGGCCTGCTCTGCACTGTCCTGACCGCGTACAGCGTCAGGACATAGGGCGCGCACTATAACCTGATGCTTCACGCAGTCAGGTAACAGTGCAGTGCCGGCCGGAGAAGACAGAGGAGTGCCAGACCAGGAGTGGAGCCGCGGCGCAGGAGAGGTGAGAAAGTTTTTTATTTTATCCTTATGGGGCTGGGTGGGCTGATCTGAGGTCTGATGGGGGCACAGTTAGCTAATATGGGGGCTGATGGGCGGATCTGAGGTCTGATGGGGGTAGAGTGGGCTGATATGGGGGGCTGATCTGAGGTCTGATGGGGGCAGAGTGGGCTGATATTGGGGGCACAGTGGGCTCATATGGGGGCATAGTGGGCTGATCTGAGGTTTGATGGGGCACAGTGGGCTGATATGGGGGCATAGTGGGCTGATCTGAGGTCTGATGGGGGTCTGACATGGAGGGCTGATTGGGTTCTGACATGGAGGGCTGATATGGGGGTCTGATGTCCTGAAATTTATCGCTAGGATATGCCCCCATTGTCTTATAGGTGCGGGTTCCACCGCTGGGACCCGCACCTATATCCAGAACGGAGCCCCCGAACTGAATGAGGGCGCACTGCGCATGCGCAGCTGCCCTCCATTCATTTCTATGGGGCCGCCGAAAATAGCCGAGCGCTGGCTCGGCTACTTCCGTTGGCTCCATAGAAATGAATGGGAGCGGGGGCCGCGCTTGCGCGCTGCGCTCCCATTCATTTCTATGAGCGCAGCGGGGAGCTGCGCCTGGTGGTGGCCGGGGTCTTCCAGGCACAGCACTCCCCGCTTCGTTCTGGATATAGGTGCGGATCCCAGCGGCGGGACCCGCACCTATAAGACAATGGGGGCATATCCTAGCGATATGCCCCCATTGTCTAAGATGAGAATACCCCTTTAAGCTTGATCATTACGAGTACTTTAATCTTTTATAAATCTCTGCTGCTTTTCTACAATCAATGTATATGTGCTGAGTGTAGTTTTTTGTTTCACTTTTTCTTCTGACCGTTTTTTTTATCCATATTGTGTACTTACATGACTGCATTCTGACTACCCAACAAATCCATTAGTCTTCACCATATAATCATGTGAAAACATGCCCAAAATCCAGTTGAATTTGTTTCAAATTACCTGAAAATTACCAGAAGTTATGCCTAGATAAAACACAAGATAAAATTACTGTCTGTAGTTGACAGGTATATGGGCAATTAAAGGTGAACTGCTAAAACAAACTACGGTACCATTTTGCCACGAGAGAGCAACAAGCAGTTTGAAAAGGTCCCGCTGCTCACAGGAGAGCCACGGCCTCCTGACCGCATACCAAGGACAGTGCCGTACATTGTATAGCGGGTGTGCTTGGTATTGCAGCCCAGTCCACTTGACTGACTAAATGCCTAGGCCATGTAACTGATGAATGTGACATATCTGACCAAGGAAGAGTATGCAGCACTTACCAGAGCACCATGGCCTCTTCACTTAGATCTCCACTGATCAGATATTGATGACCTATCCTGAGGAACCCAGTGGCGGGGACCAGGTAAGTATGATCACTACTGTGGGTCCAGCAACTCTGTGGGGTCTGAAAAAAGTTGGAAAACCCCTTTATAAATTGTGTCTATACCAGTGACACCACTAGGAGGTGGAGCTGCGGTATGGAACTGTTATTAGGGATCGTCACCCATCAAATTGTTTGCGATATTCCCTGTAGCTACATTGACTGGAGGCTGACCGGTTACACCATGGTTGTGGCCTGTGTATCTAAGTGTCTTATTTTCATTGAGATACTCCAGGCTGGCATTTCTTAGAAATTACATATGAGAAATAAGGGACTGTCTATGCATTACCTAACTCCCTTAGGATACGGGGTATGCCGTCTGGATTAGGGTATTTATTTTAATTTTTTAACCCCTTAAGGACAGGGCCAATTTTTGTGTTTTTGTTTTTCCCTGTCTACCTTCAAAAACTTGATTTACCATATATTGTATAGGAAAATGGGAAAATAATCTTTGTGAGCTGAAATTGAAAAACAAAAACAAAACCACAATTCTTCTCTCTCTCTCTCTCTCTCTCTCAGAAGGCTGGTACCCTGGCCAAAGGCTGGAGGTACACGGTCTGTAGCTCAGTAGTCTGTGTGGCTCCTTATTCACAGGGCTGGTGACCCATGGTCTGTGGCTCAGCATCCCCATCTCAGCATTTTCTTCGGGTCACTCATATAGGCTGGCATGATTCTCTCCCTCCAAGCACTGATCCCTAACTATAGAACACTACAGGCTCTGACTGCTCTCCTTATATACAGGTTGGCACATAACAGGTAGGAAATAGTGTTAGGTTCCCCTCCTACAGAGATCACCTTGACGATTTGGTGGACGGGCTCAGATAATTTTGTACAAAATATATTTGCTAAGAATCTCTAATTTACTAAACAAGCATAGCATTAGCTTCAGAATACCTCATATCACTATGGCATTTTGTGCTTTATCTGGTTGGCAGTGTGCCGTTGCATTGTATGTATTTTCCTTTCCTTGTGCATTTAGCCATAGCAACGTGCACCTGCGCACTGGGATTTGCTGACTAAAATCCCCCTTTTTCTCCTTATATACAGTTTCTAGCTGAACTAAAACCTTCTAGTGGGAGGAGTGTAGTGGAGAAGCTCAGCACAAACAATTACAAAGTTACCACTCCCCTCTGTCATAGACTTACATTAGAGCTTCAATGATATGGCAATGACACAGCAGTCTTTCCAGACAAAAACAAGTTTCCAGGCATAACAACAGAGCTAAAACCAGATATTCAAAAGGTCAGTCTGTCTAGTTTTGGTGGTAAACAAGTCTGGCTTTTTTTCTCCAAACTGCTTTAAACCCTATGGCAGCTTCTTATTCAAAGTCCCAAAAGTCTCTCAGTATTCATTAACCCTTTCCACTGGGCCTCGCAAATACAGTGCAAATGAACAGGATATACAGTATATCACAGCAAACATATAAAATGTGGTTACACAGTATTAAACAGTATAATTTAATGCAAGTTAACCCTTTAAAGTGAAATGAAGTAAGAAGTTTATAACTTTTCATAAGAGAGGCAGAGGCAAATGTCCAGACTTCAAAGTACCCCTGATCCAGGGCACTACCCATGTCAGTATAATCTTTACTATGCTCTGCCATCCTGTCAAACGAGCAGTGTCTATAACTGTAAATCAGGCTCCCATATTGGAAAATGTTTTCTGCACTGGATATGCTCATCTGAAAGTGGCCTAAAAATACATTTTAGCACAAGTGACCCAAAAAGTTTTAGACTGCAGGGCATGATAAATTTCACAAAGGTGTTTTTCAACTATATTATATTGATCTGGTTACATAAAATTCCATTCACCACAGCGAAACATCTCAAACAATTTAGTAAAAGGTGATGAAAAAGTCATTCACACTCCAAAATGGTATCACTGAAACACAATAAAAACTATACAAATATGGTATCTCTGTAATCATACTGACCCATAGAATGCATATTGAATCCTGTAAAAACAAAACCCATAAAACTATGGTGATTCCATCACATTTAGTTTTTTTTTCAGCTTCCCGCTACATCATATGCATAATTAAATGATGCCATTAGTATAGCTTCCCAGAAAAAAATAAATCCTCACACAGCTATGTGAATGGAAAAATAAAAAAAAGTTATGGCTCCATGAAAGCAGGGAATGAAAAACGAAAACACAAAAATAGAATTTGCTTTGTCATGAAGGGGTTAAGGGCTATGGTCTCCTCCCCACCTACTGATTTACTGTGCAATTGCACAGAATGCACACATGGTATGACCTCCTCTGTAAAATAGATGTTTGCAAGTATATTGCTCCAGAAAGTAGAGCTCATTTTTAATACGTTTGCACCATTTTATGACTTCTATTAGGCATACCATAGAGAGCTATAAAGCAACATAACTCAGAAAATTATCAATGGTGGTATTTAGAGAGGTGGTAAATGGTGGCAATAGGTTGGTACCTATTGCCTCATCAAATGCTGCTACTTGTGGTCATACTTATTCCTCTATCTTTCTAAAATGTACAAACTTGGTGTTTGACAAGGTTTCATAAAACAAATAAACTGTAATATTTACTCAAATTATTGGACTCGCTTTATGTGGTGCAAAATAGAGCATAAAGTCCTCCTCTATGCTCTTATCATTTACCACATTCGGAAGAGTTCTTTGATGGCCATAAATATTCCTCTTTTACAGCTGCACCATCTATGTAGACTACCATTTAAATAGAGATTAATGAGAAGTCCATGTATCATTAAGGAAATATCTACTATTCATACATTCATACATTATTAATGACATTTCCTTGATTTGTTACTTTGAAAATAAGTTAATAATTGGATCTATTCCTTAACTAGAAGAAAACAATTAAGGCGGTGTTTTAAAATGTGAATTCATGGGATATGAGAATGAATAAGCTTTCGCAGGCTAAGTGAATAAATATATTTACTAAGTGTGATTAAATATAAGGTAGTAAAAAGTAAATAATCACATACACTACACATACAATATGGGGTGGACTCCGAGTTTGCCATGTTGTAGCATATGGCCTTCACACCAGGCTGTTACAAGAAAGAAATGGTGTTCCTACCTGCATGAATTCTTCAATGGAGTGCCAAATAAATGTCTGTGTACAACAAAGTTTGTATCCCTTTTCTGCCTCTCCTCCCTTATAACACACTTGTCTCTGAGATAACCATTCAGGAATGTGGCCTTATCAGCACATTGGGGAAGGGTATATTACCTAACTATCTGTAACCCACTACAATACCAGGAATATCATTATACAGAATATTAAAGGGGACAGAATAAAAGGGGACATAACCGATTAGTACTTAAAAATAACCGTAAAACACATGCAGGAAGACAAATGTTGCTGCCTCCTGATACAACAAAAGTGAATGTATGCTGGTTCTGGTGAGTTATACACATA
Source organism: Rhinella marina (assembly GCA_900303285.1). Taxonomy (NCBI): domain Eukaryota; kingdom Metazoa; phylum Chordata; class Amphibia; order Anura; family Bufonidae; genus Rhinella; species Rhinella marina. Next base: position 52,828 of record ONZH01007539.1, read on the forward strand.
ATTGTTTTTGGTTTCCACATTATATCGCTTTCCATATTATACCACATCTTCAATGTGTTTTTCAGAATAAAAACCCGTAACACTGCAACAGTAAAATAATCAGCTCTGTCTAGAACCTTCTATTATGAAAAAGCCTGTACTCTAGTTTCAAATTAAAAAAAGACCATTTCCATCCAAGTGACCCAATGTTATAAGCAACTTGACATTTCAGTATCATCTAAAACAATCTGAAATTAAAATCTCGTGTTTCAATATTTTTAATAAATATTATTATTTATTATTTCTAATAAATGAAGTATTGATGCAAAATACATTGATCGGCTTAAGAATTAGACTATAGACATGTTACCATATAAGCGTCATGAAAAACAGTTTTTTTTTGTAAACCAGTAATCATGCAAATTGTGCAATGCGGTATTCAATATTTTGTTGACTTGTCTACCCATTTGTAATAGTTCAAACCAGTTCAAACCTTATTGTTCTAAAAATCTGCATTGTGTATTCTATCAATCTCTATTGTGTATCTATCTGTCTCTGTCTATCGATCTATCTATCTACAGGTGCATTTCAACAAATTAAAATATCATCAAAAAGTTAATTTATTTAAGTAATTCAATGGAAGAAATGAAACCCATATATTATATAGATTATTTACATAGTATCTATTTCAATAGTTTATTTCCTTTAATGCTGATGATTATGACTTAAAACGAATAAAAATCCAAAAGTCAGTGTCTCAGGAAATTATAATATAATTTAAGACTAGAGATGAGCGAATTGATTCGTCGATTCGTATTGAATCTTGGGAATTTTTAGCTGCGAAGCGAATCCGAGTATTAGGTGATTCGCTTCGGCTTCGTACACATTCGCTACGTAGTTTGTCCTATAAATGATACGCTATTGCTACGTATAAGTTACTGTATATGCTGTTGTGTACGAATTCAATTCATTAGCAAACTTTTACTGTTAGTTCATTTATCGTGCACAAAAGCCAGAGAAGAAAGCGGTCACCTGACCTAGTGGGCAGGGCTTGCTCTGATTGGCTCAGGCTCGGTAAGCCAGTGACACATCACTTCTGCTGCGACTGCTGAGACCAGCAGAAGCACTCTGTGTAAAGTTCTGAGACTCTGAGACATGTTTTGTGAAAATTGGGGTGCAATTGCTCTGGGAATCCATATTACAGATATCAGGCATACTGCAGGGCAAGTGCAGGGCCAGTTCAGGGCTAGTATTTAATCAAGCAGGGAGAGAGAGAGACAGGGAGAGATAGGGAGAGACAGGGAGAGACAGTGAGATACAGGGACAAAGACCAGCTGCAGGGCCACAGAGTGAATTGAAAAATGTCTGGAATAGATAAGCAAATGGGGTCCAGTTCCAGCCAGACTTTGAGCTTTAAAAAAAAGGAGAAGGTGGGACAGGGCAGCAGTGCCAAAAGACCTGCAGCTGGAGCATCTACTAGTAGTATTTGCAATACTTGGCCATTGTTCCACCAGGCTAACCCACCGAGGCGCAAAATTGTAGTGGAGGAGAAAGTAGATGAGGTAGTGGAGTGGATGTCACGCTCATCTCAGTCTCAGCTGGATGATCTGCTGTCATCTGCTGATACAGTGTCCATATGTAGCCAGGGGTCAGACTCGTCCTGCTCCACCATTCCACTCAAGCAAACCCCTTCATTTTCTGCCACCTCTCGGGCTTCAGTGTTCCCTCCTAGTGGTGTCCCTTCTGCAATTTCTAAAAAAAATAATAATCCGGCGGTTATAGAGGACAGCCTCCCTGAGGATTTCTTAAAGGGCAGTCAGAGTTTGGACTGCCCGGAATTGTCAGTTGGTGGGGAACAGCCTAATTTGCATTCCGAAAAATGTGTTGTGGAGGAGTCTGATGATGAATCTGATGTGTTAGACCGGAGGACCTGGGAAGCGGATCAGGCTGGTGAGGAGGATTTGAGATCAGATGAGGAGGGTGGTATTAGTAGTGGCAGCAACAGAGGGCAGAAGCGAGTTAGGCCCAGGGCTAGTGCTTCCCTGGGAACTAGCGAGACCCCAAATATAGTGGGGCCGGCACCAGGGTGTAAGCGTGCAAGGGCTACAAGCTATGCCAGCTGTGGAAGGCGCACGTCGGGTGTGTGGAAGTATTTTACCACTCTGCTGGGGGATAGCAGTATGGCCACATGTAATTTGTGTAAACAGAAATTAAGCCGTGGGAAAGCCACAAATGTTGGGACCACTGCTCTGTGGAACCATTTGAAGCGGCATCATGCCGGCAATTTAGAGCAGCCCATTAATACTAAAGAGCTGGTTACTTCTCCCGGGGTCCCTTCTGTCAGGCAGGCCGCATCCAGGGCCATAGCTCAGCCCGCATCCCGGGGTGTAACTAGTACATCCACCTCATCGTTGGCCAGTGCGTGCATTTCTCCACCTCCTCTCATTCGGCAGCCGTCCATTGCCGAGTGCATGGCCAGGAAGCAGTTTTACGCCACAAGTAATGCGCAAACTTAATGGTCACCTGACAAAGTTGCTGGCTGTGCAGTTTCTGCCGTAAAAGCTGGTTGACTGCCCGGCTTTTAGGGAGCTAATGGCTTGCGCTCAGCCACGCTGGCAGGTCCCTAGCCGGCATTACTTCTCCAACAAAGCTATCCCCGGCCTTTACTCCCACGTGGCTGACAATATTGGACGCTCCCTGCAGCTGTCTCTCTGCAGCATGGTGCACGTCACGGTGGACACCTGGAGCAGTGCTTACAGCCAGGGGCAATACATGTCCTTTACTGCCCACTGGCGGAATGTATTTAGTGTCAGTGAGGCAGGAACCTCCCAGTAACCCGGTCAATCGCTGTTGGCACCTCCACGTGCTTTCCAATCAGGATTGCAGGAGACCACCCAACAACTATCCACCTCCACGGGCAGTCCGCCTGCTGGAGCATCAGGGCAGTGAGTTGCCACCGCTCCTTCATATCACATGTGCCAGGTGAAACGCTGCCATGCAGTGTTAGACTTAGTTTGTCTTGGCAGTAGCAGCCACACAGGCCAGCGCTTGGTGCATTACATGAAGCAGCGCTGGCTGACTCCACGGCAACTGGAAGTGGGCAAGGTAGTGAGTGACAATGGGACAAATATAGTGGCAGTGCTGAACCTGGGTCAATTCTCGCATGATCCCTGTATGGCACATGTGCTAAATCTAGTGGTGCAAAGATTTCTAAAAACATTCACTGGCCTGCACACAGTGCTGGCAAAGTCGTGGAAGCTTTGCACTCATTTCAGCTATTGATATATATATGTATATATATATATATATATATGTATCTCGCCACGCGCTGGTGGAACTGCAGCATCAAAACGGTCTTCCGCCACACCGCTTAATAGGTGACGTGGCGACCCAGTGGAATTCCACTCTTCATATGTTGCAGCGAATCCTAGAGCAGCATAGAGCAGTGGACGATTTTATCCAGCAGCAGCCAGAATCTTCCAGCATAGGGAGCAGGTGCGGCTTTTATTTCCGGCAGTGGAGGCTGGTCCGAGATGCCTGCACTGTTCTAAGGCCCTTAGAAGAAGCCACCAAATTGGTCAGCCAGGACAGCTGCGGTGTGAACGACATAATTTCAATAATATCTGTGCTTTAAAAGACACTCACGCTCATGCAGCAGGGGGCAATGGGGGAAGGAAATCCTGGCCATTTGTCTACCCGCCATGCTGTCACTGTAGGGGAGCCCCAATGCCAAAGTTCCCATGTGGAGCAGGAGGAGGATGAGGATGAGGAGCTTCAGTTAGAGGAGGGGAAGAGGAGGAGGATTTTAATGAGGGTGATGATGACCAGGAGGAGGAGGAGACACAGCTGGAGGATGAGGATGATGAGACTTTCAGGGACAAAGCTGTTTCTCAGAGAGAGGCTGAGATGGAAAGAAGTGGCCCCTCAGGCACACTGGGCAGGATGGTGAGTTGTATGCTCACATGCTTACGCACTGACAGGCGTATCCTAAACATAAGGCAGACTGACAAATACTGGCTGGCGATGCTTCTGGACCCGCGGTATCAATCCAACATGGGGGATTGTTTTCCTCTCCAGGAAAGGAAAGAGAAATTAGCATCATTGAGGGAGAAGCTATGTAGTAACCTGGCCACAGCTTTCAGCCAGCCCCCGCCTGCTGCCAGCGTGTCTGAGAAGGAGGTCCGGCCAGGTAATCCACCTTTTGCCACAACCAGCAGCAGCCAGTTAAGCCTAATTAGTATGATGCAGGAATTTTTCTCTGCAGGCTCCCAACAGCTTCAGCCAAGTGAGCAGGCCCAGAACACCCGCCTCAATGAGCAGGTTCAGGCGTACCTGCAGTCTGGCTCACAAAGCCTCTTCTCAGACCCCCTGGATTTCTGGGCAGGCAGATTACAACAGTGGCCGGAACTGTCCCACTATGCACTAGGGCTTCTTTCCTGCCCAGCCTCAAGTGTCATGTCAGAGAGGGTTTTTAGTGCCGCTTGGGGGGGGGGTGACACCCAAAAGGACAAATCTGTCACCAGGCAGTGTTCAAAAAAATACCTTTATGAAAATGAATAATGGCTGGATTACATCCGAATTTCATACTCCTCTTGCTGATGCTGGTGGTGATTAGATCAGGCCTTGCAGGGCAGAATAGTCTGAGTGTCTTCCCACTGTTGCTGTCATCCGGGCCATAATTTTACAGCCAAATGTCTTGTGTCATGTCATGGGCTGTGCGAACCCGAAGTCTCCAAAACCCTATTTCAAAACCAAACACTGTTGTCTACCTCCGCCTCCGTTTTCTACGCTTAGTAGGAGAGTAGCTGTTGTTAGTTAACGTTACTAATAGTTCTATTTAGTATTGTTAAGTTTGTTTTGGAGCCTCAGCCTTTAGTCCCCCCCTCCAAAAAAAAATAAAAAAATATATATGTGTTATATATATTCTAAAAAAAATAAATACATTTTTTTTACACTGCCTCTGCCTCCCGTACAAGTTATATTAGCGGACATTGAACAGACCACTGCAGTCTGTTGTATTTATTTTACCTATCACTCTATGCTGATATATCCCGTCCCCTACTACTACTGGCCGGGGCAGCCATAAAAAGCTCATATATAATTTTCACTGCCTATGTTAAGGTAGAATGTACAGGCTTGTTGCCCAAACAAGCCAAGCCTTTTTTTTATTTTTCTGCCTGTCAATTGTAATCAGTGAACAGGAGTGTGTTTAATGTAGTAATACTTCAGCCGGCAGACACAGCTTTGTTCATTAATATGGGAAAATGGCCTTCGGGAAAAAAACTCTTCTTCACACTATGTCAGGATCAGGAAGGTGTTAAAGGTTTAACAAAACACTCAAAACACAGGTTTTTCAAGAATATTTTAGTAATAAATAAAAACTTCTTTTTAACAAATAAATAATATAATAAACAAAAGAAAGTAACAAAAAAATAGGATTACGCCGGCCTTTGCCGATGTCGGGCCATCATGTCCTGCAGCTCTTGAAGCTCCAGGTGCAGGCCACGAATGAGCCAGGAGGCAGCGTGGAGCCTGGAGCCAAGGCGCCGTAATCCAGCCTCAACTTCGAAGTCAGTGGGGATGTCTGTAGGGGTGGAAACAGTTATGTACTTAGTTTGTATGATCGCGTTACAGTGGTTGTCCCATAAAAAAAATCTAAACTTTAATGTACTGGAGCAACTTATTCTCTGACATGTATTCTGTACTGACTGAGCCTTTTGTAGTACTTACTGGACACCCATACGGCGTGGTCTTCCCATGGTCCAGAGGAAAACCGCTCCCTGTCGGTTGGAGCTACCAAAGATAAAACATACATTTAGCTCATATTTTGAAGACAGAAGGTCCACCCATTACACTTTTTTTTTTTTTTTTACCTACCTTCTACCTCTGGTAGCTGGGCTGGTGGTGTTGGAGGGGCAGGTGGGGTCCTCTCTCGCTGGGGTGGAGGACGGTGAGAGCGGCTCCTCTGTGGTGCAGCAGCTGTCAAAAATAATGAAATAATGGCCTAAGGCTACTTCTACACTAGCGGCAGCCCGGATCCGGCAGGTGAAGGGTCCCTCCGGATCCGCGCTGCCGCAGGTACATGTGTGGGGCCGGAACCGTGCTCTGGCCCAAATTCACTGTAATGGGGGCAGACCGCGAATCCGGCCACAGCATGTTAACCCCTGCTGAGAGGCAGCCGGAGCGAAAATACAACAGTTACATGTTGTATTTTCGCTCCGGCTGCCTCTCAGCAGGGGTTAACGTGCTATGGCCGGATTCGCAGCCCGCCCCCATTACAGTGAATTTGGGCCGGAGCGCGGTTCCGGCCCCACACGTGTACCTGCGGCAGCATGGATCCGGAGGGTCCCTTCACCCGCTGGATCCGGGCTGCCGCTAGTGTAGAAGTAGCCTTACATTCAACTCTAATGAACAGTTGTAGCTACATGGGAATAGTTTGGGGCTGGAGGATCCCGTTCCTAACCACTAGTGCTCTTACTGCAGCTGCACTCCCACGTAGCTTGGATGAAAAATAAATTAAATATGTTTTACACTTACTAGAGGCTGCAGGTACTTCAGGGGCCCTCCTGCCTCGACGGTGGTGACGCCGTCGTTGATGGTGCTCTGCAATATAAAAATGTACACAATTGTTAGATGATGACTCTTTTTAATACTAACACATACTACTATTAAGATATTATGGATGTGAGAGGAGGGCCATATCATATTTTTTTCTTCTAAAAAGGTATTTATGGCAATAGATAATGTTATCGTCGCAATAACTTTCTTTATATTGTTAACACGGTGCGGTAGGAATACTTTGGATATCGCCCACTGACAGTAGCTGCAGCATGAGCACGTCTTTGAGTCTGTGTGTAGGAGGAGGAAGCATTAAAAATGAAGGGGCATATAAGGGTACTTTCTTTCGAACTAGTGCATTTTCCTGACACAAACGGGAGAACGGCCAGCACCATTAACAATAATGACTAGAATACCTTCACTTAAGTTGTTTGAGTCGAGAGTTAGAGGCGTTGCCTAGCATGAAACAAAATTACTGCAGCGCACTACGCACGACCACGTTGTCCTTCTATACTTTTTTCATTATTCGCAGTGACTGCTGGTATATATAGAATACAGTACACTCATTTTTTTTTACATGTTTTTACTTATCAAATATTTTGTTACTCACCCTGCCATATCTCTGGGTATTTGAATTTCAGATCGGACCATTTCCGCTGGATCTGGCCCGGGGTCCGCACGGTGTAGAAACGATGGCACAGGCCTTGGATCACCTGCTGGATCACCTCCTTCTTATGCTGGTTTGGATGGCGGTGTGTGCCATCGTAATCCTCTCTGTCCATCATCCGGATCAGGAATTTCAGCTCTTCAGAGCTAAATGATGAGGATCGCCTGGATGCCATTTTCGAATATTCGCTCTGCCTCTGAGGAGTGCACGCCGCGGCCTATCATCGTGCGTGCCTGCGTATTACGTAATCGCGTAGACAATATTACGCTGAGTATTCGTACGTCTTCTAAGAAGTTGTGTACATTTTTTAAATGAACGTTCGTTATTAGTGCGCAAATGTTCGCTAATAGCACATAATAACATATATTTTGTATGCAAATACAACTAATCTATTCGTCGAATATACGAATCTTAGGAAAAGTTTGGCGAATGTTCGGCGAATAATTTTTTGAATGATTCGCTCATCTCTATTTAAGAAAATATTTTTAATACAGAAATGTTGGCCTACTGAAAAGTATGTATAGTATATGCATTCAATACTTGGTTGAGGCTCCTTTTGCATGAATTAGGAGGCAATCAACCTGTGGCACTGCTGAGGTGTTATAGAAGCTCAGGTTGCTTTGATATCAGCCTTCAGCTCATCTGCATTGTTGGGTTTGGTGCCTCTCATCTTCCTCTTGACAATACCCCATACATTCTCTATGGGGTTTAGTTCAGATGGGTTTGCTGGCCAATTTAAACCAGGTATTGGTACTTTTGGCATTGTGGGCAGGTGCCAAGTTCTGCTGGAAAATGAAATCAGCATCACCATAAAGCTTGTCAGCATAGGAAAGCATGAAGTGCTCTAAAATTTCCTGGTAGATGCCTGTGCTAACTTTGGACTTGATATAATACAGTGGGACCAACACAAGCAGATGACATGGCTCCCCAAACCATCATTGACTGTAAGAACTTTACACTGGACCTTAAGCTACTTGGATTGTGTGCCTCTCCACTTTGTCTCCAGACTGGGACCTACATTTCCAAATGAAATGCAAAATGTACTTTCATCTAAAAACAGGACTTTAAACCACTGAGCAACAGTCCAGTCCTTTTTCTCCTTAGCACAGGTAAGACGTTTCATGAATGGCTTGACACTAGGAATGCAACAGTTGTAGCCCATGTGCTACAACTTTGTCTCCAGACTGGGACCTATATTTCCAAATGAAGTGCAAAATGTACTTTCATCTAAAAACAGGACTTTAACCACTGAGCAACAGTCCAGTCCTTTTTCTCCTTAGCACAGGTAAGACGCTTCATGAATGGCTTGACACCAGGAATGCAACAGTTGTAGCCCATGTGCTAGATACATCTGGGTGTGGTGGCTTTTGAAGCACTGATTCCAGCCGCAGTCCACTCCTTGTGAATCCCCCAAATTCTTGAATGGCCCTTTCTTGACAATCCTTTCAAGGCTGTCTTTAGCCCTGTTCCTTGAGCATCTTTTTCTATTACAATTTTTCCCTCAATTCTACTTTACATTAATATGCTTGGATATAGCAAGCTCTGCCTCTGATGCCACCAGATGTAGGGCAGCTATCCTATAAGTCAAATGCCTTGCTGGCATAGGCTAAGATCACTAGATTAAGATCACAACAAAAACTGGTGTGGAAAATAATGAATGAAGCACGCCCTCTTCCCCACGCACATCATGCCCCCTTTTTTGGCACTTTGCAAAAGTGGCATCATCTTGGAAAAGTCGCAGATTTTGCTGTAAAACACTTCTGTGACAAAATCTGCAACATAAATACACTGATGAGCAAAAGGGTAACAGTGTTTTGAACTTTTGACTTTCAGACTCCTATGTCACGATCCACTACAGCAGCGTATGTGAGACTACCATCATTTTATAGACATTTATGTATGAGATAGCCATAAATTGGACTTGCAACTATTTACCATATGATTAGTTATGTAGATTCTTGTCATGTAACTGCATTGTTACTGTTTTGCTCCTGGTGGTGAAACAATCTTTTTCTTCTTGTATACTACAAATTACAACCTGTTCTCACATTCTCTAATAGCTCAGTGTGGTATTACGTTGATTCCCAAGTGAAAGGTCACTGGTTTGAATCCAAGAGCAGCTATAAAGAAGATTTCCCAAGAACAATCAACTAACTTTTATGTTACCCATACTTCCTCATAGATTGTAGGCTCTTGTGAGCAGGACCATCACTCCTAGTGTTCCAGTTGTATATTAGCCGGTAACTTTGTCTTTTGTTTTGTAGGTGAACCCTCTGAATTGTGAAGCGCTGCGGAATATGGTGGTGCTAAATAAATAAAGTTTGCACAATAAAGCTGGCAAACTTTGTATTGTTACAGCAGTCAGTAGGGAAGATACCAACAGTGAACCTTAACTGGAAACTGCCCGCTTTTCCTGCCTACTTGCAGTGCAAGCCCTAGGCAGCAAGCCTCCACTGGTTAACATTCCCTATGCTACTAAGCTGCTAGACAGACGAAGCACAGGGACAAAACCACACAAAAGCAGTCATACTGAAAGGGTCAAGAGACACATTACTTAAAAAACAAGGCAGAGAGTGGTCAAAAGCAAGCCGAGGTCAGTAAGCAATCCAAATGCACAGACAGAACTAGAACCAGAAGCACAGCTAGAGTCACAGACTATCGCTGGCACTGGTATAAGGCCAGGAAGGGGTTTTAATAGAGCACCAAGTCACAGGATCAGAACCTGATAGGTCATGACTTGGCACTCCATTAACACTTGCACATAGGAATAGATCAGTTGAGCAGTCAGCCCACTGGCAGTCTCTTCCAGAACACGTCCACTGTATCCTGTTGCTAAGGATGCCGTCGCATCACCAGGGGGTGAGGACATGCAGTGTGTCTCACCCAGCACGGCTGGGCCAAGGCAAGCAGCATTGGGGCTCAGACAGGTAAGTTCGGGACATTACCCCACTTCTTAAGAGGGGCCACCGGACACTCAACATGATGAACAGGCTTAAATGGAAATTTTAAATGGCTCTTCCAAATTAGGCAAGGAGCATGAACAACCCCGGCCAGTACCCATGTTCTCTCCTCAGGACCATACCCCTGCACTGAACTGTAAACTTTCTGGGAATCAATTCATCCAGAATTACCATTGGATCAGGAGGTTTAGGTGGACAAAATACCAATAACTTATGGAAGAAATCATGTATCCTGAGCGAGGAAGGCAATTGAAGACGAAGACATACTGGGTTAATCACAGAAATGATTTTATATGGTCCAGTTAACTTATGCATAAATTTGTCAGATCGTACCCTGAGACACAATTTTTTTTGTAAAAAGCCAGACGAGGTCACCCAACACAAAGGGGGGGTCATTTATCAAACTGGTGTAAAGTAGAACTGGCTTGGTTGCCTATAGCAACCAATCAGATTTCTCCTTTCATTTTCCAAAGGAGCTGTCCAAAATGAAAGGAGGAATCTGATTGTTTTTTATGGGCAACTAAGCCAATTCTACTTTACACCAGTTTGATAAATGACCCCCAAAGTTTGGACCTACAGACCGCTGCCTATTAGCTTGTTTACATTGGATACTTTAAGGTTTCTCGTGGCTCTTGTGAGCCTGGGCCCAAACTGTGCACAGATCGTCAATGAGCATCAACTGCTGGATTCACAGAGCTGGACCCAGAGACAGAAGAAAAAAGCGGATTAAAATCATAATTACAATAAAAAGGTGAGATACCACTAGAGGAGCTGACATGGTTGATAGTGAACTCCACCAGGGGCAAAAACCTTTTCCAATCATTTTGATAGTCAAAAACAAAACACCTCAAAGACTGCTCCAAGACCGGGTTGACCCTTACGATTTGTCCACTAGATTTGGTGCTGAACCTACTCGATCGTCACTCAGATACTGAAGATTTCTGCCTTTGGTCTAGCAGGACAGTACTGCAATTGATGAGCAGAGCTGCCGCAGTAGAATCATAATCCACTCATCAGGAAATGTTCCTTCCGCTGCTGAGAGCACATGGCACTGACTTGCATGGGCTCTTCAGACTCCTCAGGGGCCTTGGATACAGATGGTTTAGGGACAGAGTAACGAGAAGAGGGATGGACATAGAAAGATTTCTCTTGCTTACGTTCGCTAAGACATCTGTCAAGGCGAATAGCTAAAGACATAGTCTCATCAAGGGAATATGGAGTAGGATGGCTCACCAGAAGATCTTTCAGCGTGTCAGAAAGGCCCAGGATAAATTGTGACCTAAGAGCTGAGTCATTTCAACCTGAGGCAGTACACCACTTGTAGAATTCTGAACAATACTCCTCCACAGGTCGTTTGCCCTGACACAAAGATAAAAGCTGGCTCTCTGCATAGGCTGCCATGTCTGGCTCATCGTACAGGAGGCCTAACGAGGAAAAACAATGATCCACCGAACACAATTCAGGCGAATTGAGCAACTGTGAAAATGCCCACTCCTGCAGGTCCCCCTGAAGTAGAGACATAATAATTAGTGTTGAGCGAATGGCGCTACTTATCATAGATCCGAAGTTGATTCAGTCAAAACTTTGGTTTAATGCTGTATGGAGTTCCGTGTCCATACAACATTAAAATGTATGTCTTCTGATGAGGCGAAGTGAGTTATTCCTGAAGTCTTGAGACCATTTTAAAACAGGTATCCGAAGTTGGTTTCGGTACTGACTGGTAACTCGGAACCGAAGCCGACTTTGGAACCAAGTTTTAAAATGGTTTTTCAGTTTAAACATCAAATCCTGAAGTTATTCACCGAAGTCTTGTGAGACTTCATAATTACTCACTTCGCCTCGCCGGAGGCCATACATTTTAATGCTGTACAGATCTCCATACTGCATTAACCCCTTCACACATTATGACCTACCTGTACATCAAAATGTGGGAAGGGATGTCTGGAGCAGGCCTCTGCAGCGGGCCCTCTCTATACACAGTGGGTACTGACTGTATCATATAGCCGGCACCCGCCTGCACTGACAGGAAGCGGCAATCGCTCCGCCCCTGTCATTTAACCTTTCAGGTGCCCTTCAATAGAGATCTATTAGGGTGAATAGGAGAGGGGATCAAAAGATCCCATGTACTAGGCCTCTATGGGGGCTAATAGTTAAAAACAAGTAAAAAAAAAGTTAAAAAAAACATCAATATATTAAAAGTTTAAATCATCCCCCTTTCCCACTTTTACATAAAAAAATATATACAATAAAAAAATAAACATATTAGGTATCGCCGCGTCCGAAAATGTCTGAACTATTAAAATACAAAAAAAATTCCTGTACGGTGAACGGGAGGAAAAATCCAAAATGCAAAAATGAAAATAGGCCTCGACCTTAAGGGGTTAAACTGAAGTTTTGAGCAAAGTGACTTTGGATCTAGGATCTGAAGCTCGCTTCGCTCATCCCTAATAATAATGCCCACATTCTGAGCCTCAGATCCAGATGAGTGAGACCTGAGGAAGAAACACAGTCTACAGCTCTCCTGAAAAGTAACATTTTTTGATCACCATGGAACCGGTCAGGGAGCTTTATTTTAGGTTCCTCTGGTGAAGGATCTGTAACAACTGGGGTGTGGGACTCTTGCTGCTGTACCCTCTCTGCCAGATCCTGTACCAATTGGTGACTCCTCTCCATTTGATTGACCAATGCTGTCAGGGCATCCATAACCAAAGTCACCTGGGAAAATGTATGGCCAGTGATGATGTTACGGCAGTTGGTAGGGAAGACACGGACAGTGAACCCTAACTGGAACCCCTCTAGATTTCCCTACGTACTTACAGTGCAAGCCCTAGGCGGCAAGTCTGCAACTGCCCGACTTTCCTAGCCCACTAAGGTGCAAGTCAAAACACAGAGACAAAACCACACAAAAGCAGAGTCGTGCTGGAATGGGTCAGAACCAGGAGGACAATACAGTACCAAATCAAGAGACTGATGGTAGTCAAATAGCCAAGCTCAGATCAGAACTAGACAGGAGACACACTAACAAAAACATGAGGCAGAGAGTGGTCAAAAACAAGCCGAGATCAATAATACAGTATGAGCAATCCAAATGCACAGACAGAACTGGAACCAGGAGCACAGCTAGAGAGTCACAGACTATCGCTGGCACTGGTACAAGGCCAGAAAGGGGTTTAAATAGAGCACCAAGTCCCAGGATCAGAACCTGATAGGTCATGACTCGGCGCTCCATTACTCAGAACACTTGCACACAGGAATATATCAGCTGAGCAATCAGCCCAACGCTAGTCTCTTTGGGCACACGGCCACTGTGGGGAGAAAGATCCTGTTGCTATGGATGCAGGGCCATGCAGGGCGTCTCACCCGGCACGGTCTCGCCGAAGCCATAGACCGCAGAGCTGCAGCCTGGACAGACGTTTGTGACATGTATAGTATACACTGGGAAAATACATCTAAAGCCGTAAAATAAATACAAGGAAAACAGACAAAACAACACATTTAATGAACACTGGAAACTGAATGTTATATGAGTCTGTGGTGGGGAACTAACAGCTCCATAGGGGCAACTGATTGAAATCTGAAGGGAATGGTATAATCTGAAAACTCCAGTTGAGTTTACAGCTGTTAATGGCCTGAAGAACAGTTTGTGACTTTAATGATGCATTTTTCTGAGAGATCCCAAGGATTCTGTTGGTATATCAGCATAGTTCCTTTCAACATTTGTACTCATAAAAAATGTGTAAGACAAGTGGAAATAAATAACAGATGAAATATACAATTTAAATAAAAAGATATGAGAATATAAATATTTAACACACAGAAACATGTTTGTAGACATAGTTGAAGGTATGCCATACTTTGGGGGAATGTTACTTTTTAAAAGATAAACCTATCGAAAGAATAAAATTTAGCTTTGAAAATATAAAATCTACTAAAAATACCCTAAAAGTATATCCACACAGGAAGGATATGCTGAAGCTTAAAGGGTGTCAGGGGTCAGACATATCCCTATTTTCACCCGTCCAGCCCCCCAGATATGAGCATCTGAGCAAATCAAGCTCTCTCTTGCCTTGCGGTGGATTGCGCAGGACAAGGGCTTTTTGGTTTATATTATTACAGTTCTAGGTGGAGGATTCCTCCTAGTAGTGTTCCCAGTGACGCAACTGGCTCCAATGGGCAAGTTTTTGTGCTGCCCAAGCCGTTTTACAGGCTAGGGCAGTGCTAAAGCCTGCCCATTAGTGCCGGTGACATCACTGGGCTCACTGTTAGGTGGAGGCCTCCACCTAACAGTCTCCATGAAGAGCCCGGTACGTCACCGGATCTCCAAAAATGCTGAATCACGCAGGGCAAAGTTGAGCATTGGATCATATAATGCTCTTATCAGGGGGGCCGGAGGGGTAATGGGAATATGTCCAGGTTCAGAGTTTTAAGTATGTCTTCCATCAGTACCTAAGGTGTAATTGCAGTACCCCAGTACAAGCATTATCTGCAAATGGTTTTTAATGTTATGTTATGTACTGTAATGCTATATTATGTACACCATCATGACCAGATATGTGGTTGGCTGGGTCATTGTTAACCACCCTGCTCCTCACCTCTTGGCAGGAGGGGGCTAGTCTGACTTCCTGTCTAGAGGGGAAGTCTAGTCTAGTCAAATGTGAAGGAAGGAAGCAAGTGCATGTTCTCCTATTCCTTGAGCCTCAGAATACAGAGACTAACCAATCTCTGTAAGAGTTACTTCTTCTGATACAGAAATAGCAAAAAAAGAGAAAGATCAACAAGAATTTAGAATCTGTATGGCAAAACATATGAGTCAGCAAGGTCCCCATCGACTATAGCTAACAAGTCTTTCCTGCTTCTGAGGGCCTTCAGTTAAGACACCCATCACACTTAAACCAAGTTGTTATGAAAGTATATGGAACTGTGCAGCCCTGTGCTGCACCTGCGCCACTGTCTCCACCTACTTGTACTTTCCATCCTAAGTGATGGCACACAACTGGACAACAGTCCCTTCTTAGCTAAGTGCTGGGGTCTAAACGAAAATGGGAAAAGAGTAGTATGACAGAAAGAGGTGAAAACCAGACAGACAAAACCAGGACTGGATCAGGATCCAAAATAAGATACAAATACACAGCAAAGTGAAACCAGACATAAACATCAGAGACAAAATTGGCAGGCAAAGGCGAGGTCACAACAAGCGAGTCAAATAAGAGGAGGTCATGTTAGAGGCAAAATCAGTAGTCAGAGGCAATGTCAAAGAAGAGGGGAAAGGTCAGTCATCCACATTAGCAAACACACAACTAGCTAGTGAGGCTGAGAAAATCAATCACAGGCAACTGTGGCCAGCAGCTGCCTGTTTATATAGCCTGTTTATAAAGCCTCAGGGAGCATGTGCATAGCTTCAGGGAGCATGTGACTCCAGAGTTCTCGTTCCCTGATAAGTCAAGCAGCCCCACTGTCAAATAGGGATGGTTTCCATAGCAACAGAGTGCCGCCTGTGCTGCCACCATATTGATGCCGGACTTCCTCTGGAAGCCCAGACAGGTAAATGCATGACACACATCCTGGCCAAATGTGTCCCTAAAACCTGTATCCCGAAGTGGATACCGAAGCTGGCGAGCTTGCTCATAATGTCTTGTAGTCAGTCTCAGGGATGCAATGCTAATGAGGCCTGTTGAGGCAACTGCCTCAGGCGGCGCGACCTAGAGATAAATGCAGGCAGTGGCCAGGCTGTGGGAAATTAGCACTTCCATTGTCGAAATGCTCATCTCTTTATATTCAAATGTATCAAGTTGTCTCTCTGCAATGCCGTTCCTTCTGATAGGCTTCAGATGCCAGCGCAGATGACACAATGATATCATTATCATCACCTGAGCCAGGCAGCACACAGTTCGAGACACAAGTTGGAAGAGGCCTGTGTCCTGAACCACCCTGTGTCGGTTTGTAACTGAAATACTGCCAAGTGGCTGACTGCACAGGAGCTGACCTCATTGATTTCTATGGGAGGGTTTTTTAAGCATCTGAACATGCCTACGCTCGGGTCCGCTCGGTGTTCGGCCGAACACCGAGTGTACTCGAGCGCAATGCTCGAGTCTCTTCCCCGCACTGTAATGTACGCTAATGTGTACGAATTTGTACGCTAATGCGTACGCATTTTGTACTCTAATGCATACGCAGTTGTATGCTAATGCATATGCATTGTGCGCTAATGCTACAAATTCAGTTAATTAGCATACTTTTACGAGTGAAAGGAGTAAAAGAGGAGAAGTCGCGATTGTGACCTTTTTCTATTAACCAGACACCCGCCCCTCTTCCGAGCGGGGGGTGCCTGGTTTAGTCCCATTGACTAACATTATGCTCAGGTGCTCGGCCGAGCACTCGAGCAACCCCTAGTGCTCGGCCAGAGCACCCGAGCATACGAGCACAGAGGTGCTCGCTCAACACTACCATAGACTTTACAGGGAAATTTTCTGGTGGGCTGATGTGCATGGGGCCACCCATGCCCTCCTCTCTGCCGCATGCCAGGTACATAATGAGCTCTCAGCGGTAATTAACCCTATGAGAATCAGAAACTCATGTACCTCACCAGCTACTGCACATGAAATTCAACTGCTGTGGCCCACATCTCACCTCCTAAGCCCCCTGTTCCATATATTAATCAGAGACAACTGGAGGAGGACAGAAAATTACATCTAATGATGGCCACAACAGTAGGACAGCTTATGGAGCGGTATATTGTGCTGCTCTGTGGAATATGTTTCTGCTCGGACAGTATTTTGCACTATGGTATTGCTGGCCCTGCCTATTTGTGTTGCCCCACCTTCTGTCAATTGGGACACCCCTACAACATGGGGCCACTTTTAGTTTTTTTTTTCCAGGACCACTTCAAATTCCGAGTCCGTCCCTGTGTGCAGAGGTCATTTTACAAGCAACTAAAAAATAGTATGCTTCATAATCGCGATATCAGACGTCTATGCAAGCACCATGCGACAAGCATTACACAAATCTGGAATGGTGGCTTGAGAAAAGGTGAAGAAGCCGTGACTTCAATATCGTCATAAGAAGCGAAGGTTGAGTTTGCAAAAAAGTAGGAACTGTGGACATTAGAAGACTGGAAACAGGTGATTTGGAGTGATGAGACTAAAGTCAATAGACTTGGCTCTGATGGGTGCAAGTGGGTCCGGAAAAAATGAGAAAAGGGGGCTAATGGATTGAGAAATTGAAGGAACTGTCAAGTTCGAGGAGGGAGTCTGATGATATAGGGGTTGTTTCACAGCCAAAGGCGTTGGATACTTGGCCAGGATCGATGGTGGTCTCAATGGTAAAGGATATTGAAGGAAACCACAGCACTGCCAATTCTTCAAAGAATAAAATGCAGATTCTTTGAAGAATTGAGAGTGCTGTGGTTTCCTTCAATATCCTTGAACGACGGGGGGACTACAGACTAGTATCCATCACCGCTGGCACCACCACCATATTGGACACATTTTTTCCGTAAGTGCTGCTACTAATTTTCTATTTTTTATGGTCTCAATTCTGAGCTATATGTGAGTATCCTACAAGACAAGATACTTCAAGTACACTCAAGTACTATGGGTATGAAAAGGACGACATAGTGATCCAGCAGGATAACGACCCGAAGCATACATCGAGACTGGCGAAGAAATGGTTCAATGACAATGAAGTACAGATGTTGGATTGGCCCCCACAGCTTCAGACCTCAACCCAATTGAACACTTGTGGGTAGCATTGAAGAAAAAGCTGCATTTTTACCCAAGTGAGTCGACCAGTATTTATCAACGTTGGGAATGTGTAGAAGAGACCTGGGAACAGATTTTGGTTGAAACATGCTTGAATCTGATTGAGAGCATGTCCGGAAGGATTCAGGCAGTGTTGAAAGCCGAAGGTGGGTTTACAAAATACTAACAAAATAATACAAATGAAAATTTAGAATTTTAGGAGCAAAACAGTAACAATAAAGTTACATGACAAGAATCTCCATTACTAATCATATGCTAAATAATTGCAAGTCCAATTTATGTATGAGATAGCCAAGATGATTGTCTATAAAATGATGGTAGTCTCACATTCAAAGCTGTAGTGGATGGAGAGATATGGAGCCTGAAGTCAAAAGTTCAAAACATTGTTACCCTCTTGCTCGGCAGTGTATATACTAGATTACTGGAGATGGTTAATTTATTTGGGGATTTATTCTAATTGCCATTTTTGGGAAAGCAATTTTTCTGATGAGGAAAATTAATATCTGTGTGTCATAGGGGTTTTGCCTTTCTCTGGATCAACTTTGTGGAATAGGTTGATGAATAGATGGACATATCCCTTTTTTTCAGCCTTAGGGCTCATGCAACTGTTGGGTGTTTAGTGGTCTGCAAATGGTGGATCAGCAAAACATGGATCCTGGCTGTGTGCATTCCATATTTTGCGGCATGGAAGGGCCTGACCCACATTCACAGTCGTATCCTTGTCCGTAATGCATACAGACATGGAATGCACATGTCATTTTTTTTTTTGTAGCTCCATTGAAGTGAACGGTTCCACATATGAAGAAGACTATTGCACATGAAATACAAAGGGGGAGAATTTATCATTTGCTCTGTTTTTTGGTTTGTGCCGCTGAGCCTAACTTCAGAAATGGATTTGAATTTGAAAATTAATTTGAAAATGGATAATGATAATTTTGCCTAAATGCGATGTGATTTAGAGCTATATCTAATTGTTAAAGTACTCCTGTGGCTTGCCTGGCATGGAGTTGCAACATTTTTGCTGCTTTTGTGAATCTCGTAGAAGAGAAATGAGACTTAAAGGTGATCTCATATGCAAACTTGGCTTTGGCCAAAAGTCTCAAAATTTTGCACAAAAGGTCATGTGAACCAGCACTTGTGACATTTTTATGCCAGAAAACTGGCGTACCAGATTTTAGAAATGTCCCTCAAAGAGATCAATACTTTCTAAAAAAACTGAAATCACTTGATCTGGCAACAACAATCAAAAATTCTTGGTTAAAGTTACTCATTTCATGCTGCCACTTAATTGACTGATTGTAAATTAGCATAAACTAGAAAGTACACTGTATCCTCTCCAGAAGGCCACCTCTTTTTAACACCAGCCATCTAGAAGACTATTTTTCAATAGTATTTTGAGTGGTTGACTCAAAGAGATATACAACCACAGATTGTTGCTGTTCTGGAGTTCATTGTATCCAGCATCCTGATATGGCCAGGGCACCACCAGACCCCATTGATTATGAAGGGGATCCACCCTGTTTCTTGCACTGATTTTTGTCTGACTGTATCCCAGCACTCATACGGGAAACTGACCAGATCTCCACTGGGCCCCACTGTAGTCAGTGGGCTCCGGAGGAGAAAGGCAGTATTGATATAGTGAACTCCGGTACACTGTTCCACTGCCAGAACAGCCTGTCGGATAGTTTTAATCCTTAATGTGAAACTAGCCTGAGGAAATGAAGAAGATTAAGATATAATTTGAAATGAGAAAAAGTATTGTGATAAAATAGTCACAGTTTGAGTATTTAGAACTGTTTTTTCTTTTACGCTGTTCGTAATTGATCTCAAAGTATTAGAAATAAGCCTCAAATTCAAGTCTACCTGATTTACCTAAACTGTCATTTTCCACATCAGTATGTGAGCTTGATCCTTGTTGGATGATTAGTAAGCAAACATCTAGGAGATTAAAAGCAATGTTGTGTAGGAGCCTCTAACTTTTACATTCACGTTTATTATCTCTGCAGCTAAGCAGCAATTAACCACAAGGTGTGTTTCAAAGCACACAGCAATACAGAACTGAGCTTGAGTCTCGAGAAACACGATCCACCTTCAATCCCTTAAACAGTCATTTGCAGACAGTCAATACTGTGGCTAAAGATTGTGTTACATGCTGAGAGATCTGTACACAGTTTGAAAAAGATGAGCATAGAGCTGTGGGAAATAAAGTTGAGTCTTACTTTATCTCCTGCATTCACTTGAAAGCAAATCACGCCATGGCATGTACTTATTTATCATTTCTGTTAACTACAACCATTGCCAGTCCACCAGGTAAGAAAACCAAACCATTTCCCCCTGAGGAATAGAGGAAATGGGACCATCAAATGCTACGTTTCAGCCTTGATACAATGTGGTTTGGTATGAGTGCTATGATTAAGGTGTTATGTAGCAGGTGCTGCTTCTATTTAAATAGCAACAAATGAAAGTGTTAGGTCTTCCAGAAAAGTGCCCAAAACTTCTGTCTCTAATCACTATGTTTATGGCACATTAAACAGTCTCTTTCAATGGACATGTTAACAATTGAATCCCCAATGGCAAATGTCAGTACTTACATATATAAAGCTTTGAATTAGAATGACTACTAAGTGTTCATTATTATATGGTTGTATTTTTGTGGCCTTTAATTGATTACTTGCATGTACATTATTTACATTTCCATTGGAAACAGCAGTAATGTTCGGAATCAATATAAAATGTAATCTTTTTTTAAATTAAAGCCACTGATGGCATTTTACTATTGATTTATATCTTCTTGATTGATGCCAAGCCTTTCACATTGTGTAAAATACTGTGTTATATAAGAATTGGAAGCACATAACTAGATCTAACATTGATCATTTAACATCTACTTAAATATGAATATATCAACTTTTTTTTACATCTCAAGACTTTTGGCTTAATCTTGCTTTTTCCAAGTACAGAACAGCTCAGCACAATGCTGGAAGCAACGAATTCTGACGTGGAGTGTCAGAGTTGTTTTTGGTCACTGTTTTTTCCTGCAGTTACTTAGTCAGTGACCTATTTTTATCAAGTTATTTAAAAAGAAGACAGCATAGATTTGGTTTTAAACAAGTTACAACATAATCAACCTTTCTTCTTGTAGATAATTTATAATATAAGCTCTGGTTGTCCAAGCCATATACCACTGAGGCTAGTGATTGCCTGCAGGGGTGCCCAGCAGGCACCCCTGCAGGCAATCACTGGCCTCAGTGGTATATGGCTTGGACATCATAGCTGCAGTGACAGGGAGGAACAGCGGTACTGGAACTTGTGGTGGGTGAGTATATGTATATTTTTTATGACCATCCTTTGTGTTTTAATGGCTAAGCAGAGTTTTGAATTCTAAAGTGTATTCCTTAGGTAAGCAAAGCACAAGGGAGACAGCTGTTGAAGAAGGGTGTAAGGTAAGGTCAGAAACTGATTGTGTTGATGATGAATTAGAAAAAATAGCAATCACATCTTTGGTTCAAAAAGAAACAAATAATTTGGCTTGGGTTCTTATGTTGCCATTTTTGAATCTTCATCTACCAAAGCCAACATGAACTTGTCTAAATGATGGATGCAATTGAGAGTAAGAAGCTATAAACAGGGTTGCCAGTCACTAAAATGAAACAATCAACCAGCCAGATTAGCCTCTGTTCACCTCAGATGCTCTGCTGGCAGTCTCGGGAGATGTGACAGAAAGAACAGGGTTGCCTTGAGTGTTATCTGTTTCATCAAACTGACGGAAAGTACACAGTTTTTTTGCCAGGCTCCAGTGGTATCTGTTCTACAACGGGCCTGACAGACCATTTTGGTTTCTTAAATAAACGGAAGCAACAATGCCAATGAACATAACCCAACACTGTAATGCCTTATAATAACCCATGAATAATGAATTTCACAAATACACAATTTACATTTAAGAAATATGATTATTGACAATGTTAATATTAAATAATGATAACAATAATATTGAGCAATAAATATATTCCAACGTAAGTTCTAGGGGACGGTCAGCAAAGAAAGTACACCAACAACAATGTATATTAAGAAAAAGAGAAAATATGTTTTATACAGAGTCAATTGCACAGTATTAAGATTGATAAAACACAAATAAACCAAATATCAAAACATAATAAATTAACACTACGATTAATAAAACATATATTCAACAGATCATAAAAACCAAAACCAAAAACAACACTATTTTATGGATTCCTGGCCTAAAGAATCCTGGAAATAAACCATAAAAACAGAAGCAACCAACAATATTAAACAATCTAATAACACCACATAATAACAATTCAGTAATGCAGAATCATTCATATAGCTACCCAGAATTTAATTCATTTTGTCACAAGTGCCCACAGGCCACCTCCTTCCCAGGAATGACTCCCAGGATATGCCCCTATGTACCAAATCCACCACGTTTTATGCCCATTTTGGAACTTGGAACCTGCTTCCCCTTCCCATTAGCACATATTGCCTGCCTCAAAGGCTTGTTTTGATCTTTGTGTGTGTTCCTTTCCAATATGCTCCAGGAGAATGAAGGTGCCGTATTTTCCCACAATTTGCATGTTATGACAACTTCCCCGTCATTTGCACATTGTGATGAACTCTAGTATTTGTAACTGATGTGAGGCAGTGACAGGCCTCATTTATGAAGGACGGTATGTATCTTCGACAATGGTGCAGGAAACCTATTAAGGGGATGCACCTGAGACGTGCCACCAAGGTACCCGGCCTTGGTGGAGTAAAAGCCATTAGGTTGTGCGTGCACTAGGATAGATGGTGGACGCTCTTGTTAAAGGGGTTCTGTAGTTTTTTCAAACTGATGATCTATCCTCTGGATAGATCATCAGCATCTGATCGGCGGGGGTCCGACACCCGGGACCCCTGCCGATCAGCTGTTTGAGAAGGCAGCGGCGCTGCAGGAGCGCCGCGGCCTTCTCTGTGTTTACCGCAGGCCAGTGACCTCATGACTACTATCACTGGCCTGGGCGCGGCTAAGCTCCATTCATGTGAACGGAGCTTAGCCCCGCCCAGGCCAGTGATACTAGTCGTGACGTCACTGGGCCTGAGGTAAACACAGAGAAGGCCGCGGCGCTCCTGCAGCGCCGCTGCCTTCTCAAACAGCTGATCGGCGGGGGTCCCGGGTGTCGGACCCCCGCCGATCAGATGCTGATGATCTATCCAGAGGATAGATCATCAGTTTGAAAAAACTGCAGAACCCCTTTAACTAGCATAACTGGTTTCAGCTAATCCGGGCCTGGCTTTTACTGGGAGTAAACAAAGAGCTGGGTGGGTGCTTATTCCCCACAATCCACTCTGGGTTTTATACGTGGCCCATGTCCACGATTGTGTTTAAAAGTCAGCAGCACAAAGCAAAGTGTGTCTGTATGGTTAAGAGGCTACAGAACACAGACTGCAAGGCACGTGCGAAGTAAACAATAGCCTGTGGACGGTTCTAGAGGAGACCATGTTGAAGTGACTTTGTTGTGTCCCTGCCTTTCTTCAAAACTGGTCATAGGAGCCCATGGCATTACACTGAATTGGTAGTATAATTCAGAATTCATTGTTCCATCAATGATGGCAAGACATTCTAGCCCTGATGCAGCAAAACAGGCCCAAACCAAGATACTACTACAACCACTTTTTTTCTCTGATGGGGTCAGTTTTTTTTCTGCTGGAATGCAGTGTTTTTCCTTCACCATAATGTTTCTCATTTAACACGTTCCCGACCTAGGACGACAATGCTCGTCCTAATATGGCGTTACTTAACGCCCTAGGACGAGCATTCTCGTCCTAGGGTTAACGTGCTGCTGCTGCCCCGCTGCCGCAATCTGCAGCAGGAGCCCGGCTGATACTAACAGCCGGGCCTCTGCTGTATCCGCCAGCACCAGTGATTACACCGATGCGGGCGATTAACCCCTTGTATGCCGCAGTCACGCTGACAGATGTATTGTGCTGCATTCAATCAGGGATCAGACCCTGAAATGTTAAAGTCCCTTACTGGGACATAAGTGAAATGTAAAAAAAAAAGTTAAATAAAAGTGTTTTAACAAAAAATAAAAATAAAAAAAATAAAGTTTCAATAAAAAAAATAAACCCCTTCCCCATAAAGAAACACATAAAAATAGAAAAAAAAATAAATAAAAAATATACATATTAGGTATCGACACGTCCGTAAAAACCTGCTTTATTAAAATATCACATGATCCAGCCCACCTGGTCAACACCGTAGAAAATAAAAAATAAAAACTGTCTAAAAAAAAGTCATTTTTTGTCACATTCCATCACAAAAAATGTAATACCATGCGATCAAAAAGCGTATGCCCCCAAAAATAGTACCAATCTAACCGTCATCTCATCCCGCAAAAAATGAGCCCCTACCTGAGACAATCGCCCAAAAAATAAAAAAACTACAGCTCTCTGACTATGGAGACACTAAAACATGATTTTTTTTGTTTCAAAAATAATATTATTGTGTAAAACTTAAAAAAATAAAAATAAGTATACATGTTAGGTATCGCCACGTCCGTAAAAACCTGCTCTACAAAAATATAGCATGATCTCTCCCCTCAGGTGAACACTGTAAAAAATAAAAAATAAAAACTGTCTAAAAAAAGTCATTTTTTGTCACATTTCATCACAAAAAATGTAATACCATGCGATCAAAAAAGTGTATGCCCCCAAAAATAGTACCAATCTAACCGTCATCTCATCCCACAAAAAATGAGCTCCTACCCGAGACAATCGCCCAAAAAATAAAAAAATTACAGCTGACTATGGAGACACTAAAATGTGATTTTTTTTTTGTGCTTCAAAAATATTGTGTAAAACTTAAATAAATAAAAAAAGTATACATATTAGATATTGCCGCGTCCGTAATGACCTGCTCTATAAAAATATCACACGATCTAACCTGTCAGATGAATGTTGTAAATAACAAAAAATAAAAACAATGCCAAAACTGCTAGTTTTTGTTACCTTGCCTCACAAAAAGTGTAATATAGAGCTACCAAAAATCGTATGTACCCTAAAATAGCACACTGCCAACCTATCCCGTAGTTTCCAAAATGGGGTCAGTTTTTTGGAGTTTCCTACTCAAATGCATCAAGTGCATCAAATGTGACATGGCAACTTAAACTTTTTCCAGTGAAATCTGCCCTGGCGTTCCATTCCTTCTGCACCCTGCCGTGTGCCTGTACAGCAGTTTACGATGACAAATGGGGCATTTCTGTAAACTACAGAATCAGGGTAATAATTACTGAGTTTTGTTTGGCAGTTAACCCTTGCTTTATTCTCAGAATAAAATGATTCATATGGAAAATCTGCCAAAAAAGTGAAATTCGGAAATTTTGGCTACATTTTCCTTTAATTCTTGTGGAACACCTAAAGGGTTAATAACGTTTGTAAAATCAGTTTTGAATACCTTGAGGGATGAAGTTTCTAAAATGGGGTCATTTTTGGGTGGTTTCTATGATGGAAGCCTCACAAAGTGACTTCAAACCTGAACTGGTCCTCAAAGGGAACCTGTCATCTCCGAAACATCCCCTGAACTAGAGTAAGCGGTGTATAGTGTAAGTGATGCTGAATCCAAATATGTAAGTTTTATCTTCATTCTCACTTCCATTCTGATGCTGCGCTCCCACAAACATGCAGTAAAATGCACTCACTGGACTCTTGTGCTCACTCACATAATGGAGAGGACTCAAAGAAGAGTCCTCTCAGTGCATTTTACTGCTGGTTTGTGGGAGCACAGTGTCGGCATGGTAGTGAGTATGAAGATAAAACTTACAGTTTCGGATTCAGCATCACTTACACTATACAACACTTACTCTAGTTCAGGGGGTGTTTCGGAGATGACAGGTTCCCTTTAAAAAGTGGGTTTTGGAAATTTTGTGAAAAATTTCAAGATTTGCTTCTAAATTTCTAAGCCTTCTAACGTCCCAAAAAAATAAAATGTAATTTTCAAAGTGATCCAAACCTGAAGTAGACACATGGGGAATGTAAAGTCATAACTATTTTTGGAGGTATTACTATGTATTTTAAAAGTAGAGAGATTGACATTTGGAAATTTGCAAATTTTTCTAAATTTTTGGTAAATTTGGTATTTTTTTTATAAATAAGAATGAAATATTTTGACTCAAATTTACCACTGTCATGAAGTACAATATGTGACGAGAAAACAATCTCAGAATGGCCTGGATAAGTAAAAGCGTTCTAAAGTTATCACCACATAAAGTGAGACATGTCAGATTTGCTAAAAATGGCCTGGTCCTTAAGGTGAAAAATGGCTGGGTCCTTAAGGGGTTAAAGAAAAAAGTTCCGTTTTGGTTTCATCCGTCTACAAAGCATTCTTCCATTATCCTTCTGGCTTGTCTAGGTGATCTTTAGCAAACTGCAGAATTGCCGCAATGTTCATTTTGGAGAGCAGTAGCCTTCTGCTTGCATTCCATCTATGCACACTATTGTTGCAGGTCCTCCTGATGGTGACTCACAGCTACTTTGACAGAGGCCTTTAGTTGCTTTAGTTCCTTTGTGACCTTGTGGAGTATTATACACCTTGCTCTTGACGTGATTTTTGTTGCTTGACCACTCCTGTGGGTAATAATTTCTTCCATTTGTACACAGTCTGTCTGACTGTGGATTGGTGAAGTCTAAACTCTTTAGAGATGGTTTTGTAACCTTTTCCAGCCTGATAAGCATCAACAACTATTCTTCTGAGGTCCTCAGAAATCTCATTTGTTGGTGCCATGATACACTTCATAAACATAAGTTGTGAAGATCAGACTTTGATAGATCCCTATACTTTAAATAAAGTAGGTCGCCCACTCACACCTGATTGTCATCCCATTCTTTGAAAACAACTATGGGCTTGTTCACATCACCGTTTGGATTCCATTATGGCTTTCCGTTATGGCGTTCCGTTATGTCGACAGAACTTTGTTTTCCTTCCAGCATAACGGAAACCAGACGGATCCGTTATGCTTGCCCATATACTTTTATAATGATGGATCAAAATGGAATGACTCTAAAGGTTTCCGTTTTGATTTCGTCTTATGGATTCCTTTATTTTCCGTTATAACGATGTTATTACGGAAAGCCAGAACGGAATCCAAACGCTGATCTTATCTTGCCTTTTTGACTACTCTGTCTCTCGTTTTGGTACTTTATTGTCCACCTGGTTCCGGCCCATTTCTGTATGACTCTATCTTTGTGTCTTGTTTTGTCCCTTGGTGTTGTTCATCTCGCACCACAGCAGAGTAGGAAATATCGACCAGTTGAGGACTTGCTACCTAGGGCTTCCATTTCAAGTAGACAGGAAAAGCGGGAG
This sequence comes from Rhinella marina, assembly GCA_900303285.1. Classification (NCBI taxonomy): domain Eukaryota; kingdom Metazoa; phylum Chordata; class Amphibia; order Anura; family Bufonidae; genus Rhinella; species Rhinella marina. Next base: position 80,110 of record ONZH01007539.1, read on the forward strand.
GGTTTCCAGTTGGGGCTCACTGTCCATGTCTGTCCCTACCTACTGACAATACACATTTGTTTGATTTAGTTATCTTTGTCTAATTTTAGGACTTGTGTGAGAATATGAAGGACTTTTAAGTCAAATTAATGCAAAAATATAGGAGGTTCTGGTGGGTTCACAAACAATCAAACATCACTGTAGTTGCTCAGCTTGTTGTGCAGCACAGTGGCTTAGTGGTTAGCATTAGGGTCATTGATTTGAATTTGACCAAAGAAGAGCTTGTATGTTCTCCCCATGTTGGTTGTGAGGATTCTCCTGGTGCCGTGGTTTCTCTATGCACTCCAAAAACAAAATGAGAAATAAATTGACCCTAGTGGAAATTGGGGAATGGGAGGGCAGCCACTTACTCCACAGAATTTCTAAGCTGTGAGCTTTGAGTCCCATTGGTAAGAAAACCACATTGCAAATGATTGTTGTTACAAGACACAGCTCTGAAAATTGTGTGGTAGCTGCTGGGCACTTGTGTGTACATTACGTAAACAGGACAGGTTTTTAATTAATTTACTGGAAGTAAACAATAAAGGTTTCTATTGAATGTTAGGCTACTTTCACATATGCGGAACAACCTGCTAGAGTTCACCCTATTTGGCATAGCCGGATCCTGCCATTCACTGCTGGAGCCCATTGTCTATAATGGGACCTGGCAGGAACTGGCTGGTTTCTGGCATGAGTGCCTGGATTTGCCTGGACAAAAACTAGTGCAAGTACCGGTTGTTGTCCAGCCGAATCATGGTAATAATGCTGGAAACAGACTGGATTCCTGCCAATCCCATTATAGTCAATGGGGTCTGGTGGTGCTCCGGCTCTGTCCATCTTATGCACATATGAAAGTAGCCTTAGCAAGCAGACATCATGAAAATCATCAGATTTTGTTCCAAAAAGGGTCTTTAAAAACTGTATAACATTTCATCATACGAAGGATAACCATTATTTGCTGGAATACCCTTTAACTGTTCCTCTTGTGGCCCTTGATTAATTCTGAGTTGAAATAATAGGTTTACAAGACAAATGAATCCTTAACAATCAATTTTGATGGCGCTTCACCAATTAGCAAATTTCCTACTGGAGAGCTGAGTTTTCACAGATTGTCTAATCTGCACTGTAGTTGTATGGAAAAGCATCGATAGCATACCGTGAACTCACAAGAGTTTAGCCAGATGACAAACTCAGAACACACACACAATATTTCTCCTCATATACCGGCACACACAAAGACTCATACAGTTCACATAAAAACCCAACCCTTAGTTAATAGCTATTGATCTCCTCTCATCAACTCTGTTGTAGGCCTATCAATCACTCTAATAACTGCAGCGTTCTAATTAGACCATGGCAGCCCAGTTAACTTTCCAGGGGATTCACTATTGGCACTAAAACCCAAGAGCATACAGTACTAAAAAAGAAAATGAAGTAAAATGACTTTTTTCTTCCAATCATGTGGTAAAACAGCTTTGCAGACTTCCTTTGTTTTAAGCATTACTGAATTTTCTGTATAAATGTAAAGTATTTGTTTGGGGTTTAAAATAACTAACTGTGAACCTTGATCCACTGATATTTATATGATGAGACCAAATCTAACTGAAACAAACCAGTAGCTGATGGGTATTAGCCCTGATGCACATTACTGTATTACCGATCTGTGTTGTACTGATACATGAGACTGCACCTGTAGCCTATATCCAAGTGTCCATCAATTTATACAGAGGAACATGTATTTTTTATGAATTCATATGGAATTCATGAAAATAAAATATGGTTGTGTGGTCCAACACAAGCTGTATTACAGCTATATTCACAGAAGGATTGCTTAGAGAAACTGTCATCCTTTTTTTCATTTGAATGACAATTATTTGTGAAAAATATTGTTTTGTGACTTTTTTAGTTAATACTGCAGAAAATTAAGGTAGATAGAGTAGAAATTTGACTTCCAGCACTTGGCTTTAGCATAAACCATACTCACATATGTTTCTCTCATTGTACTAAATTGCCCCAATGTTAACATACAGCATTTCTCCATGAAATACATTCCTCAACATTGACATTGCGACACCAAGAAGGGCACACTGTAAAGGTTGTGCCAGTACAGTGGTCCCTGAAGTTACAATATTCCTTGGTTCCAGGACGACCATTGTATGTTGAACCCATTGTAACCTGAGTAATTGGTCCCAAAGCCCCAACATTTCATCTAAGATAAAAGAAAATGAAGAAGAAAATAAAGCAGGTAACTAATAGAGATAAAACAAGTCCTTGCATATAATAGTCAGTTATAGCTACTAACTAACAACTAAGGGTGGGTTCACATCAGCGTTATGCTTTCCGTTTGTGTTTTCCGTTATAACATGGTTATAACGGAAAATAACGGAAACCATAAGACGGAAGTCAAGACGGAAGCCTTTAGAGGCATTCCGTTTTGATCCGTCATAATAGAAGCCTATGAGAATCATAACGGATCCATTTGGTTCCCGTTATGCAAGACGGAAAACAAAGTCCTGTCGACAGGACTTTTTTTTCCGTTCTGCATAACGGAACTCAGACGGATCCATTATGATTCTCATAGGCTTCTATTATGACGGATCAAAACGGAATGCCTCTAAAGGCTTCCGTTTTGACTTCCATCTTATGGTTTCCTTTATTTTCCGTTATAACCATGTTATAACGGAAAACACAAACGGAAAGCATAACGCTGATGTGAACCCACCCTAATCCAGCTATTTTACCAGAGAAGTGGCCTTGATTGGTTGGATCTGAGTTTGAGACATTGTATGTTGAGTTTAGTTTCAACTTACGATCGGTAAGAAAAGACCATTGTATGTTGAAAATATTGTATGCTGAGGACATTGTATCTTGAGAGATCACTGTATATCAATGTACAATATTAGATGAACTTGAAGCAAGTTATGCCAACTGACTTAAAAAATGACCCTCATGGTAATTTCTTTTTGCATGCCATTTTTTCTTTTACGCTTGACAAAGGCCCCAAAAATTTAGAGAAAAAAACACTAAAAAGCCCAGTAAGCCCAGTGCTGTTTTTTACCAGTAAAAAAAATAAAAATTAAAAATACTATGTGTAAAGGAATCCCAGTTCACCTAGTTTTCAAAGACTTCTGAATATTAAATCTGGCTAGTTGCCCACATTTCTCCTTTTCATATAGAAAGTGGAGCGACAACCCTAGTAGGAGCTGTTATTCAGATTGTAGAGGTTCACTTTGGAAAAAGAAATAAAATGTTTGAATGATTACCTCGGTCATACTGGTGTATCTTTAGCAACTTGACATAAAGAACAACTCAAGGACTTAAAATAACTGTTGTTTTGTGTGGGTGGGTGGTGGTGTAATAGTCTTTGAATTTTTCGAATCATGTTACATATAATTAACCACATATGCATTTCATTTCTGGCATACAAATTATACAATTTATATTGAATCCTAAACATTGTTGAGCTCTTGGTTTAGAATTTCCAACAAATGCTTCATTTTTCTTTATTAGATGTTAATGATATATTAGTTACAGTAAACAATGCTTATTTATGGTATAATAAAAGCATGGGTAGCTTTCAAATATGTTTAGTATAAAGTTTCAATTCCTTATGCTTTTATTGCCTTGGTTTGCTCTTATTTTAGCGGATCCTTCACTGGAGATAAGAATCAGTCCTTCTCATGTCTGTTTTAAGAGGTGCATGGCTTGTTACAGTACAGTTATCAGAGCTCCCATGCAACTGGGTAATTATCCCACAAGGAATGTTCTATTGATGTACTGCAAGAACAGTTCTTTAAACCATAACCATACTACATAGTGGCCACAAAAAAGTAGCCTGCCTCCAATATGTCCAAATCAAACTGCCGAATAGTAAATCTGTCTTAGTTGCCCATAGCAACCTAACTATGCTGTTGGGCGTCTATATCTAGGAGCATGGACACTGCACATATAGGTGTGTTGCTCCTAGTAACCTCTATGTGCATACAGCAACCAATGAGAGGAGGGGCAAACACACCTATATGTACCACGCAATCAAGGCGCTCAATTTGATAGGAAGAGCAAAAGTGCACAAGAATGCTACTCAAGATAAGCTAAGAGCGCATTCACACCTGAAGGTGCCACTCCCTCAGGTACATGTTATAAACTAAAAAAAACTAACAGAAACAAAGGATAAAAAAAAAAAAAAAAAGATAAACATCTGTGCCCACCTACCCAGCATCACGGTGGTCTCAGGTCAGGCAGGTCCCACGCTAAACCTAACTATGCCGTTGGGCATCTATATCTAGGAGCATGGACACTGCACATATAGGTGTGTTGCTCTTAGTAACCTCTATGTGCATACAGCAACCAATGAGAGGAGGGGCAAACACACCTATATGTACCACGCAATCAAGGCGCTCAATTTGATAGGAAGAGCAAAAGTGCACAAGAATGCTACTCAAGATAAGCTAAGAGCGCATTCACACCTGAAGGTGCCACTCCCTCAGGTGGGCACAGATGTGTTTTGATCAAAATATATTGGCTAAGAGTCTCAGATTTTATCATATCAGAATGAGGTCTTAGTTTATACAGTATATATTGTTTGCATCTATTTTTGTGCACTAATAATATTATTTTTCTGTGATTTACTTTGATATATATAGCTACTGACATCCGCAATCATTATCACATCATGCAGGATGTTTTTTATCTTTTTTTTTTTATCCTTTGTTTCTGTGAGTTTTGTTTAGCCCATAGCAACCAAAGCAGGGCTCAGCCCTGTAGGAACTGAAAGCTGAACTTTGATTGGTTGCTATGGGCACCTAAGATTTACTATTAGGCAGTTTGATTTGGAGATATAGGCGGGCACCTTTTTTGTGGGCCACCCTTTAGAAATTATAAGATTGTATACTGTAATTTCCCCCCCCACTGCCCCAGTAATATTTTTCCACTGCCCCCAATAATGTCCCCCACTGTCCCCAGTAATGCCCCCAACTGCCCCAGTAATGTTCTACACTGCCACCCAGTGATGTACCCCACTGCCCCAGTAATGTTCCCCAATTACTGGGGCAGTGGGGGACATTACTGGGGACAGTTGAAGGACATTACTGGGGGCATTATAGGGATATTACTGGGGCAGTGGGTGACATTCCTGGGGACAGTGGAAGGACATTACTAGGGGCAGTGGAAGGACACTAATGGGAGCACTATAGGCACATTAGTGGGGGATATTATTATTACCAGAGATCTGGGGCAAGAGGTGTAACGATCGCGATTGCAGAGGGTGGGCCCATAGAACTCTAGTTATGCCTCTGAGGAAAACAGATGACTTACTGATGCCATACGGATGAAGAAAATGGACGAGAAGTAATGCAGTCAGAGGTAATATGGATTCCACAGGGATGTCAAATTGGCCATTTTTGTGAACCTCTCCTGCTGTGTTCATACTAGTGTATAAATGAACTGTAGATCTCTGCAGAGCCAATAAATTCAGCTCGTAGGAATGTTCACATGCAGAGATATTGACAAGGTTTGTTGACTTTACAGGGATAATCAATCAGATTTCCTATAAATTTGTCCTCCTGCCGGCTTATGATTCAAATGACTGCAGCTACTGATAGAGAACCGTTTCTCCTTCTGACAACCAGACGTTTATTAAATGTAGGGGTCCACCCAAGGTTAACTTATTAATGAGGGTCACTTTTTGCTGTGCCCTACTGTTGATATATCACAGAAGTGTTCATCTTCTCATCATGTTACTTTACTCCAGTCATGTGTTAAGTGGTTCCTTCTATGATAGCAAATTATGTGTAGAGAGACCTTTTGTTATAAAGTCACACACTCAGAAATAATTAGTCTTCACATTTGAAACAGCTTAGGTTAAGGGGAAAAAATTAGGACACCAAGCTTGCAAGTAATCACAAAAATAATATCTAAATTTTTCATGTTGTAGCACTTTATTCAACAAATAATTAATGAGTGCAAGGGTAATAATAGAGAATTTTAGGAACAGACTTAAGTTGCATAGACATCAGAGTTAACCATTAGCTGTCCGCTTTACCATTTATTAGTCTTAGAATAAATTAAGGATTTGACTTATATGTTTGTATTCATTTCCCCCGAGTCATTCATTGTGAATATATGTGAATATAATTTAATAAAAAATGGCCAGCAGTTTCCTTTTCAAAATCTGCATGAACATTATAGAGGACCTGTCATCTCTTCTGACACGCCTGCTTCAGTAACTTCTTGCATTCCCCATGTACGTAATAACAATTCTGGAGCATCTTCTCCTAGGAGATTAGCAGTGGGTTGATTGCTCAGCTGCTCTATTCCTATGTGCTACTGTTCTGACTATTGGAGGGCCGAGTCATGACCTATTAGGTTCTGATCCAGGGACTCGGTGCTCTAATTAAACCCTTTCTTGGCCTTATATCAGTGGCAGTGATAGTCAGTGACTCACTAGCTCTGTTCCTGGTTGCATATTTTGGGTTGCTAGTGTTTTGACATAGGCTTGTCCTTTTGACCACTGTTTCTGATCTCGGCTTGGCTATTTAACTAGTCTCTGTCTCTCGGTTTGGTACGTGATGTCCTACTGATTCTGACCCAATTCAGCACGACTCTGTGTCTCTGTTTCTTGTTTTTCTCCCTTGGTGTTGTTCGTCTCCCACCTTATCCTAGTAGAGAACGTCGATCAGTTGCGGAATTGCTACTTAGAGATTGCACTGTAAGTAGAAAGGGAAAGTGGGCAGGGTTTTAGTGAGGGCTCACTGTCTGTGTCTGTCCCTAGCTACTGGCATTGCAGGGTGTGCCCTGCACAGTCTGACACTGGCTGCACTGATTGAATAATGTCAGACTGTACAAGGACACACTCTAAACTGGTAACGCCCAGATGAAACTTGCTGCTGGAAGTTCATTCATAAACCACTAGAAGAAATAACAGAGGGATGACACAACATAGTATTATATGAAACTATGCTGCAGAATTGTCATTACATGGGGAATGTATATAATTACTAAAACAGACGTGTCAGGAGAGATTACAGATCATCTTTAAAAAACACTTTGAAAACTGCAGCCAGATAGCAGTTGCTATGTGTGGTCTTACCTTTAGACTACTTGGTGAATACTTTCTGAAAATGTACTAGGCGCTCCCAGAATGAGTTATGCTGGCTCCCTAGCAAGTTGGACATGTTGGACTTTATTGAACATTGATGGAGCAGGGAATATTTGAAAGAAGCTGGACATAACCATTTCATACGGAAGGTGTTATGATGGCCAGTAGAGATGAGCGAATCATTGAAAAAATTATTCGCCGAACATTCGCCGAAGTTTTCCTAAAATTCGTATATTCGACGAATAGATTTGTTGTATTTGCGTACAAAATATATGTTATTATGTGCTATTAGTGAACATTCGCGCACTAATAATGAACGTACAGTTAAAAAATGTACGCAACTTCTTAGAAGACGTACGCATGAACGTACAAATAGCTTACGAATCCTCAGCGAACTATTGTGTACGCGATTACGTAATACGCAGGCACGTACAACGAGTAACAAGTAAGGTGCTGTCTATCCGGCTTTGGGCATAGTATAATCATCCACAATACTATAAAGTGAAAATGAGGACCCATTACGGTACCTGTAAAGAAATACACACAATGGGCAACATACTTGAAAACGTTGCTGAAAGGTAAAAACATTAGTGCAAACAATCCAGTGCAAACAATATAGTGCAAATACATTATATGTATAATGTAAACATTTTAAATATCACCTACCTAGTCTGCTCACGGACACGTTTAAGTCTCTTTTCTTTTTTCTGATGCTTGTCATAGAACTGGAGCAGAGTCCCAAACTCAGTTGCAATTTGTAATCCACATAGGTAAAATTGTAATCCAAATGGGTAAAAAAATAGCAGCAAAGGTTCCTTAAAAAAACATCTTTCAAGGGGCTTCCCAATAACCTGAAAAGGGGGAAAAAAGGGATGAGGCGCTGGAGAAGGGGGCGGGGCTACCAGGGAGGAGTCTGCATCGCAAATGAATTGAATTCGTACGCAACAGCGTATAGAGTAACTTATACGTGGCAATGATAGGACAAACTACGTAGCGAATGCGTACAAAGCCAAAGCGAAGCACCTAATATTCGGATTCGCTTCGCAGCTAAAAAATCTCAAGATTCGATACGAATCAACGAATCGATTCGCTCATCTCTAATGGCCAGCTAATCATCTGGATCCCATTACAGCAGAAAAAAAACATTACTGGCTTCCCTAATTTATTCCAGAGATAAACCACCCTTATAGGCAGTGGCATACTGCCAATAAAGGCAGACCATGCAACTGCTACGAGGTGTGTCACAGGGGGGTCCGGAGGGCATCGAAGGCCCTGCCCCTATATACACTCAGCCTGTTTATTAATAATTAATTAGCTAATATGGGGCATTGAGGTGGCCTGCGGCCCGCCCACTTGTATTCCGTTATGCTCAAACCCCCCCCTCCCCACACACACACTCTCACACACTCTGTAGGTCCGCTCACCCCTGAAGTCCTGGGATAGTGATTCTTAGTGGGCTAAAGGACCTTTCTGATGTCATCTGCCCATGTGACCAGCGGGGGAGGAGCTAGAGGAGCAGAGAGCTGTGTGTACAGAGAGGAACCATGCTGGAGTTTGGTGAGGCCTAGCTGTGTGTGTCTTTCCCTATGTGTCTGTCTGTCCCTCTGTGTGCCTGTGTTTGTCCCTATCCTTGTGTGTATGTGTTCCTGTCCCTGTGTGTCCCTGTCCCTGTGTGTGTATCTGTCTCTGTGTGTTGCTGTCCCTGTGTGTCACTGTCCCTGTGTGTGTCCCTGTCCCTGTGTGTGTCCCTGTCCCTGTGTGTGTCCCTGTCCCTGTGTGTGTCTGTCCCTGCCCCTGTGTGTTTTTCGCTGTCCCTATGTATCGCTATCCCTGTCCCTGTGTGTTTTTCGCTGTCCCTGTGTGTCCCTGTGTGTTCTTGTCCCTGTGTTTGTCCCTGTCCCTGTGTGTTTTTTGCTGTCCCTGTGTGTCGCTATCCCTGTCCCTATGTGTTTTTTGCTGTCCCTGTTTGTCCTTGTGTGTCCCTGTCCCTGTTTGTCCATGTTTGTCGCTGTCCCTGTGTGTGTCTGTCCCTGTCCCTATGTGTCCCTTTGTGTCGCTGTCCCTGTGTGTCCCTTTGTGTCGCTGTCCCTGTGTGTCACCCTTTGTGTCGCTATCCATCCCTGTGTGTCGCTGTCCCTGTTTGTCCTTTTGTGTCGCTGTCCCTGTGTGTCCCTTTGTGGTCCTGTCCCTGTGTGTTGTTCGCTGTCCCTGTGTGTTGTTCGCTGTCCCTGTGTGTTTTTCACTGTCCCTGTGTGTCGCTGTCCCTGTGTGTCCCTTTGTGGTCCTGTCTCTGTGTGTTGTTCGCTGTCCCTGTGTGTTGTTCACTGTCCCTGTGTGTTTTTCACTGTCCCTGTGTGTCGCTGTCCCTGTGTGTCCCTTTGTGGTCCTGTCTCTGTGTGTTGTTCGCTGTCCCTGTGTGTTGTTCACTGTCCCTGTGTGTTTTTCACTGTCCCTGTGTGTCGCTGTCCCTGTGTGTCCCTGTCCCTGTGTGTCCCCGTCCCTATGTGTTTTTCGCTGTCCCTGTGTGTTTTTCGCTGTCCCTGTGTGTCCGTGTCCCTGTGTGTCCTTGTCCCTGTGTTTGTCCCTGTCTGTTCCTGTGTGTTTTTCACTGTCCCTGTGTGTCGCTATCCCTGTCCCTATGTGTTTTTTGCTGTCCCTGTTTGTCCCTGTCCCTGTTTGTCCATGTTTGTCGCTGTCCCTGTGTGTCCCTGTCCATGTGTGTGTTCCTGTCCCTGTGTGTGTTCCTGTCCCTGTGTGTCCCTTTGTGTCGCTGTCCCTGTGTGTCCCTTTGTGTCTCTGTCCCTGTGTGTCCCTTTGTGTCGCTGTCCCTGTGTGTCACTGTCCCTGTGTGTGTGTCCCTTTGTGTCGCTATCCTTGTCACTGTGTGTCCCTGTGTCCCTTTGTGTCGCTGTCCCTGTTTGTCCCTTTGTGTCGCTGTCCCTGTTTGTCCCTTTGTGTCGCTGTCCCTGTGTGTCCCTGTCTCTGTGTGTCGCTGTCCCTGTGTGTTGTTCGCTGTCCCTGTGTGTTTTTTGCTGTCCCTGTGTGTCGCTGTCCATGTGTGTTGCTGTCCCTGTGTGTCCCTGTCCCTATGTGTTTTTCGCTGTCCCTGTGTGTCCCTGTGTGTTTTTCGCTATCCCTGTGTGTTCGTGTCCCTGTGTGTCCCTGTGTGTGTCTGTCCTCCTGTGTGTCTGTCCCTGTGTGTGTCTGTCCTCCTGTGTGTGTCTGTCCTCCTGTGTGTGTCCTAGTCCCTGTGTCCCTGTCCCTGTGTGTGTCACCGTCACCATGCCCACAGTGTTCCTATGTCTTGACGCAGCTGCATCAGGACGTTTTGTGGGGGCAAGAAGAAGAAGACAGAAGAGGAGACAGCGTGGCCAGCATGGAGTCTTGTGGGAGAGGCACAGGGAGGCACACTAAGGACGCAGGTAACACTACCACATAATCTACACTAGTGTTATCTGTGGTTTTACATAGGACTGCAGGTAACACTACCACATTCTCAGCACTAGTGTTATCTGTGGTTTTACATAGGACTGCAGTCAACACTCCAAATTGGAAAAAAAATGCAATTCCTCCACCGTATTACGGGTTTTGTTCCTACGGCGTTCCCTTTGCATCACATGGGGGTGTGGCAGGGGAGGAGCCAGGGCAGGAGGTGGGATGGGCCAGGGGTGGGTACTGGGCGGAGTTAGGGGGCCCAATTCAGATTCTTGCTATGGGGCCCAATGATTTCTATGTACGCCCCTGCTTATAGGTGGCTCTTTTTCTGGCTAATAGAGTTTAGTCCAGATGGACTGTATGCGGTAAGAAATAATGATTATATTACTGAAACAATATATTTTTGGAAAATGGTTGCTAATTATTGGTGATCTTTGAGGATGGACATAGACTGTAGTTCCTGGTGCCCTCTTATGACTAAAATACAATAGTGAACATAATATAATTTATTGTTGTGTATCTCCATCATAGGACTCAATTGCATTTTGCTTGAAGTCGCTGAGTGGTGTTATGGATGGGTGCAATATAAGGAGATGTCATTAGCAAACAAGCATATACTGTACTATACTGTACTATGAGCTACAACCTTGCTATTTTTTTCATTATATTACTGCACCCCAAACATAACAGATTAGAAGATAGACTAATCCCTTTAATGATTTTTTGAACTTTTGACTTTCAGGCTCCATATCTCACCATCCACTACAGCTTCGAACATGAGACTACCATCATTTTATAGACAATCATCTTGGCTATCTCATACATAAATTGGACTTGCACTATTTAGCATATGATTAGTTATGCAGATTCTTGTCATGTAACTGCATTGTTACTGTTTTGCTCCTGGTGGTGGAACAATCTTTTTCTTCTTGTATACTACAAATTACAGCCTGTTCTCACATTCCCTAATAGCTCAGTGTGTTACTAAGTTGATTCACAAGCAATCGCAGGTCACTGATTCGAATCGAGAAGCAAAATCATCCAGCTCATCAATAGCGGTATATCTGCCAAGACAATTGCCAAACATGTGAATGCCTTGACAGTTAGAAGAATTCAAAAGGAAGTCAGTCCATCCATTCCAAAGCCGAGAGGTGAATGTCCAGGCAAAATATCGGAGTCAACGAGTTGGCTCGTCACAAGGTCTATCAGTTCTGGCACAAGAAAAGAGGCAGTGGATGTGGATCGTATGCTTCATAATAGTGAAATCACAGACATTCATTCACCGTGCGATGTGCATTACGAACTGTGGACAGTAGAAGATTGGAAACGGGTTATTTGGAGCTGTTTTGCTGATAAGAGCAAGACTTCAGGTTCGGATACTCTTTAAAGAGAGACTCTTAACTGAACTACAGCTACACTTTACAGGAAGGTTTATAATATGATTTTATTAAATATAATAAGTAGCGTATACATATAGTGATATAATGTCCTTCTTTTGCACTTATTTATACACAAAGGATAAAGAACATAATACACAATTATATCAACACTTCATCTGGAGTCCTGACTACATCACGAATGAAGGTACATACATCACCAATTGAGTTATCATCATCTGACAGCGACATCAGCTGGGAAGCCCTTTCAGCGAAAGCAGAGTCTCGATCGGGAAAACACCGGTCCCTACACGAGGCGTCCCCCTGTAGGATGAGCTTCTGACTTATTTCCTCGAAGGGTTACAGCTTTTGTAGAAATGTAAATAAAGAACTTCACTCCCTACCGGAGTGGAGCCAACACATGCGCAGCCTGTTCCTTCTCCATTATTCCGGACCCAAGAATGGCCAATTTCCGGATCCGGAACAAATGAAAAAAGAACGCTCTAACAATTATAAGCAGATGAAGCATAACTCTGGATTCCCAAAACAACCTGATGTTTCTCAGGCCATCTTCTCAAAACAACCTGAAGTTTCTCAGGCCGTCTTCCCAAAACAACCTGAAGTTTCTCAGGCCATCTTCTCAAAACAACCTGAAACTATCTTCCCAAAACAACCTGAAGTTTCTCAGGCCATTTTCTGAAAGTAACCTGAAACTATCTTAAGTTTCTCAGGCCAGAAACAAAATGGATTCCGAATGGTCAGAAACTACATCTTCACACTTTAGGAGCAATGTGACCAAAGTCAATTCTGATGAGTGCAAATGGGTCTGGGTGAAACCAGAGAAAAGGGTCCTTGGATCGAGAAATGGAAGGAACTGTCAAGTTCGGTGGAAGAAGCCTCATGATATGGGGTTGTTTCACAGCCAAAGGCTTTGAACACTTGACCAGGATTGATAATGGCCTCAATGTCGAGCTATATGTGGGTATCATACAAGATGAGTTACTTCATACACTAGAGTACTATGGATATGAGGAGGACGACATAGTGTTCCAGCAGGACAACAACCTAAAGCATAAATCGAGATTGGTGAAACACTGGTTCAGTGACAATGAAGTGGAGGTGCTGGATTGGCTCCCACAGTCCCCAGACCTCAACCCAGAACACTTGTGGGTAGAGTTGAAGAAAAAGCTGTATTCGTACCAAACTGAGTCGACCAGTATGCACCATCATTGGGAACGTGTAAAAGAGACCTGGGAACAGATTTAATAGGTTGAGACATGCTTGATTCTGATCGAGAGCATGCCCAGAAGGATCCAGGCAGTGCTAAAAGCCACAGGTGGATTTGCAAAATACTAACAAAATAATAAAAAATAAAATTCTGAATTTTAGGAGCAAAACAATGCAGTTACATGACAACAATCTGCATAACTAATCATATGCTAAATATTTGCAAGTCCAATTTATGTATGAGATAGCCAAGATGATTGTCTATAAAATGATGGTAGTCTCACGTTCAAAGCTGTAGTGGATGGTGAGATATGGAGCCTGAAAGTCAAAAGTTCAAAACATTGTTACTCTTTTGCTTGTCAGTGTATATGGAGATGTGCTAATTCTCTTATGCAATATGGTATAATTTTTCATCTAACAAGCCTATATTCTGCTTCCCTGGTGACATGACTCAAGTGACACCTGTACAGTCCCTTGGGACTTGATGTGTTCAGTCTCCTGTCCTCCCTCTGACTGACCTACTTCCATATAATTGTTCAGTTATTTCACCATGAAGTATATGGTGCCATCTTTCTGCCAGAGCTTTCTTGTGATGTCAGGAGACATTAATTCTTGCTGTGGAATAATTCCTTGTAATGAAGACATACACATTAACAGAAGAACTGCATCTGAACATCACTGGTATCATTAGAAGACAAGGGCTTTCCATTTGACAGCTCAAAGATAACACATTTCATTTCACCTTAATGAATGAGCTACAAACAACTGCATCGTTGTACCAAAAATGTCTGAAGCTTATCTTTGTAAATTTTTTTTCTGGAAAACTGACCTGCAGATCACAAATAGCTAAATATTTTATGGACAATTTCTAAGTAACATGTCTATAACTCAGAACACTTGTTTGAACCCATTAGCAACATTTAAAGGGGTGTTATAGTTTCAGCAAATAACGGCTCTATCTATCTATCTATCTATCTATCTATCTATCTATCATAGGGATCTGACCCAATGGCAGCCTTCAGATAAGAACACAGCAGCAGCCTTTTAGTGGTGAAAGCAAAGCAATGGTTGTCTTTTATTCTTGACAAAACAATAAGGCAGTAAACGGCAGTGACTGGCTTGCTCCAGCCGGCCTGAAAGAAACAATAAAGTCCCGTATCTATAGCACAACACAGGTATGGGTTTTGTACAGTACCATAACTCCACGGAGTGTATGTGGACCTTGCTTTGTCCTCAGTCCTTCAGGCACTGCAACTCCAGCTTAGCCTCTGATCCTACACAGCACTTCACAGAGCTCCACTGTCAGAGAGAGAGGTGAATCACAACCACCTGACACTGCTGGCTGTTTTGTAGGCCAGTCAAGACCCGGCCTCGAACATGGGTAGTAGTCACCCAACCAGCATTATGACTACAGTAAGAACCGTCCCGGATCAGCTATTCACAGCTAAACTAAATAAAAGTGTCAACCACCTACTGCCGCTGACACATCTGAAATACTGGCTTCTAGTTCACCGAGGCCAGTTGGAGAACCTCTGTACCTACCTGCTATAGCCTCTGACCAGGGGCGTCGCTAGGGCATTCTATCCGGGGCTTGGGCCCCGAATCAAACTAACACTGCCCCGAACATCGGGAGACTGTTTGTTACTGCACTATTCACTTACTCCATTACACTGCCTGGGTGCCGGCGCCAGGGCCGGCCTTAGGGGTGTGCGACCTGTGCGGTTGCACAGGGCGCTTCACTCCCGGCCAGTTAAGGGGGCGCCCTGCCAGAGCGCCCCCTTAATGGCCCGGCCATGCCCTGCAAGTGCGGCGGTGGGGCAGAGGGAGATGAGCGCTTCCATTGTGGAAGCGCTCATCTCCATAGTCTGCCTTTGGAAATGCGGGGCAGGGGAGGGAGAGGCGTCTCCCCTGCCCGTTCCTCTGATAGGCTGCAGGCCCTAGGCCTGCAGCCTATCAGAGGCCAGCTCAGGCGACGCGATGACGTCATCGCGCCGCCCGAGCCGTACAGCGCTGGACACAGGCCGGAAGAGGCCTGCATCGCATCGCTGCTGGAGGTAAGTAAGTGTTTATTTTTTTTATAGGGGCATTTTTATTGGCACAAGGGGGCACTGGGGGCATTTTTACTGGCACAAGGGGGCACTGGGGGCATTTTTTACTGGCACATGGGGGTACTGGGGGCATTTTTACTGGCACAAGGGGGCACTGGGGGCATTTTTACTGGCACATGGGGGTATTGTGGGCATTGTTACTGGCACATGGGGGCATTTTACTGGCACTGGGGGCATTTTTACTGGAACAAGGGGGCACTGGGGGCATTTTTACTGGCACAAGTGGGCACTGGGGGCATTTTTACTGGCACATGGGGGCACTGGGGGCATTTTACTGGCACAAGGGGGCACTGGGGGCATTTTTACTGGCACAAGGGGGCACTGGGGGCATTTTTATTGGCACATGGGGGCATTTTACTGGCACATGGGGGCACTGGGGGCATTTTACTGGCACTGGGGGGAATTTTTACTGGCACAAGGGGGCACTGGGGGCATTTTTACTGGCACAAGGGGGCACTGGGGGCATTTTTACTGGCACATGGGGGCACTGGGGGCATTTTACTGGCACTGAGGGCATTTTACTGGCACATGGGGGCACTGGGGGCATTTTACTGGCACTGGGGGCACTGGGGGCATTTTACTGGCACTGGGGGCATTTTTACTGGCACAAGGGGGCACTGGGGGCATTTTTACTGGCACAAGGGGGCACTGGGGGCATTTTTACTGGCACAAGGGGGCACTGGGGGCATTTTTACTGGCACATGGGGGCACTGGGGGCATTTTACTGTCACAAGGGGGCACTGGGGGCATTTTACTGGCACAAGGGGGCACTGGGGGCATTTTTATTGGCACATGGGGGCATTTTACTGGCACATGGGGGCACTGGGGCATTTTACTGGCACTGGGGGAATTTTTACTGGCACAAGGGGGCACTGGGGGCATTTTTACTGGCACAAGGGGGCACTGGGGGCATTTTTACTGGCACATGGGGGCACTGGGGCATTTTACTGGCACAAGGGGGCACTGGGGGCATTTTACTGGCACAAGGGGGCACTGGGGGCATTTTTATTGGCACATGGGAGCATTTTACTGGCACTGGGGGCATTTTTACTGGCACATGGGAGCACTGGGGGCATTTTACTGGCACAAGGGGGCACTGGGGGCATTTTTACTGGCACAAGGGGGCACTGGGGGCATTTGTATTGGCACATGGGAGCATTTTACTGGCACTGGGGGCATTTTTACTGGCAAATGGGGCACTGGGGCATTTTACTGGCACTGGGGGCATTTTTACTGGCACAAGGGGCACTGGGGGCATTTTTACTGGCACATAGTGGCATTTTACTGGCACATAGGGGTATTGTGGGCATTTTTACTGGCACATGGGGGCATTTTACTGGCACTGGGGGTATTTTTACTGGCACAAGGGGGCACTGGGGCATTTTTATTGGCACATGGGAGCATTTTACTGGCACATGGGGGCACTGGGGGCATTTTTACTGGCACTGGGGGCATTTTACTGGCACTGGGGGCATTTTTACTGGCACATGGGGGCACTGGGGCATTTCTTACTGGCACATGGGGGCATTTTACTGGCACTGGGGGCATTTTACTGGCACAAGGGGGCACTGGGGGCATTTTTATTGGCACATGGGAGCATTTTACTGGCACTGGGGGCATTTTTACTGGCAAATGGGGCACATGGGGGCATTTTACTGGCAAATGGGGGCATTTTACTGGCACATGGGGGCACTGGGGGCATTTTACTGGCACTGGAGGGCATTTTTACTGGCAAGGGCATGGGGCATTTTACTGGCACATAGTGGCATTTTACTGGCACATGGGGGCACTGGGGGCATTTTTACTGGCACTGGGGGCATTTTTACTGGCACATGGGAGCATTTTACTGGCACATGGGGGCACTGGGGCATTTTTACTGGCACTGGGGCATTTCTTACTGGCACATGGGGGCACTGAGGCATTTCTTACTGGCACATAATTTGGGGGGCATCTATGGGGGTGGGACACTTTTTACTGGCACATGATTTTGGGGGGGAATCAATGGGGGGCACTTCTTACTGGCACATTGGAAGCATTATTACTTCTGGGGCACAGTGGGGACATTAGTACTGTTGGGCGCACTATTACTAACAAGTGCACTCTGGCAGAGAATTATTAGTTGGGACTTTGGGGGCACTATTACTGTGGGGGGCACTATTACTGTGGGGGGCACTATTACTGTGGGGGGCACTATTACTGTGGGGGCACTATTACTGTGGGGGCACCCTGGCACAGTATCAGCGCAGTTATTTCTGGGGAGCGTTATGTTTACACTATTACAGGACACTATTTGCTGGGCGCAGTTATTTTAGGACACTGTGTAAACTAAGATTTTTTTTCTGTCTAACTGCAGAGATGAGAAATGGCTGAAAAATGGCGTCTGGTCTGAAAGGAGAAGATGAGGAAAGAGAAGATCTACATGAGAGGAGACGTCACTGGATGTAAGAGGTATGTGCGCTGTATTAGGCTACATTTCAATATAGAAAGCTATAAATACAGTGCAGAGATATATAGTGTGATATAGGACAGTATAGAGAGCTATAAATACATACATATATATATATATATATATACTGTCCTACTCTACCTACCTATATCACTCTATATATCTCTACACTCTATTTATAGCTCTATACTGTATGACGTTAGTACTGTCACTCAGGGGGGGGGGGGCGCCGAGAGATAGTTTCGCACAGGGCGCCATCTACCCTAAGGCCGGTGGACTACAGACTGCAAGCCAGATCAGGGCACAGATGGTGCACACACAGCAGTCTAGAAGAAGGCTCCTCCTCCCAGCCTCCTCCCAGCCTGCTCCCAGCCAGAGGAGCCACTGCTGTAAGTAAGAATTGCTAGAGCCCCCTACCCCCTCCCCTCTCTTATTCCTTGGCTAGCTGTGGTGCCTGTTAACCCTTACCCTCTTATCCACCAGCTGGTGTTTATGCAGCCAGACATTCCCAGGGCTGGTGTAAAATGGTGCAGCTGTGTAGTCAGGGCCTAGGTCGGAGAGGGGGGGTTGTAAGGCCATGCAGTGCTTACACCTAGACAAGTTATGGTGCTCAGTCCTGCCTTGTGCTCCTCCTCTAGCTGCAGAACTGCCCTTACAATTCATGATGGAGCCCCAGGAATACTGCTTAAAAGTAAGTGTGTGATGTGTAATATGTAATAGTGTGTGTGATATATAATATGTAATAGTGTGTGTGATGTGTAATATGTTATAGTGTGTGTGATGTGTAATATATAATGGTGTGTGATGTGTAATATGTAATGGTGTGTGATGTGTAATATGTAATGGTGTGTGATGTGTAATATGTAATGGTGTGTCCGTGATGTGTAATATGTAATGGTGTGTGTGATGTGTAATATGTAATGGTGTGTGATGTGTAATATGTAATGGTGTGTGATGTGTAATATGTAATGGTGTGTGATGTGTAATATGTAATGGTGTGTGATGTGTAATATGTAATGGTCTGTGATGTGTAATATGTAATGGTGTGTCCGTGATGTGTAATATGTAATGGTGTGTGCGTGATGTGTAATATGTAATGTGTGTGATGTGTAATATGTAATGGTGTGTGATGTGTAGTATGTTCCTGCATGTAATACAGGATGTATTAAATGTACTTTATTTTGTACAGTGTATGGTGGCATCAATACCTCTATATACTATACAGCACTTAAGATTGACCCTAGTGTAGATTAAGAAAGGGGTCTGACAGAAGCAGCAGAGAGCTGGACTCTGTCAGTCCTCTAAATCATCCGCCACAACCATTACTGTATTTGCCTTACATGCTGCAATCAGCATAGATTGGGGCATCTATGAATTGATAAGGAATGTCTGGTTTTATCTTAAAGGGGTTGTCTGAGTTATGACAAAAAATATATAGCACTGTAAATCTGATGGGCAGCAATATATAACTAAGTTCAGCAAGTTTTAGGCAAAAAAAATCCATATTTCCTAATTTCCCTGGTTCTCTTCTGGTCTTTGTTTACATGCAATAACAACAATCTCAGCCCCTCCCCCTTCTCCCCCCTCTCTGCAAAGGGAATGAATACAAGTGCTGAGTGACATGTCTGCCTGCTGGAATACTCAGTAGCATGTTGTATGTGTAGGACTACAAGTCCCAGCTGTACAATGACACTGCTGATACACACAGGAATTTCTCCCTACCTGTTCTTGTACAATACAATTCCTCTACAGCTCTTGTGCCCAGCATTTGTCTCCTCTCACTGCTGCAGCTACTGTTTGTTATAAAGCCTTGAGCCCTCAGTGTGTTCTGGCTGAAGGGGTTAATGTTTTATCTGAAGGAAACCAGGAAGAAAGCAGATAGCAGGAGCCCGGCAAAGAAAGGGGGCGTGGCCAGTGACGTCTCGTGTACAGACTGTTAACTCAACTCTGAGGCTTGTGAACTAAACATCACAGAGCAGAGAGATAAGGTGACATCACAGGTCATGTGACCCTGAGTCAACTCTGAGAAACCAGCAGCTTTAGAAACACAAAGTATATGGGAAAGTTGTTATACCTGACAAGTTAGAAACATATAAAGAACAAAAAAATAACTTGGACAACCCCTTTAAAAAAAAAAAAACTGCCAAAGAATAATACATTAATTAGATTATAGCGCTTTAAGGTACTGGGGTAGAGGGGGGCCCACACTTCTCCAACAGCTTGGGGCCCAGGGTACCCTTAATCTTCCCCTGGTGACGGCGCACAGAGTACTTTACTCTATGCACTGTCACAGAGTGCATCACTCCACCAAGAGGAAAGGCCGCCGCTGTCCTAAAACAACTGCCAAGTTAGGCCCCTTGCAGATGAGCCCGATAGTCTGCAGTGCAGCTCCCGTCCTGACCTTCCAGCACTGCTGGGGTTACATAGCATTATATTGATTTATGATGCTGTGTAACCCTTACAGTTCTGGAATGTATTAGATGACACTGCCATAATGCTATCACTGTTATACAGTGCTGGAAGTTCAGGATGGGTGCTGCGCTGCGGACTCTGAGTGACACACGCTTGTCTGCAAGGGGCCTTAAAAGTATAAAAAGACTGAATTCTGCTGAGCAAAGCTGTCAGTGAATACCTGCACCTAACCGCCCACCCTCCCTACTGCTGAATCTTCTCTGTTGCTCGCTTCACTGGGGAGGGACACTGCTTCTACTAGCAGCCAGGCAGTGCCTGCCCATCTCTCTCTTTCTGCCGTTATGCTTGCCCCTAGTGATGTCACTGAAATGTCACATGACAATCTCAATGACCTGCCAGTAGCGGCCGGACTTCAATACTGCCAAAGAGTCTGGGCCCAAGAGTCTGCAGAGAAAAGGCGGCTGAAAGAGGTTGGACTGAATGTAGAAGATGATGACAGAGAAGATCTACATCGGAGGAGACATCACCTGGAAGCCCTGGATGTCAGAAGTATGTGCTGATGTGTAGCAAATACAGTACATAGCAGTGTGCGGGGGGAGGGTCAACTTAGAGGACTGGGCCATATTCACTGGGGCTTGGGCCCTGGATCTTTTGAGACTCTAGCAACGCCCCTGCCTCTGACCATGTAGCTCGCCCCCTGCAAAGTATTGAGCAGCCCCAATAGTGTCTGGTTATGCAAGGATCATCATTGTAATGTCACAGAATGTTGTGATGTCATGGAATGCTGTGATGATATGCACTCATTTGCAGATGTACCGGTCAATCCCCTGTCTTAAACTGTAGAAAACCACTTTAGTTGTCTCCCAGATTTAATCTGCCCTGGGTACCTTAATGATCTAATCTGTTAATTAACCCTCCTGCCGCAAGTACCCTCATGAATTTAATTGTATCAGTTGGTAGTAAATATAGAAAAAAGATTGCTGCACTCACCACTGAAAATCTTCTTTATTCTAAAATACCAATTCAAAATGCAATTGTGGTACAGCATGCAGGATACATGGAAAGGTGACTGCTGTTTCAGGCGCTTGCACTTCTTCTGGGCATTGCATGCTGGGGGTGAATGCCATCAGGTGATTTATACCTGGGTGCGCCACATCATGGTGTTAACCATTTCATTACCATCACACTAAAAACAGCAATACAATTCTTTCAAAGGAGAGTCATTTCCAGGAACACAGACATGTCATTTGTATCATTAAGACCTAAAGGGCCCATCACATTCATTTTTATAATTAACATTGCTTCCTTCCTAAGCAATTCTTTGGTCGATCAACCCCTGCTCCCACATAGTGTACAATCTTGAAAACCGCAGTACGTGTGCATCTCCATTATGTGTCCTTTTTACATGCTCAATAAGGCGAGGTGTGCCTTGTCCCGTAGAAATTGATCTCAGATGTTCTCTAAATCATCTTTCCAATATAAAAATAATTGCATGGGCAACAAATAGCATATACCAAATACTTTGTTCTGCAGTTTATGAAGTCATTTACTACCCAACCAACATCTCCTATATTCATCTGCCTCAAGCCACAATAAAAGTGACAGTATGAACAATGCCCACATTTGAAGTTACCTCTAGGAACCATTCTATCCAACCAAGTAATACGTGGTTTGGTATATCTGCTCCTAACTAGTACTTCTTTAATGATTTTACTCCTTCTGAAAGAGATGATCGGTTGTCTTTCTAGAAATTCACCTAACCCCGCATCTTTCAATAACAAGTGGCAATTATTATGTATAGCAGAACATATTGCTGATATCATTTGGCTGTATTTAAAAGAGGATATAGATCTTTTTGTGGGGGACCTTTTTTCTGGGAGTGGAATAAAGTACTACATGGGGCACCATAGGTGTCATTACTAGGGGAAGTTCAGGCAGCTTGCTGAATGTAAGGCTGTCTCACAGCTGTGGCCCACATCTCATCTCCTAAGCTTTCTATTCCATATCTTAGAGGCAAATGGAGGAGGACAGAACGTGACAACTTTTGATGGCCACCACAGTGGTATAGCTTCTGGGGAGGTATTTTGTGCTGCACTATGGTAATGCTGACCCTGCGTACTTATGTTGGCCCCTTCTACTGTTCTTGGCCCTGCCTCCTTATTTTGCCCCAACTTTTGTCAATTTGGACCTGCCTAAAGCATGGGGGCCACTTTTATCTTTTCTTTTCAGGGCTACTTTAGGTTCCCAGTCTTTCCATTTAACATTTTAGGTGTCCAATGTGACTCACGTCATACAATTAAAGCAGAATTCTTGTAAACCAGCAAAAATTTCTTCTTAATGTACAGTGCCTTGCGAAAGTATTCGCCCCCCTGGAACTTTTCAACCTTTTGCCACATTTCAGGCTTCAAACAAAAAGATATAACATTTTACATTTTTGGTGAAGAATAAACAACAAGTGGGTCACAATTGTGAAGTGGAACGAAATTTATTGGATCATTTAAACTTTTTTTGTAATAATAAAACTGAAAAGTGGGGCGTGCAAAATTATTCGGCCCCCTTGCATTAATACTTTGTTGCACCACCTTTTGCTGCGATTACAGTTGCAAGTCGCTTGGGGTATGTCTCTACCAGTTTTGCACATCTAGAGACTGAAATTCTTGCCCATTCTTCCTTGCAAAACAGCTCGAGCTCCTTGAGGTTGGATGGAGAGCGTTTGTGAGCAGCAGTTTTCAGCTCTTTCCACATATTCTCAATTGGATTCAGGTCTGGACTCTGACTTGGCCATTCTAAGACCTGGATACGTTTATTTTTGAACCATTCCATTGTAGATTTTGCTTTATGTTTGGGATCATTATCTTGTTGGAAGATAAATCTTCGTCCTAGTCTCAGGTCTTTTGCAGACTCCAACAGGTTTTCATCCAGAATGGTCCTGTATTTGGCTCCATCCATCTTCCCATCAATTTTAACCATCTTCCCTGTCCCTGCTGATGAAAAGCAGGCCCAAACCATGATGCTGCCACCACCATGTTTGACAGTGGGGATGGTGTGTTCAGGGTGATGAGCTGTGTCGCTTTTATGCCAAACATATCGTTTTGCATTGTTTCCAAAAAGTTTGATTTTGGTTTCATCTGACCAGAGCACCTTCTTCCACATATTTGGTGTGTCTTCCAGGTGGCTTGTGGCAAAACTGTAAACAAGACTTTTTATGGATATCTTTGAGAAGTGGCTTTCTTCTTACCACTCTTCCATAAAGGCCAGATTTGTGAAGTGTTCGACTGATTGTTGTCCTATGGACAGACGCTCCCACCTCAGGTGTAGATCTCTGCAGTTCATCCAGTGTGAACATGGGCCTCTTGACTGCATCTCTGATCAGTCTTCTCCTTGTTTGAGATGAAAGTTTAGAGGGACAGCTGAGTCTTGGTAGATTTGCAGTGGTCTGATACTCCTTCCATTTCAATATGATCACTTGCACAGTGCTCCTTGGGATCTTTAAAGCTTGGGAAATCTTTTGGTATCCAAATCCGGCTTTAAACTTCTCCACAACAGTATCACGGACCTGCCTGGTGTGTTCCTTGGTCTTCATGATGCTCTCTGTGCTTTAAACAGAACCCTGAGACTATCACAGAGCAGGTGTATTTATATGGAGAATTGATTACACACAGGTGGATTGTATTTATCTTCTTCAGTCATTTAGGACAACATTGGATCATTCAGAGATCCTCAATGAACTTCTGGAGTGAGTTTTCTGAAGTGAAAGTAAATGGGCCGAATAATTTTGCACGCCCAACTTTTCAGTTTTATTATTACAAAAAAAGTTTAAATGATCCAATAAATTTCGTTCCACTTCACAATTGTGACCCACAATTGTTGATTCTTCACTAAAAATTAAAAATGTTATATCTTTTTGTTTGAAGACTGAAATGTGGCAAAAAGTTGGAAAGTTCCAGGGGGCAGAATACTTTTGCAAGGCACTGTATAGCCGTTTCACATAATCATAACTGTAAACTTACCTCACATTGACCCTCAGGGAAACATTGTATCCTTATTGCAAATCTGTAATAATGATGGGCTGAAATACATTTATAGTAGTGATGACATCTATATTTTAACAATCTCCACAGACTACAATGAGTGTTTTGCATCAGGAAAATCATTGAAAAAGTACCATATAACAGAAGATAAATGTTAGACTGCTGGAGCCACAACCCTGGACTTGCATCTGCACATCCACAACCTGGAGGAGATTGTATGGAGTGGCAGTGAAGCATGCTTGCTGCTGCTCCAAACAACTTTGTAGGAATTACAGAAACAGATGAGCTTTCTTGCTTTGGGCAGGACCTCTAATAAATATTCATGATCAGCTTTTTGACTAAATGAGTTAGTTTAAAGCCTTGAAATTAGTCCTAAAGAAGAACTTTGGGTAATCTACTAGAATATGGATAATGGAGAAAACATTTGGAAATCACCTTTATTTATAGTGTTTGTTACTTTGACAACTAATACAATTACACTCTAGTAATGGTCACTCTTATAGAACGTTTTCAGCTCTCAAAATGTTGTTCTCTACAAGACAGTAAACAGAACAGATAGCTAGGTTTCCAGATATTGTGCCGGCCCTCTATTGCTCATATATGAAAGACTTCCCCCAATTTAAATAAAATGTATTATGTCAACTTTGTATTCTTTATCCTGTATAGACTTTTTCTATGATAGTTATAGTTGCTAGACAATATTTATCAGTATTAAATTTCTAGTGTAATTGCCCATAAACCCTTTTTCTAAGAGAAAAAATAGAAATAGTTTGCATCAGTAAAAGGTGTGTGGCTGTCAAGTTGATTAAGAAAAGCTACTGGTGCTCAAAGCTTCTGTAATAGCCAGAGGTTAGGAGGAATTCAGATGGCACCATCCGGGACCACCTCCAGGAAACTCTTAATCTGTCACCCTATCTTCTTTCACCACTCTGGTTATTTTATCTAAGGCAACACCTAATCGTTCACCAAGGCCTGCTGCACAGAAGGTTGGATTTTGCTGCAAAATAGGTGTGATGTCATAGGTAGCAGACCTATCAGATGCAAAGGAATAGAAGGAGAAAAGTACAAGCCAGTATCCAAGCCAGGAAAGTCAGTGGAAGCCATATCAGTAGACAACTGGTTGATCTAGAAATAAGCCAAGATCACTACTGGAATGCAACGCTGACTGATCAGAGCACAAACATCCAGGCACCGATAAGCAGCAATTGCCAGTATTTAATCACTCACCCAGCTCAGGGATTGGACGCCGAGCCAAGAATGTAGGCATGGCAATTCTCCCAGAACAGCCATACACTGGATCATGGCTGGGTAAGTTCCTGACAGTTTCACCATATACTTAAACTGATACATGATATTCTGTCCTAGTCTATACTAACTCACATGATCCATCATGAAAACAACTGTCTTGGATTTCCCTAACTGCACAGGCACAGCAGCAACATTGCTAGCATCGGAGTAAAAACCAAAGGAAGCTGAAAACCCAGCGTCCTGACAGACACAGTGCACAGCCACCCTGATACAAGCAGGACGTCTGTCACTTCATCAAACACTGATCCACTATACAAAAGTAATGGTCTGTGAATATATTAAATATTAAATCAATATACAGTACAACATATAGATATATTTATGTGCAAGAATGACAACAGAAGCACAGTTGAAACTTGATGACTATATTATATGTTCAATGGATATACTCAATGGATTGAGACATTGGAATATAAATATCAGGCTTAATACAAAGACCATCTAATACAACAGTGGTTCAGCTACCCAAGATATACAGTTGCACATTGCAAGGGTCTGCAGTGCACTGTGACTAGTCTCCAGGACCTGAATCTGTGGGGTATCCTTGTTTTATCATTTTAACAGTTTTTTTTTAACAGTTATCAAATGTTTCTATTATTTAAAGGGAACCTGTCATCTACGAAACACCCACTGAACTAGAGTAAGAGGTGTATAGTGTAGGTGATGCTGAATCCGAATATGTAAGTTTTATCTTCATACTCACTTCCATTCCGACGCTGCGCTACCACAAACCAGCAGTAAAATGCATTCAGAGGACTCTTCTTTGAGTCCTCTCCATTCTGTGTGTGAGCTTAAGAGTCCACTCAATGCATTTTACTGCTGGTTTATGGGAGCACAGCATAGGAATGGAAGTGAGTATGAAGATAAAACTTACATAATCCGATTCAGCATCACTTACACTATACACCACTCTAGTTCAGGGGGTGTTTCGGAGCTGACAGATTCCCTTTAAGCATTTAGGGGGGTCATTTATTAAGACTGGTGTTTTAGACGCCGGTCTTAATAACCCCTGAGCTGGCGGTGGATCTGCTGAAGTTATGTAGAGGCGCTGGTCTAAATATGTGTCAGCTTCCTTGCTAGCGTAGATTTAGAACATTTTCTATGCCTAAAACAGGCATAGAAAATGATAAATGAAATGAGCCTGGTGGCCCTCCCCCTTCCACACCATGCGCCCTTTTTTGGACCTGGCATGAGTGGGGAAAAGTCGCAGATTGAGGCAGAAATAACCTTTGTGCCACAATCTGAAACAGATATCCACCAAAAATTGGAAGTTGGTGAATGATCCGCTTACCGTATTTTTCGCTTTATAAGACGCACCTGATGATAAGACGCACCTAGGTTTTTGTGAAGGAAATTAAGAAAATAAAATATTTTGAACCAAATGGTGTGCTTTTGGTGGGTTTGAACTAATGGGGGATCTGTGATGTCACTGTTATGGGGGATCTGTGGAGGACACTGTTATGGGGGATCTGTGGAGGACACTGTTATGGGGATCTGTGGAGGACACTGTTATGGGGGATCTGTGGAGGACACTGTTATGGGGGATCTGTGGAGGACACTGTTATGGGGATCTGTGGAGGACACTGTTATGGGGGATCTGTGGAGGACACACTGTTATGGGGGATCTGTGGAGGACACTGTTATGGGGGATCTGTGGAGGACACACTGTTATGGGGGATCTGTGGAGGACACAACTGTTATGGGGATCTGTGGAGGACACACTGTTATGGGGGATCTGTGGAGGACACACTGTTATGGGGGATCTGTGGAGGACACTGTTATGGGGGATCTGTGGAGGACACTGTTATGGGGGATCTGTAGAGGACACTGTTATGGGGGATCTGTAGAGGACGCTTATTGGGGATTTGTGGATGACTGTTATGGGGGGATCTGACCCCATTACATTGGGCCCCAGTTATTAGAGCCATTGCTTCTAAAGTGTATGAATCTCCCCTAACAGGGCTGCTTTGCTAAACTACCATAGCTTTAATCACTTTTCAGTACTCACTATGCATGCAGGCAGCAGGCAGGCCGGCAGCTCAGGTCCCTCACTCAGTAACGCTATGGCCCCGCCCACTGAATTAATGAAGTGGGCGGGTCCAGAGCCGGAGTGTGACTGAGTGAGGGACCTGCGCTGCCGGCCTGCTTGCTGCCTGCATTCATTCATAGTGAGTACTGAAAAGTGATTAAATCTATTGTAGTTTAGCAAAGCAGCCCTGCTGGAGGAGATTCTTACTTTAGAAGCGATGGCTGCTGTGAAGGGGGCCCGGCTTAATGAGCTTCAGTGACTGCGCTGGGCCCGACTTTACATCTGGCACATCGCAGGCAGCACAGTGCGGCCATGTAATACTGCTCTATTCCGTTTATAAGACGCACAGCCACTTTCCCCCGACTTTGGGAGGAAAAAATGTGCGTCTTATAAAGCGAAAAATACGGTAGTTTAGTTGTTTTATATTGCATGTTAGTTCTGCATATCAACTTTTTAAAATCATATAATCTTTATTAAGTTTTAAAACATGAAATCACAAATATAGCCCAACTCCCAGACCGCCCCACTCCGGTTTAAAAGAAAATATGTATAAGAGCTAACATCTCTTGTCATATACAAGGGAACATAAGGGGATCATAGTATCCAAAAATGAAAAATATATTAATAGTCTCAATGTCTTCTTGAGTATCTTAAAAAAGATCTGTCACAGCAGCCATTTAGACTCGCAGATTAGATATCGAAAAGATGAAAATGGCAATTAACCAGTTTCAAAAATTATTACCAAATGTGATGATTGAAGTGTCATTCTACTTCATATGAGACTGTTGGCAACCATACCTGGGGTATCTTACCATAGAGCCCACAATTTTTCAAATTTAGCATAAGCCCCTCATTTTTAATACATTATTTTCTCATACGTTAATAAGGTATTAGCTTTATCTATGAATTCTCTGCTACTATTGGAAATTGGTTGAATCTAGTGATCGACCATAAGTTTACAGGCAATATATAATAGAATATCAACAGTTATTTCATAATGAAGTAAATCTTCCACCAATACTAAAACACAATCTTTCAGATATCACTGGAGGGTATCAGAATATACTATATTACTAATCCTTCTGATCCTGTCTCAAAAATTAGAGAGATAATCGCAGCTCCAGAGCATGTGGAGAAAATCGGCCAGTTCTATGGCACACTTCACATAAAGATAGAGTAGGAACCAAATCTAGTATACTGGACCACTAATCTTTTAAAATATTTTCTTTTTCCCATTTATACATCCATATTAAAGCATGGTTCTCAAAAAAAGTTGCTAAAAGAGCCCTATATATGGTGGAAATCAATGAAGACGTTTGTGTAGCAGATACTATAGAGGCAATGATCAGATCAGTATACAGCATTTCTCTTTCAAAGAGGTTCTCAGGGTTCAGGGATCAACCCGGATATAAACTATTCTTTATTCTTTTACTATATATGAGTGGATCATAGTAGCATTTCCTTGCTACCGGGGGGCTACTTTGCATAATATCCACCTCCAAAACAGCCTAGAGCCTTGTATTCATTTCTGCTTCCAATTCCTCTCAGCTTAAAGAGGTCTCTAAGGAGTTTCTAGATTCCTTTGATAGTTTTGATATTCTAGCCGTTTCAAGAATATCAAAAATATCTGAGCTGACTGAAACCACTATTTTCGAGGCATGTAATGAAGAGTAAAAATCTTCTAGTATCCCTAAAATTGTGTGAGTGTCCTGGACTATTTGAGCAGTAGCAGATTGCAAGGTACTATAAGAGACACCTTCTTGGGCTTTCGATATTGTTGAAAGCAGATTACCCGCTTTTTGTTCCTCAGCAAAGAACTTCTGTTTAAGGAAAAATATTTTTCTAGGACTAGAACTTAATCAATACTGAGTAGTCTGAGAGGGATCGTCCACAAATGCAGATTCTGCCTCATGAAGCCCTAGTTGAAAAGTTGCTTTAGTTTTAGCTTTGTTATATTAATTTCATCAATTATCACCCCATGAATACAGGCATTCATCACCTCCCAAAAAGAATGTATAGATGCTGAGCCAGTATTAAATGGAAAATATTCAGTTATATATGTATATGTGTCCCCATTAGTATTTATTAATGGAAGCAAGAATGGATTTAGTTTCCAAACATATGGTCATCTGAAAACATTACAGACGACTTTAAGGGGGAATGATCAGACAGTGTCCGTGTTAGATATTCTGCATCACCTAGGTATCAAAGAAAGTAAGATATTATTTCCCAGTGCTAGGTCATGTGATAGTGAGCAAAGTGAACTGTCTCACATCAGGATTCTCCATATATCCATCATGGCCATATCCTGAAGGAGAATTCGAAACTGAGTCAATTGAGAACCCATAGATGAATGACCTGCATGACATCTAACCTGTTGTGAATCAGAGACATTATTAAAGTTCCCCATAATAATGCAGTAACTGAAGATACCATTGTTAACAATTTCCTAAATATTTTAATAAAAAAGTGAGGTGGTGGGTATATATATATATATATATATATATATATATATATATATATACAGTACAGACCAAAAGTTTGGACATACCTTCTCATTCAAAGAGTTTTCTGTATTTTCATGACTATGAAAATTGTAGATTCACACTGAAGGCATCAAACCTATGAATTAACACATGTGGAATTATATACTTAACAAAAAAGTGTAAAACAACTGAAAATATGTCTTATATTCTAGGTTCTTCAAAGTAGCCACCTTTTGCTTTGATTACTGCTTTGCACACTCTTGGCATTCTCTTGATGAGCTTCAAGAGGTAGTCACCTGAAATGGTATTCCAACAGTCTTGAAGGAGTTCCCAGAGATGCTTAGCACTTGTTGGCCCTTTTGACTTCACTCTGCGGTCCAGCTCACCCCAAACCATCTCTATTGGGTTCAGGTCTGGTGACTGTGGAGGCCAGGTCATCTGACATAGCACCACATCACTCTCCTTCTTGGTCAAATAGCCCTTACACAGCCTGGAGGTGTGTTTGGGGTCATTGTCTTGTTGATAAATAAATGATGGTCCAACTAAACGCAAACCGGATGGAATAGCATGCTGCTGCAAGATGCTGTGGTAGCCATGCTGGTTTAGTATGCCTTCAATTTTGAACAAATCCCCAACAGTGTCACCAGCAAAGCACCCCCACACCATCACACCTCCTCCTCCATGCTTCACAGTGGGAACCAGGCATGTAGAGTCCATCCATTCACCTTTTCAGCGTCGCACAAAGACACCGTGGTTGGAACCAAAGATCTCAAATTTGGACTCATCAGAACAAAGCACAGATTTCCACTGGTCTAATGTCCATTCCTTGTGTTCTTTAGCCCAAACAAGTCTCTTCTGCTTGTTGCCTGTCCTTAGCAGTGGTTTCCTAGCAGCTATTTTACCATGAAGGCCTGCTGCACACAGTCTCCTCTTAACAGTTGTTGTAGAGATGTGTCTGCTGCTAGAACTCTGTGTGGCATTGACCTGGTCTCTAATCTGAGCTGCTGTTAACCTGCGATTTCTGAGGCTGGTGACTCGGATGAACTTATCCTCCGCAGCAGAGGTGACTCTTGGGCTTCCTATCCTGGGGGGGGTCCTCATGTGAGCCAGTTTCTTTGTAGCGCTTGATGGTTTTTGCGACTGCACTTGGGGAGACTTTCAAAGTTTTCCCAATTTTTCAGACTGACTGACCTTCATTTCTTAAAGTAATGATGGCCACTCGTTTTTCTTTACTTAGCTGCTTTTTTCTTGCCATAATACAAATGCCATAATACTATATTCAGTAGGACTATCAGCTGTGTATCCACCTGACTTCTGCCCAACACAACTCATGGTCCCAACCCCATTTATAAGGCAAGAAATCCCACTTACTAAACCTGACAGGACACACCTGTGAAGTGAAAACCATTTCAGGTGACTACCTCTTGAAGCTCATCAAGAGAATGCCAAGCGTGTGCAAAGCAGTAATCAAAGCAAAAGGTGGCTACTTTGAAGAACCTAGAATATAAGACACATTTACAGTTGTTTCACACTTTTTTGCTAAGTGTATAATTCCACACGTGTTAATTCATAGTTTTGATGCCTTCAGTGTGAATCTACAATTTTCATAGTCATGAAAATACAGAAAACTCTTTGAATGAGAAGGTGTGTCCAAACTTTTGGTCTGTACTGTATATATATACTAGCAGAAGGACCCGGCTTCGCCTGGGTATATTTCATCTATTTCATTTAATGTTTCTGTGTGCCGTTGCAGAGAGAAAGTCAATGCAGCTGACAGAAGTTGATTTTTACCTTCATTTTTTCAATCCCCATTGGCTGCAGAGTGGGAGGGGGCGTGGTTTAGCGAGACCTGGGGTTTTAAGTCCTTCTTTTGAGGGTGGCATGAATTACAGGTCGATGCCATGGTAATTTATGAGGACATGCAATGGGTAGAAGTGGAAAAAAACATCTTTTATTACTACTGAACGGTTGAAGTCTAAAATTAGTCTATTTCATCTAAAATTTTTGTGTGTCGTTGCAGAGAGAAAGTCACACTCCCACCCCTGCAGCTAACAGAAGTTTATTTTTACCTTCATTTTTTCAATCCCCGTTGGCTGCGGAGTGGGAGGGGGCGTGGCCTGACAGAGTCGGGGGCGTGGCTTAGACGCTTTGCATGGGTGTATTTAATCTATTTCATTTAATGTTTCTGTGTGTCGTTGCAGAAAGAAAGTCAACCTCCCACCCACCCCTGCAGCTGAC
Organism: Rhinella marina; assembly: GCA_900303285.1. Lineage (NCBI taxonomy): Eukaryota > Metazoa > Chordata > Amphibia > Anura > Bufonidae > Rhinella > Rhinella marina. The sequence goes on from ONZH01007539.1 coordinate 112,320, forward strand.
AGAAGTTGATTTTTTTTCCTTTATTTTTTCAATCCCTGTTGGCTGCAGAGTGGGAGTGGCCTGACATAATTGGGGGCGTGGCTTAGCTAGACCTGGGGCGAGGGTTTTAAGTACTTCTTTTAGGGTGACCTGAATTAAAGGTCGATACCATGCTTATTTATGAGGCAACGCAATGGGTAGCAGTGGAAGAAAACATCTTTTATTACTACTGAACTGTCTTAGTCTAAAATTATTCTAAAACATAAGTTATATTTATGGTTACCGGAATACCTTTAACAGTGTCAGTGAATAGAAATGGCTGGGTTGTTAGTTAACTGAGCTTCTCAGCTGGCTGCTAATTACCTGGCTGTGTTGTTATGGAAACCTGCCCTCCCTGTGTGTGTCTGTGCAGAGAATGGCAGTTGGGGTTTAAAACCAAAGCTCCCAGGCTAATATTGGCTAATGGAGATCATATTTTGGGAATATCTCGGGAACGGTACATCCTAGAGAGATGAGACCTGGTCTAAAACCTTCCCGGATACCTGATGTACCTGTGTGTCGAATTTGGTGAAAATCGGTCCAGTAGTTTGGTCACACATCGTGAACAGACAGACAGAAACTCATTTTTATAATATTAAAATATATAGATATATATATATATGTATATATTAAAGGGTCATGTATTATTAATTGTACAGAAAATGCACACAAAGTGACCCTCATCTACTTTCTCTCGTAAGCACGCAAATTTGGTATTCTTATGCATTAATACTCTTACCCCTCAAAAGTGAGAGGTATGACATAATGACAGACATAACTAAGTGAACTGTCTCACATCAGGATGGAGTATTCTCCATATATCCATCATGGCCATATCCTGAAGGAGAATTCCAAACTGAGTCAATTGAGAACCCATAGATGAATGACCTGCATGACATCTAACCTATTGTGAATCAGAGACATTATTAAAGTGCCCTATAATAATGCAGGAACTGAAGATACCATTGTTAACATTTTCCTAAATATTTTAATAAAAAAGTGATGCGGTGTATATATATATATATATATATATATATATATATATATATGTTATTAATTGTACAGAAAATGCACACAAAGTGACCCTCATCTACTTTCTCTCGTAAGCACGCAAATTTGGTATTCTTATGCATTAATACTCTTACCTCTCAAAAGTGCGAGATATGACATAATGACAGACATAACTAAGCATTAAGATTTATGCATTAAGTATAACTGTCCTCGGTCAGTTATACTTAATTTTGTAAGCAATGTATAGCTGGTTGATACCTCTGAAGATACTTATATTGAAAGATATCCTGCCTTGAATATTTCAACTAAAAATATAATTTTTTGTGGTAATATATCACTTGTGTATATCAACATTTGGCATACATCGAGTACATTTGTATATAGTCATATGTCTATTTTTATTACATAGACAATGAATTTTGATTTGAAGTGGTTATCCCTTTTTTCTATTTCATATCATCCTTTGATTAGAGTAACAGATTTTTCATTTGAATTTATTAAAAATTGCTTTCCAGGCCAGCACTGCGCTCCTGGTTCAGTTATATGCCCCTGGTATTTCCGGGATTACATGCTGTACATCCTGGATGTGATCCTTTCCTGGTTACAACAGCTGAAATGACAGATGCATTCTCACACATGTTCTCTGGGTTGTAACCAGGCTAGGATCATGTGTATGGTAAATGACCCCGGGAGTGCAAAGGGCATATAATTGAAAAATCGCAAAAAAATTTTTTAAAATTAAATTAGACTAGCACCTCCGAACAATATACAATTAAGTGCAGGTGCATACTACCATGGCTGACATGCAAAAGCAAACAGCACCCTGCTCCAAGAGAAAAGACACATGCAAACACTGGAAACATGAATTACTCTGAATTGCTTTACTGCCATTAATGATGAGCGAATCTATTCCCTGCTTCGTAGATTAGTATCGAATCTTACAAATTTTCTACTCTGAAGCAAATCCGGATTTTTTCGGATTCGCTTCGTATTATTATTAAAGTTTCATAAAATTTTGAACGCTAATGATACGTACAATACGTATGCTACGTACGAAACGTACGCATTCGTCGTGAAGCTGGAAAATGACGATACGTCCCCGCAAGAGCGGGAAAGTGAAGATACGTCACCCTCAGAACTGGAAAGAAACAGCCTGGCCCACCGGGATCTAACTATTTGCACGTATAGGGAGTGAAGACTCCTCCCTCAGTACTCCACCCTCCTCTGAACCAGTTTAAACCAGCGCTGAACACTGATCAGTAGTAGCAAGCATGGCTAAAGAGCTGCGTCCAGCTGGAACCAGATGGTCTTTGGGAACGAGTTCTCCGAACCACCGCCCGCTCCAGACATGAGGGTGTCACACTCTGAACTCAAGAGGAGAAACCCAGCCTCAGTGCCCTTATTCTCCTTACCGGCTGCTGAGATTGCTGCACATCGTTAGGCGGTTCGTCGTGAGGTGGCTGCTGTGGCTGGAGCGTCCACTTCGCCGCCCAGGAGGAGATCAATAACACCTTCCATAAGGCAGAACCCTCGGTGACGGTCCACGCGTAGACCCTCTGAGACTACAAGAATGCCGTGGAGGACTGGGTAATCCAGGTACTGGACTATCCTAGGCTGGTATATCCTAAATTGGAGCGCCGAAAGGGAACTGTCCTGTGGTTTTCGGTCAAGCGAGGCTCTGGCTTCCTGGCAGACGAGGAGGACGGCAAGGAGTACTTTGTGGGCCGTAGGTCAGTTAAACGGCCGTACCTGCCCCAGCCTCGTCACAGCCTGTATGTGGGGGATCAGGTGGAGTACAACCCATGGTGTCCCTCAAAGGCCCCTTTGCTACCGGGGCTACCCTATTTTCTAAGCCTTTGGTACCTACATCAGAACCAGAAGTGTGGCCAGATGAACCACCAGGTCCAGGACGTATGCGCTGCATTCAGGAGCCACCAGATGGCGTCCTCCGGTTCAGGGAATAGCCATAGCCGGAGCCTCTGATACCTGGACTGCCACCACCACCATCACAGTCCTTTCAGCTGGGTCAGCTGACATCTTCATCATTTACATTCCAATCCACGGTGATCCACCAATACCAACTACCGTGGAAGACGAAGCCAGCAGCAGCCAGGGGAGCTGGGGCTTTTTCCCTGGATGCAACCTTGCCTCCACCGCTGCAGCCAGAAGTCCTTACCCCTGCTGTCCCGGCAGGAGTATCCAGAAAAGCGCAAGTGGCTGCAGCAATCACCAGCGTGACCACCACCCAGATCCGGTCAAGTCCGACTTCCGGAAGAAGAGGGCAGTGGAGTTACACTACGGCAGCGAGCGTGGCCTACAAGAGGCAGGAGCATCCTCTGATGTCCTTCAGTAGCAGCTCAAGTGAGGAGGACTTTAGGTCCCTCATCTAAGGGACCCAACTACTGGCTGTTTCAAGGACACTTCAGAGGACCTATGGGAGCCACACCATGGACTGCACCTGACGGGTGGGAGCTAGTTGGCACTTTTTTTGTTTTGTTTGTATTGCCCTTGTTTGACTCTCACCCAGATGGTCATGGCTTGTCAGGACTCCCCCATTCTACAGAAAATTCCCAGTTGCGCCTAAGCACACCTATTTTCCTTTTTCCCCCCTTCTCAGGTTATTTGGGAGCCCCCTTTGCAAATAGGGTTCTCTATTTGCTATTTTCTATTATCCATGTGGATTACACATTACCTGTTTGGATAACAAAATTACCTCACGTGGGTTATAATTCAATTTTGGAGTGTGTTCCAGTGTTTTATCATGCCAAGGAGCCACGAGGAGAGACTAAAAAGTATATCCGAGCCTTTTATGCTTGCAAATGTGAAATTGATTGCACTAAATGTTTGCATAATTATGTCTTTGCTGTATTTTAGCTACACTGTTTTTACTAGTTCAGCAACGTTCAAGCACTTTAGCCCAGTGTGTGTATTCTTTTTCCGATACTGCAATGTGTCCTATTATGCACTAATTGTATGGTGTTTTTAGTAAATTATGCACTTAGCCGGATAGCTAGCAGTGAGCACCTTACTTTTCTAGCTCATATGGACTGCCTCTGAGGCAGGGGCGTCGCTAGGCACCTAGATCCGGGGCCTAGGCCCCAGATTACAAGTATTTGGCCCCGAACCTTTGGCCAGCAGTGGTCCTTTGCTCTGCACTGAGCCACCAGTGTGGAGCTATTGGGCAGCTCCGTATGAGTTTAGCCAGTATTATAATTCCCTAAAGTGTAGGGAAATGAGCCAGCAGCCCTGCACTGGTGGCTCAAGATAAGTCTATAGAGACCGTCCTATAGTTTTCCCTGGCCCTTAAGCAGTCCTGGCAGCTGAGCACCGCATCCCAGACAGGACTAGCAGATCACAGAGCTGCTGTGTCCTGTCCTCACCCCTGCTGGTACCAGTAAAAAGGATGGGTAGAGTGCCTCTTCCAGCCTAGAAGCAACCAGTGCCATGGTGAAGGAGCACAGAGAAGTGCAAACAATGCAGGGAAGCTACATGTAAGTCCACCTTCATCCATGTCTGTTTATGGGCCCATATGTGTGTTAAACTATAAACTGCTTCTAGGAGCTGTACATATAGTGTCTACTGTGGGTGGAGGAGCTGATCATTTATACTGTGGGTGGAGGAGCTGTGCATATATACTGTGGGTGGAGGAGCTGATCATTTATACTGTGGGTGGAGGAGCTGTGCATATATACTATATACTGTGTGTGGAGGAGCTGTACATATATACTATATACTGTGGGTGGAGGAGCTGTGCATATATACTATATACTGTGGGTGGAGGAGCTGATCATTTATACTGTGTGTGGAGGAGCTGTACATATATACTATATACTGTGGGTGGAGGAGCTGTGCATATATACTATATACTGTGGGTGGAGGAGCTGATCATTTATACTGTGGCTGGAGGAGCTGTGCATATATACTGTGGGTGGAAGAGCTGATCATTTATACTGTGGGTGGAGAAGCTGTGCATATATACTATATACTGTGGGTGGAGGAGCTGTACATATATACTGTATACTGTGGGTGGAGGAGCTGTACATATATACTATATACTGTGGGTGGAGGAGCTGTGCATATATTGTATACTGTGGGTGGAGGAGCTGTGCATATATACTATATACTGTGGGTGGAGGAGCTGTGCATATATACTATATACTGTGTGTGGAGGAGCTGTGCATATATACTATATACTGTGGGTGGAGGAGCTATGCATATATACTATATACTGTGGGTGGAGGAGCTGTGCATATATACTATATACTGTGGGTGGAGAAGCTGTGCATATATACTATATACTGTGGGTGGAGGAGCTGTACATATATACTGTATACTGTGGGTGGAGGAGCTGATCATTTATACTGTGGGTGGAGGAGCTGTGCATATATACTATATACTGTGGGTGGAGGAGCTGTGCATATATACTATATACTGTGGGTGGAGGAGCTATGCATATATACTATATACTGTGGGTGGAGGAGCTGTGCATATATACTATATACTGTGGGTGGAGGAGCTATGCATATTTACTATATACTGTGGGTGGAGGAGCTGTGCATATATACTATATACTGTGGGTGGAGGAGCTGTGCATATATACTATATACTGTGGGTGGAGGAGCTATGCATATATACTATATACTGTGGGTGGGGGTGCTGTGCATATAGACTGTGAGTGGAGCAGCTCAGTTTGTGGGGGGGGGGGGGACTTCGGGTAGACATATGCCTTGGGCTCATGCCCCTGATGTTTTAAGTCCCTAGCAATACCCCTGCTCTGAGGACTGTATGCCACGGCCTAGCCTCGTGCGTATGATGCAATCGCAAGTCAATAGTACGCTAAGGATTCGTATGCACTTTTTGTACGCTAATGCTTATATATTGCGTACTTTTAACAACGCTGACTGTATGTTCGTAATTTGTGTAGTAATGTTCGCAAAACAACGATTATTTTTTAACGTAAATTCGACCGAATAAATTTGTATTAAGAACGAATCTTGTCAAAAATTCGTCGAATATTCACTGAAGCGAATTTTCAATGATTCGCTCATCTCTAACTGCCATACTTACTATAGACACAAAATTGTGTCAGGCCCATCTACCAATACAGCAAGGTGGCTTCGACAACTGAGAACCTGACACTATAAGAATTGACAGGTATAGTATACTCTATTTAAAAGCTTAGGGCACATGGGCAGGAGTGCCCAGTCCAAACTGAGGCAGTAGCTTCCCTGTACACAACCCCTGGCAAAAATTATGGAATCACCAGTCTCTGAGGATGTTCCTTCAGTTGTTTAATTTTGTTGAAAAAAAAACAGATCACAGACATGACAAAAAACTAAAAGCATTTCAAATGGCAACTTTCTGGCTTTAAGAAATACTAAAAGAAATCAAGAAAAATAATTGTGGTAGCCAGTAACAGTTACATTTTTATAACAAGCACAGGGAATAAATTATGGAATCACTCAATTCTGAGGAAAACATTATGGAATCATGAAAAACAAACAAAATAACACTCCAACACATCACTAGTATTTTGTTGCACCACCTCTGGCTTTTATAACTGCTTGAAGTCTCTGAGGCATTGACTTAATGAGTGGCAAACAGTACTCTTCATCAATCTGGCTCCAGCTTTCTCTGATTGCTGTTGCCAGATCAGCTTTGCAGGTTGGAGCCTTGTCATGGACCATTTTCTTTAACTTCCACCACTGATTTTCAATTGGATTGAGACCCGGACTGTTTGCAGGCCATGACATTGACCTTATGTGTCTTTCTTCAAGGAATGATTTCACAGTTTTTGCTCTATGGCAAGATGCATTATCATCTTGAAAAATGATTTCATCATCCCCAAACATCCTTTCGATAGATGGGATAAAAAAGTGTCCAAAATGTCAGTGTAAACCTGTGCATTTATTGAAGATGTAATGACAGCCATCTCCTCAGTGCTTTTACCTGACATGCAGCCCCATATCATCAATGACTGTGGAAGTTTGCATGTTTTCTTCAGACAGTCGTCTGCATAAATCTCTTTGGAATGGCACCAAACAAAAGTTCCAGCATCATCACCTTGCCCAATGCAGATTCGAGATTCATCACTGAATATGACTTTCATCCAGTCATCCACAGTCCACGATTGCCTTTCCTTAGCCCATTGTAACCTTGTTTTTTTCTGTTTAGGTGTTAGTGATGGCTTTCTTTTAGCTTTTTTGTATGTAAATCCCATTTCCTTTAGGCGGTTTCTTACAGTTCGGTCACAGACGTTGACTCCAGTTTCCTCCCATTTGTTTCTCATTTGTTTTGTTGTACATTTTCTGTTTTCAAGGCATATTGCTTTAAGTTTTCTGTCTTGGCGCTTTGATGTCTTCTTTGGTCTACCAGTATGCTTGCCTTTAACTACCTTCCCATGTTGTTTGTACTTGGTCCAGGTTTTAGACACAGCTGACTGTGAACAACCAACATCTTGTGCAACACAGCGTGATGATTTACCCTCTTTAAGGAGTTTGATAATCCTCTCTTTTTTTCAATTGACATCTCTGGTGTTGGAGCCATGATTCATGTCAGTCCACTTGTTGCAACAGCTCTCCAAGGTGTGATCACTCCTTTTTACCTGGATACTAACGAGCAGATTTAATCTGATGCAGGTGTTATTGTTTGTAATGAAAATTTTCAGGATGATTCCATATTTTTTCCTCAGAAATAAGCGATTCCATAATTTATTCCCTGTGCTTGTTCTAAAAATGTAACTGTTACTGGCTACCACAATTATTTTTCTTGATTTCTTTTAGTATTTCTTAAAGCCAGAAAGTTGCCATTTGAAATGCCTTTAGTTTTTTGTCATGTCTGTGATCTGTTTTTTTTTTTCAACAAAATTAAACAACTGAAGGAACATCCTCAGAAACTGGTGATTCCATAATTTTTGCCAGAGGTTGTATATAATGCCAAAAATATTTGACCAGCACCCCAAACAACATGTAATAAAGTGCAGGTGTACATTGCTATGGCTGACATGAAAAAGCAAACCAACAGTATATGTAGCAGTACCCTACTTCAAGCACAAAGACACATGCAAACACTGGAGACATAAATAACTCTTTTGATTTTGATCAAAATTTTGCCTGGACCATCTACAAATGACAGGTGGCTTTTACAGATAGGAACCTAACAGGAAAATTCCCAGGTCATTCTCACTAGTCACTAACTGGGGGTGGTAGAACAAGTGGAACAATCATTAAGCGGGAGGTGAAGGCACACAGTCAACCTGACTGTTAGTAATATGCCCTGTTATGTGCCCCCAGTAATATGACCAGCTGTGCCCCCAGTAATATGCCGACATCGTGCCCCCCAGTAATATGCCCACATTGTGCCCCCAGTAATTTGCCCACATTGTGCCCCCCTGTAATATGCCCACATTGTGCCCCCCTGTAATACGCCCACATTGTGCTCTCCAGTAATGTTGTGCTCCCACTAATGTGCCCACATTGTGCTCTGCAGTTTATGTTGTGCCCCCAATAATATGCCCACATTTGTGCTCCCCAGTAATGTTGTGCCCCCAGTAACTTGTCCACATTGTGCCCTCAGTAATATATTGTCCCCCAGTAATATGCCCACATTATGCTCTGTAGTTTATGTTGTGCCCCCAGTAATATGTCCACATTTGTGCTCCCCAGTAATGTTGTGCCCCCCCTATAACATGTCCACATTGTGCCCCCAGTAATATATTGTCCCCCAGTAATATGCCCACCTTGTGCCATTCACAGAAAGTTGAAAAAAATAAACACCATAATACTTAACTTCTTCCTAGCAGCATCACCAGCAGGACATCTTCTTCTTTAGTCTGGAGGAGGCGGAGCCAAGGCTGACTGATGGCCGGCCCCGCCCCTTCCCAGACCGAAGGTGTGGAGAGCCGCCTGGAGGTACGGAGAGCCTGCAGGGAGGATGGGAGCCAGCTGAGCCGATGCCAGCTCTCTGCTTCGTTACCATTCAGGAAACAGAGACAGCTGCCAGAAACCGGGACATACCTTCCCCGTACCGGGACAGCCACTGTAATCTGGGACAGTCCTGCTGGATCCATGACGGTTGGGAGGTATGCTACAGATCATAGGCAGGCAAATTAAAGGGGCTAGGCAATAGGCAGCGTTCAATAATAGGGCTGAGGCCAAAGCTAAGATTTAGCAGAGCAGAACATTAAGTCCAGAGATCAAACCAACAATAAAAGTAAGCTGAGCTGAGTCCATTAAGTCCAAAGAAACGTATGCACACAGAGAACTAATAACAGACACAGAGTGAAGCACACTGAAGATTCATGCAGGATTCCCAGCACGCTGACCAGGATGGTGTGTCTCAGGAACATCTCCCTGCTTCTTGATTGACAGGGCTGGACATCTCAGCCGGCCCTGATAATCTCATGCCTGTGCCGCTGCTTGGTGAGCCACTTCCAGGTAGTTGCTGCTCCATAAGCAAAAGCAGAGACTCTGCGCTTGTACCGCTCTTCAGAGCAGTGATGTAGGCACAAGATCAGCCAAGATGTCCCACCCTGTCAATCAAACAGCAGGGGGAGCCTTCTCAGTTTCATGGACACCCTCACCTTGGTGTAGATCTCTGCTTGATGAGACAACTCAATTTGCTCATCTCTAATGTACAGTATACATACATGTTTCTATACTCAAGCAGTGCACTAGCACCAGCATCATCTTTAAAACAAAGTGTAACCTCAATTACATCAGAATATATTTTCCTAAATTTAGAAATTCCATTTGGCAGAAATTACAGAATTGCTATATGCTACAGCATTAGAACTGCATTATGCATTGCAGTATTTGTTCCTCTCTGGTTGCACTGGAATTCAAGGTCATTTTCAAGGTCGTCATTTAATAAATTTAGTTAGAACCTTGCCCTTCCTAGATGTGGCTGCAATCATAAAATAATAATCATATGGGTGCAGGGATCTGAGATCTGTTGTTTTTCTACTGGCATATCATAATCAACAGCTGCTTCTACCTGTCTCTAAACCATATACTAACCTGCAAGGAACAAGGTGGTCATCTGTAATGTTCTTTCCATGACTAACAATCTACAAGGAAAGGTTCCAAGTTTTCTCTTGAAAGTACATTCATTTTTGTTCTCATTGATAACGACTCAGACAAAAAGCTCTATCTATCTATCTATCTATCTATCTAATATCTATCTATCTATCTATCTATCTAATTATCTATCTCCTATCTATCATCTATCTATCTATCTATCTATCTATCTATCTATCTATCATCTATCTAATATCTTATTCTCTATGTATCAGATGGATTCCTTTTTTAGTTACTGCAAACTGGTTATTAATTGGGCTGAGTTCAGCATATTATATTTAAAATAATAAAATGACCTTGCAGTGATTCAATAGACAAGACATTGCTGATGATCCTCGAAAACATCTTTAAGTGGAAAACTAATCTGCCGTGATTAAGGATGCCCCTCACTCCGCCATTAGCATGGCTCTCGCTGTCATTTAGTTCCCTAAAGACTGGAGCTGTCCAGTCCTGTTGCCTCGGCTTGACGCCTGAGGACCCATCTCAGCTTGAAGTCCATCACTGTGGCAATTAGCGAACATCAGCTGTGCTCACAAAAGTGCAAATTGCTGACTGGATGAGAGAGCCAAACATAAATGCCTGACACATTTCTTATTATGTCCCCATCGCACTTCATAGTGGACAAATTTAGCGCTGAGGGGGCTGTGGAATGTATTATAATGTGGATTTTTACAAATCTCTCCTGAACAGTCTATTTTATTCTTTGACGTGGAAGAACAATTTAACCTTTTATTTGACTCTGCTGTTAGCTTCTAGAGGTAGAACACAAATACATTTTTCAATGAACACCATCCACATGGATGTAGAATGTAATTTTCCTCCTACACTGATATGCTGTGGTGATCTGGCATGTGATTTTATTAAATAGATGGTTTTATATCTATAGCTCTATCTATCTATCTATCTATCTATCTATCTATCTATCTATCCATCTCCTATCTATCTATCTATCTATCTATCTATCCATCTCCTATCTATCTATTTATCTATCTATTGATCCATCTCCTATCTATCTATCTATCTATCTATCTATCTATCTGTGATCTATTACTTCATTCTGGAGATTTGACAAGGGAATATAGCCAGGCCAGATATCTACAGTAATTCAGGGTGCTTACCTCTCATCAGTATGGAGTAAGACTGGTCCCTTTAAGGAGATTCAGCACCCTGCCTAAGCCACTTCCAAGGCATCGCACTGAGCCAGCCAGAATCCTACTCTGTACTGATGGGGCAAGCACCCCGAAACAGCTGTCTACAGGTGGATATATTGCTTGCCTATATTCCCTTGTTAAATCCCAAAGCTTATTGGAAAGTCAGTTCTTGAAAGTTGGATTGTCATCTAGGGAGCCACTTCCAATAGGTGGTGCTGGTGAGGTGGTTCTCTTTCTTGGGAGATACCTCTTTGCATATTTGTTTCCCATGAAGTATTGGCAGTAAGTCTCCATACAGGACTGCTGTCTTGAAGGAGATTTAGCCTCCTGCCTAAGCTTCATTATGGAGAAAAACTAGTTTTAATTCATATTCAAATTAGAATGTAAGTGTACTAATGGCAGGTTCACTCCAATCTGTGCACCGTTGCTCCTCCTGTTTCCTCTGTTAGCTCCTCTCCTTGATTCAAAGAGCCAGGTTACTGCATAGTATTCTCACATAGTCCTGTCAATCAAGAGGTAGAGGGAAGGGCTGGCAGAGTAAGCAGGAGGAGCAAGGATGCACAGATTGGTTTGGGTCCTCCCTCAGCGCACATGATTGCTCATTTGCACTTGGATTAAAGAATGAAGCCAGAATGAAGCCACAGGTATCATTACAATTAGCTGAGCTAGCCCTACAACACATAATGTTTCCTTTTAATTTATTCAAAAAGATAAACTATTTATCTCATAAGGCTTTGGTCACACCTTTATACTCACAAACTCCTAGTGGGATCAGGCGGCATTTGGAGCGGTTAGTTATTAATCTACACAGAATTTTACACCTAAAAATGACATGGAGTTTATGTTCATGGTGAATCCTTATAATCTTCAATATCCACTGACACTAATCATAATGCACAATATTAAAAAAAGCAGAATGTGAATGTGGAATTCCTAAATTATTTCTAATCAGGGGCGTAGCTATAGGGGGTGCAGAGGTAGCAGTCGCTACCGGGCCCAGGAGCCTGAGGGGGCCCAAAGACCCTTGTGCCGCATAAGAAGACACACAGAGCACTAAGGGAAGGGAGGCCCAAGCTGAACTCTTGCACCCGGGCCCATGAGCCTTTAGCTACGCCCCTGTTTCTAATTATATCTTAGGGACAAGTAGCCTTGTAGGAGTAGGTTTCAAATATTATGTGGACGCCAACTTGGGGAGGCACTTGAAATATCTAAATTTACAAAGATAAAAAGCTTTGTTGGCTGCATATCAAGCAATACTTTAGAACAAATCTTAAGGTCCTTTTACACGGGCCGATTATCGGCCGAAAAATCGTTCCTAGGAACGCTAGTGCCGATAATCGGCCCGTGTAAAAGTGGCCCTAATCAGCCGACGAACGAGCAAAACGCTCGTTCGTCAGCTGATTGGATCTTTTGGTTTCTACAAAAGATCCAATCTGTCGGGCGCACATCGGCCTTTGTAAACAGGCGATGTGCGCCTGACAGTATGGAGCTTCCGGGCCGCACGAGCGATACAGCGATCACTCGTGCGGCCCGGCGCTCGATTCATCGGGCCGTGTAAAGGCTCCCTGCCCGAGCGCCGATATCGCTGATCGGCGCTCGGGCAGAGAGACACATCGGCCCGTGTAAAAGGGCCTTTACTCTTTGTGGTAATGTAAGACTGTATAATTATGTAAATGAAATACAATTTCTTGGTTTAAAGTGTTGTATTATAATAATTATAAGAAAATAATGTACAGATTCCATTGTCTTTCTATAGATGTTCACTTCAGTTCTGTGAGTTCACAGAAGAAATATTGGACCGCAGATGGAACCACTGATAGGAAATTCGTATTGTCAGCTACTGTTATGTGTTACATACTAGTTTGTGTTGCTTTTCTTTTCCTCTACATCATTACAAATATTTGTTAGTTCAGCAGTTATCGGTATTAAGATTTGGGTATGTTAGAATATCATGTTAGACAGAGTTACATTTTCCAATTTGTGAAATATTAAATGGGTTTTCCGGGAATGATTTAAAATTGCTGCCAGCCACCTGTTCCAGAATGTGAGCAGGACTGGTTGCCTCCACTTCCAGAGCTGCCAGGGTAATGAGGGTGCAGAGCCTCGCTACACATTGAAGTTCATTCTTGGGCAACTTGTTTAAGGTCTATATGATTGCTACCCAGCCAAAATTGTATAGCAAAGTTTAGTGCCGATGGTGGGCCGACGTCCTTCCTCCCTCCCTTTCTTCATCCCTTGCTACCTTCCTGTTTTCATCCATCTCTTGTTTAAATACTTTTTTCTATTTCCACCTCTGTCTTATTTTTTGTGATCTGCTGGTTGATAAACAGGTTCCCCAAATGAACAGCTTAAAGGGGTTGTTCCACGAAAAATATTCTACAGTTTTCAAACCAGTACATGGATCTGAATACTTTTGTCATTGCATTTAATTTAGCATAGTCGCTGAGTTTTTTAATAAAATGTATCTATATAGCGCCACCTGCTGTTTGTTTTTTTATCTTATTTCTTTGTCCTGCTCACTGAGAAGGTCGCACATGCTCAGTTCCTTCCTAAACTGCCTCCTGAGCTGTGATAGGGAGAGCTGAGACACGTCCCTTGAGCTGTCAGCTTGATATAAATCTAGCACAGCAATGAATGGGGACATCTCTGGATCCATGTGAGGTACAGGGCTGGTTTGTTAGAGATTGTCATGTTCTATATGATATCTGATTTTCATTTTTTACATTAATCATGGGATAATCCCTTTAACATGAAAATTTTATATGTATAGTAGAAGCTATTCCCTGCTGTGGGAAAGTTTGGCATGCACTGACATATCAACTAATGTCTTTTGTATTAGTCAGAGTCAATAATTCAGATACATACTGTAATACTAGTTAAAAATGGCATAATATGATGTTAACTTACCCACCTCAAATCACCCACAACAGCCATGATATCTCTCTTTAGATAGACTACATTAGGTTATATATTTGGAAGATCTTCCCCATTAAATTCAATCAATCACCCTTTAAAAGAATTATCGTATGGTTGAACGTTTGTGTTAATTTCAGTTTTTTTGCATGCTTTTTGTGGTGTGTTATATTTAGAATTATGACTTAGATTAATGTGTCGTCCAGAGATGAGCACAGATGGCTTAAATTTATGTTATACTCTCTTACATTTTTTTTTTTTTTACATAGGTTTGAAGTAAAATGAAGGAAATAATATTTTACAGACCTACATGTAGGCTGGATGATTGCAAGTGTATCACAAAAAATTCCAATTTTATATCTGAAGTATTTTTGCAGAAATTGAAGGGGATTTGATTTTTTGTGTTGAAGGAACCAGCAAATGTAGAAATTAATTCAATCAAAAAGCAATGTACTTTTAAAGTATATCACAGCCATAAAATGACTATATGACAGCAGTAGAAAATGACCAGATATATGTTTCTTGGAAAGCTCTGCGGAGAGCTAAAACGGGATATGTGAACATCCTCTAATATTTTAGATTCCAGTTCAAGGCTCACATGCTTATTGAATGCTCCAGGGCAGGTGATGCCATAGCAAAGTGGACTGAGCTGAAACCTCTCTAGTCCTGGCCTGCTAATAGATATATCATATACAGGATACAGTTAACTTACAAGATTTTTCTGGATGGTGATCAAGTACAGGAATAAGAAACATGTGCTGTGCTGTTATATACTGTACATTCAGGCTGAAACCTTGTACAGACCATTGCTTCCAGTTCGTCAGTTGCTGCTATTATATTCAGTCTAGTCAATCCCTTGTGAGTTAAAAATATCAGGAGCGCCAATTTCTTTACTGTTTGATGGTTTCCTACAAAATATAACTGTAGGCAAACTATTTTAACCTGTAGTCCTCATGGAAGAGAATGGTATTTACTGCTCTTCTGTGAGCAAGCCATGGTCTGTACCAGAATATTTCATTTAGATTTTGATCATGAAAAGTATGGGCTACTGAAACACAAAGGGCTATATTTCACATGCATTCATGTAAGTAAATTGCACAACATTTATTAACAGGCACATTTTGGCTTGTCAGAAAGTCAGAAAATGAACAGGCATAGATTTGAACTAGAATTCACACCATTGTATAACTTTATTATTAATTCAAATGTAGGAAAGTCCACACCCGCTACCCCTAAATCTTTCTAATTTTTCTCAGCACTTTTTAAAAATTATTAGTTCCAAAAAAAGTCACACATTTTTGCGTGATTATGGTGTGATGGCAGATTATTATAGGGACATTTGAGTCAGTAGCCCAGGGCCCGATGTTTTTGTGGGGATAATTTCCACCCAAAACACCCATTACAAGGAAGGAGAACATGATGGTTGTTGGAGAAAGGACCTGTGATGACAAGTCCAGTAACATATGGATGTTACTGGTCACATGGTGATGACATCACTACAGGTTATTTCTCCTCCAGGAGGATTGTTGCTACAGGAGACATTTTCTATAGTTTTAGGTTGAGATTACATCAGGAAAAGATGACAGAGGGTGTTATACTATATACTGCATACTGTAGGGTACTGCATTCTATGGGGTCTTATACCGTGTAATGCCTACTGTGGGGTACTATGTACTGTGGGGTGTTTTACTGTATACTGTGGGGGTGTTATTCTATATACTCTGAGGTGTTATACTGTATGCTACATACTGTGGGGTACTATATGCTGTGGGGTGGTATACTATACACTGTATAATGTTGAGTGTTATACTGCATATTATGGGATGTTATACTATATACTGTATACTACGGAATGTTGTACATTATCTATTGTGAGGGGCTGGGGATTTTATACTATATATGTTATACTGTGGGGGTTTATACTATATACTGTGGAGTGTTATACAGTACACTGTGGAGTGTTGTACACTATACACTATGAGGGGCTAGGGTGTTATACTGTATATGGGGCAGAATACAAAAGGCAGAATGGTTGGGGCAAATGGATGGAGAAGGCCCACAATGGGAAAACAGCCCCGGGCCTATGATATATTTAATCTGCCCCAGGTGTGTGCCAAGAATTGCAACTAAGGCCTCTTTCACACTAGCGGCAGCATGGATCCGGCAGGTGAATGGTGCCGCCGGATCCGTGCTGCTGCAGGGACATGTGTGGGGCCGGAACCGCGCTCCGGCCCCACACATGTCACACAGTACATGCACACAGACACACACACACAGACATATACACATACAAATACACATACATACTTACATGGTCCCGGCAGGTCACAGCGCAGGAGGAGCAGGACGGCGCGCACATAGGACGATTCCCCACAGCGCCCTCAGCTGGGTGCCGGGTGGAATCTTCCTATGTGAGAGCCGTCCTGCTCCTCCTGCGCTGTGGAGACCTGCCGGGAGCATGTAAGTATGTATGTGTATTTGTATGTGTATATGTGTGTGTATGTTTATGTGTATGTCTGTATGTGTGTATGTATGTATGTGTGCAGGTGACGGATCTGTCATGAACTCCATTGAAAGTCAATGGAGGACGGATCCGTTCACCATTGTGTCACACCAAACGGATCCGTCCCCATTGACTTTCATTGGGGGTCATGACGGATCCGTCTTTGTGCGGATGCATGCGGCGGTTTGCTCTCCGGTCTGAAGACGGAACGGAATGCTTTTAGGAGCATTCCGTTGTTTTCAGTTCAGTTTTGTCCCCATTGACAATGAATAAGGACAAAATTGAAGCGTTTTATTCCGGTATTGAGCCCCTATGACGGAACTCAATACCGGAATTATAAAACGCTAGTGTGAAAGTAGCCTTAAAGGAGTTCTCTAAGCTACATATATTGAAAACCTATCCTCTGGATTTATGATAAGTTAACCAGTTTGAACTTTGCTATTTTTCGGACAGCAGATGAACCCAAATCTTTTCAAGTTTGTTTCAGATGAATCCACTAAAATCGTGTGTAGCCAGGGTGGATTGGCCATAGACCCTACAGGGAAAATTCACTGTGGGATGATGCCCAGGGACCCACTCAAGCCCTCTTGATGGCCGCAGGTCAGGTACATAATGATCTGATGCTCAACAGCCACAGGTGCCCTCCTGAACTGTATTACCATCCTCATGATGAAACAGTTGAATACTGTGGCTGGAGTGGCAGTATTTTGTGCTGTCCTGTGGCATTTTGTTCTGCTGGGGCAGTATTCTGTGTTGAACTACCTTATTGCAGGCACTACCTTTGGTTGTCCATGCCTACTTGTTCTGGCCTGTCTTCTGTCAATTTGGACCAAAGAAATACCTTTTTTTTGGGGGGGGGGGTGGCATAAACAAAAAAAGGATAACTTGTGTTCTACCATCAATCTAGCATAGCATATAAAATACTAGTGAAAATTCCATGTCAGATCATCTCACATATTTAAGTTAGTGAGCTTCGGATCCAAAATCTGAAGTTGATTTGTTCCCCAACTTCAACCTGTCTCCGTATAGCATTAAAATGGATGGGCTTCGTGGAGGCAAAATTCTTCGGTGAAGAACTTCGGGCTTCAATTCTATAATTCTACAAAAACCAAAAACAAAAAAGCAGGGATCCGAAGTCGGCTTGGTACCAAGGTATATTTTGAACCCCACAAAAAAGATTTCTGTGAAAATGGGGAAACAAAATGAAAATATTTGCTTGCAGGTAGCTTTTTCCCTGTCTGTCCGCAGCCCTGCTTCTCTCTATTGTACACAACACTCACAAATCTTATTTGCAATCCTAGACTTTCCCTTTACTTTCCCTGTCAATAAGTTTGATTCATTGATTTCTGACTGTCTCTAATTGATGTTTCTCTCTCTCTGACTCTCTAAGATCATTTTCTTGGCAGACACTGTAACACCCAACCGCCGTCATTCACAGCCCAGCACAGAATGACATTCTGCTTTTCTACTAGGGCACCTCCCTTCCTGCTGCAGCACTGATTGGCTCATTCAGGCTGTCTGTCAGCCTGGAAGCCAATCAGGGCAACCCCTTCCCCCCACTTCCTCTCAGGATCACGTGAAAACCCTTCTTCTTCCTCCCTAGTGCTTTTTTCCTGCTGATATGTGCACTAAAATAGTGCTATGTGCGTTAGTGGATTCATGCGAAACATACCCATAAAAATAGCAAAATTCTACTGGTTCACTCATCCTTAATGCATACATACCCTTACATGTATTGATTTCAGTTTTGATTCAATATATACACTGTAGTCATGTAAAGAGTTTGGCTTCTTGATACATGTTTTAGGCGGAGTTACCTCATTATTTCATATACTGTAACAGAGCAATGACAGTTTACGTCTTGCTATTCAATCTTACTAGTGACAATAGTTAGCTTGACAACTTGTGAGCCTTTTCTTTTGAAAAATGATAGCCTTAAAAATCAATTGTAATGTGAACACAGAGGATCTCATTAACTTCTATGAAGAAGGAAATCTAGCAATGCAACTCTGGCATATGTACTGTAAGTGGCACTTCTACAGTTGTACTTTATCTCTAGCCAAGCATATGAAGAGTACATTGTGCAGCTATCACTTCTATTTAGTCATTCTCTTTAAATTACTATTCTTTTATTAATGTATGTGCTTGGTAAATATTACTTATTAAATGTTACCAATCACCGTCTGCTAGAAATTCTGCTAATCACTTAACTGGGAGAAAAGCCAATGCTATTTTAATGACTGTAGGCCTTATCTTGCAGTAATTAGAACATGCAGTAAATAAAAGTCAATGAAGAGCCTGAAACCACCAGCTAAATTGTAGCCTGAATAGAATCATAATCATTTGTCTGCAGTAAATATTGTAAGTGGGAAAATGGAACCGGTAGGTTATTATGGTTTTAATATTACCTTTGTACAGTGGATAAATATTGAAACAGGGAGCTTACTGTAGCCTCTGCAGATCTGCAGCCTACATCCAATACAATATTTCACATTGCCACCACAATATAATCTAAGTCAAAAACTGGAACCTGATTTGAAGCCAATGGAATTTACTGAAAATAATTGCATGATACTTGTACTATCTAGCTAAATTGAAGGCTTAAAGAGAAGAAATTGAATTTTATAACAGGGAATTCAGGTTAGAAATGTACCTATAATATTGTAATAGGATTGTAGGTCTGCTGCATGTACATATCTAGACTATTAAAGGGGTTTTCTCACCTCATGAACTGGCATTTATCCTAATAAAAATTATATTATAAGACACTTCTGAATGTATTACCCTTGTCAAAATTGCCTATTTTCTTTTATCTACTCTAGTTTGGCATCCCTTGGTTGTTATGGGTTATAGCCACCACTGCAATCCATCAGTGGAGGCCACGTTTGCACACAGTCAGAAACAGCTCTGGCCTCTCTGGTGGCGGTGGTCAAGGGAGAGCGCGTAGGCACACATGCGCAGTAACTTCCTGGCCTCCTGTATCCTTGTCCCGGGCACCCGTATCCTTTCCTTATTGTCTGTATAAAACAGCCCCAATGCATTCACAGCCTTGGAGCTGTTTTACACAACTATGGAACCTCTAAGCCATCAAAGGGACAAAATTATAACTACAGAGCTTTCTCAACAGGCCTGGGCCTGTAATATACATCATCCCTGCCAGCTGAATTAGAAATGTGCAGTGGCCAGGTTTGGGGGTGGTCCCAACTCTACTCTGGTCCCCTGGACACCGTCAAGGTATCACCAGGTGTGCTTGCTCTCCAGAAGGGATGGTAAGGTGTGGTGCACCCCAATGGAAAATAAGTTCAGAGAGTCAGGGTTTGCAGTTAACCAGTGTGCTTCTTTACTGGAGGAATTCAGGTGCAAAACAATACAGGTGAGGCATAGCGCTGGCTTCTCCAGTCTCCTCCCTGGCAGAGGAAGGGTTTGATGCTGTGGACAGGCCTGAGCTACCTGTCCCTCTCTCTCTCAGAAGGCTGGTACCCTAGCCAAAGGCTGGAGGCCCACAGTCTGTAGCTCAGTAGTCCAGGTGGCTCCTTGGTCACAGGGCTGGAGACCCATCGTCTGTGGCTAAGCATCCCCATTGCAGCATCTTCTTCTGGTCACTCATGCAGACTGGCAGAATCTTTCTCTCCAAGCACTGGTCCCTAACTGCAGAACACTAGGGGACAGCTCTTGTTATATACAATTTTTTAGCTAGACTAGGACCTTCTAGTGGGAGGGGTGGAGTGGAGAAACTGAGCACAAAAAAATACATTGTAACACTAGTAGAGCTTTCCCTTGAAAAGAGTCTGAGAGGTTGTTAAAACAAGGTACGGTTCAGGGCAACCACACTTACCATAACTAGCTGGTTGCAACCATCTTGAAAAGGCTCGGAGCACCACAGCTGCTAATAGAACCACTCAATAGCAACCTAGAGAGAGTGCAGGTGTGCAGCCAAGTGGCATGTGTGATGACAGTGCACACACTGTCTAGCACCCCAGTGCCATCAATCATGTAAAGAGTCACTGCCACTGAGCACAGTGTTCGGCGCTAGAGACCTGTGCTGAAAATGGCAGGTGAGACAACCCCTTTAAGCATAATACTAATGACTAAATCTAAAAAATATTTACCCTAATATACTGAGAACTCTACATTTTTTTAATAGTTTTATGTTCAAAGGAAAGATAAATGGTGCACAACTGGTCATGTAAGCCAGTCTGAAATAATGCAACAGTTTTTAGCAAAGACACAAATCTGGGCCAATGTGCCGGTTAATAAGGATCATATTTTGATTTACTGAGTGCTGTATTTTCCCACATACCTGCACAATATTACTATAATGGGGCACATTTGTAAAAAGCGTCATCCTGTCAACAGTTTGACCATCTATAAAAAGAATAATTTGGTTCAAGAAAATCTAGAAAGCTCAGATCCTGTATGTAAATGGCATTACAAAATTAAAACTCTTTGGTCTCAACTCTCGAGACTTCTTATATGCACCAGTGTCCTCTGCTTATATACTGTAGCGTAGAAGTATTCAATGCTCAGTCATTTAACAAAATGGATCCTAAGAGGCTGGCTCATCTCAACATCTTCTACAACTGTTTTTTTCTCATCATTTCATTCTCTGATATCTTGCTTTTATTGCCCATCTCAATTCTGTTCCAATTTTACTTTGTGCTGTATTTTTCCTGCATGACACTCCTAAATTTTACTTGTCAGACTGTAATAAGGCATAGTGAGGAAAATAAGCAAATATTCAGAACAATCATAATTTTCAACTCCTCAGTGTTTGGGTTTGTAAGACATAAAGCAATTCAAATGGGAAAATACTATAAATAAGGAGGGAGAAATGTGATGTAAGTAGTATATTAAATATATCATACTTGGCTCGCACTTTTGACTATTGCCTGTTTTACGAGTACATTGTGAAATACTAACCCACACACACTACTGTGAGCGCAAGCAGAAAAATGCTCTATTGAGACATGTAATCCATTATAGAGATATAACCGTGTTTCACATTGTAACCTGTGGCTCAGTTCAACCTTCGCAAGTTGAAGGTCAGGCTGGAGCCAGCATGCAGGGTATCACAAGGGACAGGAGTTCAGTGGGGCTGAGATCATACAGTTACAAGCTGGCTGACTCCAACCTATGGGGATTCTCTCGAGCTATCCATTTCGTACAGATTTTGGCTGAATAACAGCAATGCTCACTCTGCAGTAAAAACCAAATCACAATCATTAAATGAAAAAATAAGAAATATCACCTTTCTTGGAGAACTTTAACTACTTCACTGCCACTGTACAATATCTAAGCTAACTGTAATACATTGATTGCTACGGAATTGATGAACTTTGCTGTGAAATGTAAATTGTATTTATAGAATTCGTAAAAATTACTTCGTGTAAAGGGGTATCTATCCCCATAATGAATCCCTCCAGTGTGTCCTGTGAGCATAGAGGAAGCTGGAGAACCTCTGTACATACCAGCTGTAGCCTCTGACCATGCAGTTTGCCCTCCTGCAAAGGAGTCTGTCTGATTTTCTTATACAAGGGCCATCATTGTGATGTCATGGAATGCTATGATGTCATGGAATGCTGTAATGTCATGTGCTCATTTGCATATGCAGCTGAAAATCGGCTGACATTTTAACTGTGGAAAACCCTTTAATTCCCTCCTAGAATTAAAACTTCCCATCAGTTGGATCCTGTGGATGGAATGTGAAAAGAGCCCAAGATTAGCTACAGTATTAGCTACTATATGGATGTCTATAATAAAGTGATCGTACAGTGCACCTCATAATTATCTATCTAGTAACATAGTAACATAGTTTATAAGGCTGAAAGAAGACATCTGTCCATCCAGTTCGGCCTGTTATCCTGCAAGTTGATCCAGAGGAAGGCAAAAATTCCTTCCCGACTCCAATCAGGCAATCAGAAATACTCCCTGGATCAACGACCCATCTCTAGTAACCTGTAATATTATTACACTCCAGAAACACATCCAGGCCCCTCTTGAACTCTTTTAGTGAACTCACCATCACCACCTCCTCAGGCAGAGAGTTCCATAGTCTCACTGCTCTTACCGTAAAGAAACCTCTTCTATGTTTTTGTGTAAACCTTCTTTCCTCCAGATGCAGAGGATGTCCTCTCGTAACAGTCCTGGGGATAAATAGATCATGGGAGAGATCTCTGTACTGACCCCTGATATATTTATACACGGCTATTAGATCTATCCTCAGTCGTCTTTTTTCTAAAGTGAATAACCCTTTGCTATGTCTGCCTTGTTCACAGGAGCCCAGAACTGTACACAGTACTCCATGTGTGGTCTGACTAGTGATTTGTAACGTGGCAGGACTATGTTCTCATCACGGGCATCTATGCCTCTTTTGATGCAACCCATTATCTTATTGGCCTTGGCAGTAGCTGTCTGACACTGGTTTCTACAGCTTAGTTTGATGTTCACTAAAATTTCTAGGTCCTTTTTCATGTCAGTGTTACCCAGTATTTTATCCAGTGTTTTTACTGTGCAAGCCTTCTACAAGATTATTAATAAATATATTGAAGAGAACAGGGCCCAGTGCTGACCCATGTGGTACCCCACTAGTGACAGTGACCCAATCTGAGTGTGTATCATTAATAACATCTATCTATCTATTATCATATCTATCTAACTACAGATTGTCCTGCAATAACATATGAAGACATAACTTCCAAAAAGTTAATGGGGTCTAAATATGGCGATAAAAAGAAATAATCATTTCAAAAAATTTTTATATTAAAACACAAGAAAAACTATACATATGTGGTACTGCTGTAATCGTACTGACCTGAAGAATGAAGAGCACAAGCCAGTTTTAATATATAGTGAACGCCATGAAAACAAGACCCACAAAACTGTGGCGGAATTGCATTTCGTTTCCAATTCCACCCCCTTTAGATTTTTTTTCCACTTCATTCTATGCAATATTAAATGGTGTCGTTAGAAATTACAATTTGTTCCACAAAAATCCTCATACAGTTATGTAAACGCAAAAATAAAGTTATGGCTCCGGGTAGGCAGGGAGCGAAAAACAAAATCGGAAAAACGCTGCGTCAGGAAGGGGTTAAAAAAATGAGCTTTTCTCTTGTTCTGTTCTATAGCTATTAATGAAGTCATAGATAGGTGTGATTTTCAATGTTAGAGACTATAACTGTATATGTTGTATGGGAAGATCTTTCATTTATATCAGGATTATCACTTAAATGTTATACTTTTACTGTGGTTATATTGTTTTGTAGGATCTTTTACCAATACATATATGGGGCAGAATCAGATATATCAATGTCATTGTGCCTGAAAAGTGTGTTGATTTGTGCCAGAAAGGTGCCAAAATTATTAAGTGTACACCCCATAATTTTGTTCAATTTACAACATGACACAAATGGGGAGATTTATCAAGCCCGATCTTAATCTGCTCCCCACTTAGATGCATCACAATTAAGAGACATATGCCTCTTAATTTTTCAATAGGTTGGAGTGCCAAAGTGAAGATCTATACCAGCAAGGGAGGTAGTGCAAATTTCCTCTATAATCAATGCCAGTTTCCTGGTGTAGATTATAATAAATGTGATGGGCTGCCTACAACAGCTCCACACCACATGCTACTTTGAAAAGTAGCCAGCTGGGCTGTTCTGACACCCTCAATTCGTCTGTGTGAACTAGTTGTCAGACAGCTAAACTCTTTCCTATCAATTCATTGAGCTGGACGCAGGGGGGTCCTTTTCAACTTTTATTAATAGGATCAGTGTAAAACTACAAGAAAATAACGGTGGCCGGATGCCGGGGGAGAAAGACGCGTGAGTCGAGAGCTCCTCGCTAAAGATCGTTAGCGGCTCAAAGCATACATTGAAAGCTGATTTTTACTGCCTTAAACTGTCGGAGAACTCCATCTCACCCTCACGGGAATTTCTCAGGATGACCAGAGGACGGAAAAAGGGTGCCAGTCCAACTAAACTAACGGCCTTCTTCCCTCACGCATCTCCCTCCACCCAAGATGGCGCTGATTCCCGCCAATGCAGTGAGACGCAAACTTCTACTTCGTCTCCAAACAACCAAAGCGGCCGAAACAGCTCCTCCACATCTACAAAAGGTTCTGCTTCACCTTCAAAGAGTTCCTACCCCATCTCGCCAAAGGGGCCACAGACTCAAAATGTGAGTACCATGTCTTCCCCCACACTTCTCATGGCGGATGATAATACTACCACTGGCGTTAACTCACCACTGTCCAGGATGGACCTCCAAAACATGTTAAATGAGGTGAGGACCTCTATCCAACAAGATATTAAAGATGCAGTTATATCGCTCCATTCTGACATCGTAGCCATAGGCGAGCGCACGGCACACTTAGAGGACAAAATGGAGGAATTTGTGGAGGCTCATAACTCACTGGTAGATGGTCACAATGCGGTGGAGGACGATTTGGCACTTATAAAGCTCAAGTTAGATGATCTGGAAGACAGATCCAGACGTAACAACATTCGCTTCAGAAATATTCCAGAAAACATCACGGACTCTGAACTTAAAGAGTTTATCACGGATTTAATTGTGGCATATCTCCCGGATACCCCCAGCTCTGAATTGATCGTGGACAGAGCCCACAGGGTTCCAAAACCCAAAAGTCTCCCTGCCAGTATCCCTAGGGATGTGCTTACCAGAATACATTTTTACCATTTAAAAGAGGCCCTGATGAAAGCTGCAATGGCTAAACCAGAAGTTCCTCAAAGATTCCAGCAAATACTTCTCTTCACTGATCTGTCTCCAGCAACATTAGCAAGGAGAAGAGAATTCGTTACCCATACCAAAGCTTTAAGGATAAACAATATCCCTTACAAATGGGGCTACCCTGTAAAGCTCATAGTTCGCTACAATGGCACTTCATATGTGTTCAACTCACCTGATGACATCAAGTCGGCTATCAGCAAATGGAACTTATCAACACCTGGAGAAGAAAATGCAGGGACACTTCATACATCTACCTCCTCATCTCCACCCAGGAAAAAGCCGACCCTACTGAATCGCGAATGGACAAGAGTGGGACCTGATCTTTCATAGAGAGACTTGATTCATCTTTCTAAGCCTTTATAACTTCTACTATCGACCCCACTTTCTAACTGCACTATCCTTCTATCCCCGTTTCATTCTTTACTTCAATCTACCATCTACTCTCTTACTTCAAAGGGTATACTCATGTGAATTAATCCGTAGTCACATTTCAATATTTTAACATTTTCTATCTCCTTTTTCAACCTGCACTATCCTTCTTTACCCGCTCCTTCTTTTAAAAGACAGGTATATGTCTTTAAAATGTCCTCCTTGCACCTCCTTTAAAAAAAAAAAACAAAAAAAAAAAACCCTCTATACAGTTCCGGTCTTAGTGACCTTTCTTTCTTTTCTCCGTTTCTTACTGCACTATCCTACTTCATATTTCTATCTTTTCATACCACCACTGTGCGTCAGTAAAAACACCAATACTGACGCTACTAACCATCATTTACCATGTTACGTATTCATTATCGATCTTGGCCTGGTCTGGAAACCATGGTCCAAACCCCCTTATCCTACAGACTTTCCACCCTCCACCAATACAGATTATCTATACTTGTTACACTGTTTTTTGTTTATGGTTATGTTCTTGTTTTTACAGTTTGCCACTGTTAAACTTTTGGAGACTGAAGACATTCTCCTACAGCAGCTAAGAACCTACACCAATGTTAAGTGTATACAACTCACTGAATATAAGATCTTAATGTGTGAAGTTTTAAGGTATGTTGCGTCGGACTCAGACCCCACTCCTATCTCATACATTATTACTAGAGTTTACCTCTGCTTGGAAAAATGGTGTTTACAGCTATATCACTAAATGTAAAGGGATTAAATAATCCTTTTAAGAGGTCTACTTTGTGGGGGGAGATAAAAAAGAGAAAGTGCGACATATTCTTTATCCAAGAATCTCACTTAAATCAAGCTGATTCCCACAGATTTCATAACCCTACTTTCCCTAATTTGTTTTATGCCCACGCGAAACAAAAAAAGAAAGGGGTCATTATAGGATTCAAGCAGACTTTAGCCTTTCAATTGATTAATTCTATTATTGATGAAGATGGTCGGTTTATTATTCTAGTATGTTCTATCAATAATACTATCTATACCTTAGTCAATCTCTACGCCCCCAATACACACCAGTTAACCTTTATTAAAGAAGTAATTAACAAAGCAACAGAAATTAAACAAGGCTCTCTACTGATATGTGGAGACTTTAATCTATCCCCAGACCCAAAGGTGGACAAAAACCCTCCACCACCCCCCCCAACTTGGGAAAACCACACTACAAGACTTCTTGTTTCAAGAAAACCTATATGACACCTGGCGTGTTCTTCACGCTAATGAAAAAGACTTCACTTTTTTCTCTAATACCCACAAGTCTTGGTCACGTATTGATCTTTGTATATCTGACAAATGGCTACTACAAAGATTGAAGTCAATTGATATTCTTAGCATATCCTGGTCGGATCACGCACCCCTCCTCTTCAAGATCTCTGAAACATTTAATACTCCCTTCACATCTCCCTGGAGATTGAACAATTCTCTTCTACAACATACACCACATGTGGACATGATAAACGCCTCCCTGGTGGAATATTTCCATTTTAATGATGTTGATTCGACATCTAATACCACATTATGGTGCGCCCATAAAGCTTATATAAGAGGTAGTTTCTTAAAACTGGCTTCTATACAAAAAAAAAAGAGAAATAAAGAATTAGATGACCTTACAAAAAAAATCAAATTATTGGAAAACAACTATAAAACCTCCCTTAACCATCATATACTCCCTAAACTAAAGGAAGCGAGATATCATCTTTACCTCCTTCTCCAAAACAAATATGAGTTACACCTCCGTAAATTAAGGATTAATCATTACTGGCAAGGTAATAAGGCCACCAAACTCCTGGCCTCTAGGGTTAAGAGAAAGGAAGCTAAATCACGGATACAATACCTCCTAAATGCCGACAAACAAAAAATATTAAATCCCAAAGATATCTCTGAAGAATTTTCCAAGTATTATGCCTCCCTCTACAATTTAGAAAAGTCCCCCGAAACAGTACAACCCACCATTACTGCTATAAATGACTTCCTTCAAGGAATTCAGTTACCAACACTAACCCCGCAGATGATAATGGATTTAAATAGGGAAATAACATTATCGGAAATAAACAAGGCTATTGCCTCTCTAAAACTCAACAAGACCCCTGGCCCTGATGGCCTCACGAATGAATATTACAAAAAATTTTCACATATTCTTTCTCCCTATCTTCTTAGGGCTTATAACCAAATGGCCTTAACAGGTCAAATCCCCCAGGATATGCTAAGAGCTATTATCATTACCCTTCCTAAACCTGGAAAGAGTCTAGATACACCAGCCAACTTCAGACCGATATCTCTACTCAACTCAGATTTAAAAATCTACGCTAAAATACTAGCCTTCAGACTGGTGGACATCCTTCCTTCACTGATAGGAGGAGACCAAATTGGCTTTGTTAAAAATAGACAAGCCTCTGACGGCACAAGGCGTTTTATTGACTTGATAGATGTGGCTTCTCTCACTCGAACGCCTTCTCTGCTCCTATCTTTGGACGCGGAGAAGGCGTTCGATAGAGTGCATTGGGGCTTTCTAGAAGCTACATTATCTAAATTTGGGTTTTCTGGGTTCTTCCTATCAGCAATACTCTCACTCTATACATGCCCCTCAGCTGCAGTATATACCTCAGGATTCCTATCTTCTTCATTTCAAATTAAAAATGGAACCAGGCAAGGTTGCCCCCTCTCCCCGTTAATTTTTGCCCTAATTATGGAACCCTTTGCTGAACACATTCGCACTTCTCCCCACATTAAAGGTATTAAGATTGGTTCATACGAACATAAAATTGGATTATTTGCGGATGATGTCATTATAGCCGCTTCTGACCCAATTATCTCCTTAAAGGCAATTTCTGATATAATTACCCGTTTTAATGCTGTATCCTTCTACAAGATAACATTGCTAAATCTCAACTACTTAGTTTAGGGCTCCCCTTGGCAGTAAAACAAAAAATCTCTACATTATATGGATTTACGTGGGCAAAGGAGGGCCTTAAATATTTGGGAATCAACCTAACCTACCCCACCTCTTTACTTTTCGAACATAATTATATACCTCTTATCGCTCACATCAAACAAACATTTGTGGACCTTAACTTGCAATTCCTATCTTGGTTGGGCAAAGCAGCCGCAATTAAAATGATCATTTTGCCAAAAATACTATACATAATGCGCAACATTCCAATATTTCTTCCACGGTCATATATCAATAACTTGCAAAGTATCTTATTGCGTCATTTGTGGGGGAAGAAAAAACCTAGAATCAAAGCATCTACATTATATCTGCCCCCAAACCTAGGTGGTATTAATTTTCCCTCCATTTTGCATTATCATAAAGCTACGGTTTGTGACCAAATGAGACATTTACTGTCCAAAGAGGTCTCAAAAAAATGGATAGAAATAGAACTTCATTATTTGAATCATAGACACTTGGACCAATTTCTATATGCTTATTCACTATTTTTTAGTCCACTTCCAACAATACCTATCTGTCTACTCTCGATTATAAAAATATGGAAATCTCTGGTTCACACAGATAAACTTATACCTCTATCATTCCTCTCAGCTTCTACGTCATTATGTGAAGTAGTGATACCAAACTTAAACATACGACATTGGATAGACTCAGGTATTACTACCTTGTCGAAATTTTGGGTGAAAGACATATTTGTTGATTTTGAACATTTGAAAGGGTTCTATGGCATCTCCAACAAGGACTTTCATAAATTCTTGCAAATTAGACACCTTCTACTATCTAGCAGGAAATATGATTTAATCCCTGACTCATTTGCTTTTTATAACTGGATTAACTCCTCACAGCCGTCTGATAGAGGCATTTCAAAAGGGTATTTGCTTTTGAAAATACCAGAAGTAGATCCCTTACATCAAATTAAAGAAAAGTGGAATGCTGATCTTAACATGACTCTCTCTGAAGACCAATGGAAAACAGCTTTCTTGGTGGTCTCTAAGTTCTCGAAATGTGTGGGGCACCTGGAAACAGCTAGAAAACTCCTATACAGATGGTATTACTCCCCACAATTTCTTAATTCAGTTTTCCCCGATTCATCTGCTACTTGTTGGAGATGTCAGGAGTCTCTAGGGACATATTTTCATGTCTGGTGGTCATGCCCAAAGGTAGCTCAATTATGGAAACAAGTATTTGATTTTCTGAACACTTTATGTCCCTTTCCGGTTAATATATCACCCGAATTGGCACTGTTGTCTTTAGGGCTAGATTCCTACCCTTTTGAGTACCAAACAGTGATTATACACTTTATGATATCCACCAGACATAAAATTACCCTATGTTGGAAAACCGACTTACTTCCCAATCTTAAAAGGATAATAAGATAGGTTAACTCCAATTGCTGGTTCGAATGTTCATGGGCTTCATCGATAAATTCCAAGGCCTCTTGTGCAAGGAGATGGGAACTATGGTCCAATAGTTCTTTCTGTGACCTTCTATCCATTACACCTTAAGGGATCTGGGTCCGACGTATCAAGGTGACAACTGCTGCTGTAATGATTGGTGCGGTATTACTTTCAATTTTGGACATCTATGTATTTCTATGCCCATATGTCAATTTTGATGTAATTGTCTCTCATTCCTTCTCTTCCTCCCCTACCTCACCTCCCTTCCACCCCTTGCTTTTCCCTACCTTCCCTCATGTTTTGTAACCAATGCAATTTATTGTGTATTCTCTATTGTCAATACCTTTAAAAATTCTGCAATAAAAAACTATTGTTCAAAAAAAAAAAAAAAAAGAAAAGAACAGTATTCAGTATAAAGTATACAGCATATTTCAGTACATCACATTATGTAGATACATGGATTATACAGCATAGCGAATGTAAGAGACAGCTGCAAGACAGAAGAGATAGCTCTGAAGACATGAGAACTAGAAAGCTATTAGTGACAATACAGGGAATTATAGTAACTCACCGACTGTGCTACGATGAGGAAAACAACAGAAGAACTGACTGTCTAACGGAGGCACACAGTGAGTCAGCCTTGCATGTGAAAAGATGGCTGCTGAAGAGGAAGGGGGCTGGACTAAACAAGGCCTGATGGGAAACTATGGAATCTTGAGAAGGACAATATTAGTCAGCATAGAAACATTTAGGCAGAATAAGTGAGGCTGCAATACAAGAATATGTCAACAGGTGGAGCTGTTGGATAACTAATCAGATATATTGCTGAGAAGGCATAACAGGGGCCAACCCCCCCCCCCCCCCCCCCGAATTTGCAAAATTGCGCATAATTACAGCTTGTTACTTCATCTTCCTAAAAAAATGTATAAAAAGTGTTCAAATGTCATAAACACCCCAAAATGGTATAATTGAAAAATACAGATTCCTTCTGAAAATTGAGCACTCACAAATCTCTGTAGATATTAATATAAAAAAGTTACAGGGGTGCAAATTTTATATTTTTTGAAAATGATTAAAATAAACATTATTATTAAATTATGATGTCATTTTATTATAATTATAATAAATAATAAATATTAAATTGTTACAATAAAAAATTTAAAAAAGTAAAACAAAAGAAAAACTGTATAAATATGCTCTAATCAAACTGGCCCGCAGAATAAAGATAACATGTCATTTTTACTACATAGGGAATGCTACAAAAACAATTTTTTTCCATCTTTCAACATTGAATCCAATATTAAAAGGTGACATTAGAAAGTACATCTTATTCTGCAAAAACAAGCCTGCATATGGCTATGTGAATGGAAAAATAAAAGTTATGACTCCTGGAAGGTGTGAAAATGGGAAATTGCTGTATCAGGTAGGGTGTAATATATCTGTCTCAAGGTTTTCATGCAGAATACTAACTTATCTGGGAAAAATTGACTACTAAAATTGACACTACTGAAAAAATGGATCAATGAGGGTCACCAGGTCACCCAAACCTGTCTGAAAATTAAATCAAAATAGTATTAAATGAGATAGGCACTACCTCTTTCTGGAATGCAAAAAATAGTATCTTTAATATACCAAAACATAAATATAAAATGTATACACTAAAAACTCATCTATAAACGAAGAGCACATAACATGATTGCCTAATGTTGAATTCGTATATATTCAGTACCCATGATTACATTTCTTAAAACATTTCATAAAACATATATCTTCTCTACCATAATGGTTTACCAAATAATACTATTAGCTATATACTCAGTACATCTAATTCATTTATCCAGCTTGATATGGAAACAATTATCCAACATAAGGAGTGGTCCACTCAAACGATGGTATATGTGCCGGCTCTGTAAAACAATCCTCCGTTAATAATTAGAATTAGAAATTCAATATAAGATAAATAAAAATATAGGTTCAATATGGAGTTGTCAAACTCAATATTTGATCATAATTCCATGAATTGTTGTATCCTTATTTAGTCTTGTTAATATTATTTTGCCAGAAAAGATGCGTTTTGAATACATTCCCTTCAGGAGCGACAATTAGCTCTATTGGAGCAGTGGGATCGCTGATCACCTTGTTCTTTATTTATAGTAGTTTTGTAGGTACTTGGGTTGTGCACTTACCCTACCTTTACTTTTCAATAGTGCTATTACCAGCTCACGTGTACTCTGTGACCCACACTCTGTCTTTCACTCTTATTTACCCACAGGTGGAGATGAGCTCCTTATTGCGCTCATCCGTCCAGCCTTGTGGTTCCAGTGTCCAAGGCATGCCTAAAAAGAGGGTCCCTTTGTATAAAAACACTTCCAGACGCGTTTCGGGGCTCCAGGCTGTACCTATGAAACTGGCTGGGGGCATTGTTGTTACACCTAGAGGCTCTGCTCTCGCTGCAGCTGCCGGGCCCTCTGCAGTTTGATTGACAGAGCCAGGCAGTTTAAACCTGATCTGACCTGAGGCTCTAGGACTAACAACAACGCCCCCATTGCTCATAGAAGCTCATTTGCATATATTAAACCTCATTTTTCTCTACAATGTGGGCACATATGAACATGGCACCACCACAGATGCCTCCAGCTGCCAAGTGCACATGTAACAGGACAGCCAGTTTCATAGCTACAAATCTGCTTATAGATGCTCTTTAATATCTGGTTTAGCTGTGCAGTTATCATATGTAAATAGTGCTTGTGTTGGTAAATTTGCGGGAAATTTACACACCCACTTCTAGGCGTGGTTTACATAAACACTGTCTATTTTCAATATATAATTATATCAATGAAAGTGTGCAAACAAGATAAAACTACCGCAAATTATTCATCATGCTACTTGACAAACTAAGGACAAAGACAAGGCAAAAAGCAAAGAATGTATTGTGCATAAGGTACCTCATCATTTATTCATTTACATTTCATTAGAATTTTTGAAGTTGTCTAGTAAATAGAATTAATAATTTCCTGTTTCATAATTTGTTTGTTTAGCTTTACCATGACTCAAATGAAATATTTTTAATAATTCATTGTGCAAAAGACACAATTATGCTTGAAAGAAAAAGTTTCCATATTTGAGAATGGATTCTTCAGTTCACAGATGAGGTTGCTATGGTTACAGAGGAAGATTTAAGGTTTTACAGCAGCATGCATATTACTGTAAGTAAGGTAACACATTAGGTTAATTAGCGATGTAAATAGAACATTTATATTGTCCAAATTACAGAAGACGTGCATTATTTAAAAACTGAAGATAGTAATTAATTGAAAATGCTGGGTTGCTGCAGCAAAATGTTATTTTATTGTGGTCGGATGTAAGAAATTCTACTTTACATGGAAAACGTAATTGTGAACTTTTGTGAGAAGTGATTTTGTTGTTGTAAAATGCTATGAATGTACAAGAACATAGGGCAAAGCGTAAAAGAAAGAGGGTATAATAGGGTATAAGCGTAAACAGAAAGAATTATAATTAGTGTTGAGCGAGCACCTCTGTGCTCGTATGCTCGGGTGCTCTGGCCGAGCACTAGGGGGTGCTCGAGTGCTTGGCCGAGCACCTGAGCATAATGTTAGTCAATGGGACTAAACCAGGCACAGGGGAGGGTGTCTGGTTAATAGAAAAAGGTCAGAATCGTGACTTCTCCTCTTTTACTCCTTTCACTTGTAAAAGTATGCTAATTAACTGAATTTGTACGCATTAGTGTACAATGCGTAGCATTAGCATACAAATTTGTACGCATTAGCATACAATGTGTAGCATTAGCATACAAATCAACATTACAGTGAATGCCAGTACTCCCCCGCACGTTTATTCGCTGCGTAACAGCGAACAAACGTGCGGGGAAGAGATTCGAGCATTGCGCTCGAGTACACTCGGTGTTTGGCCGAACACCGAGCGGACCCGAGCGTAGGCATGCTCTGCCGAACAGCGAGTTCGGCCGAGCATGCTCACTCAACACTAGTTATAATCCCTAACTTTTTAAAATCCTTTTTAAAGATTGTTTAGAGATTTGATTTTCTTTTCAAATAAACTTACTCATTCTAGTTTCTATGGCAATATCTACATGTCAGCGGGGAGGGGGTGGGGAAGGAGGCTGGTCTCGGGTTCATGGGGACATATGTCCCCAGGCGGTAGATGTTTTCTGCAGCACCTGAACTCAATTGTATCTGTGTCCACTGGATGCACACACAACAGAGCGGCAGCGCCTGGCGCATCAATGTGACGATGTGATGTCATCACACAACCTATGACATTCCACAGGAGCAGACCCGCCAGAAGAGGCAGGGTCTGCATCGTGGGACCATGCTGGGACAA
Organism: Rhinella marina; assembly: GCA_900303285.1. Taxonomy (NCBI): domain Eukaryota; kingdom Metazoa; phylum Chordata; class Amphibia; order Anura; family Bufonidae; genus Rhinella; species Rhinella marina. Next base: position 146,885 of record ONZH01007539.1, read on the forward strand.
GTGAATAGAGACTGACCTCCTCTATGTATACTATATATCTGTACACACTGCATGTATTATATGGTATAATAGATGCAGTGTGTACAGATATATAGTATATACAGTCATGGCCAAAAGTTTTGAGAATGACACAAATATTATATTTTCACATGATCTGCTGCCCTCTGGTTTTTATGTGTGTTTGTCAGATGTTTTTATCACATACAGAAATATAATTGCAATCATATTATGAGTAACAAAAGCTTATATTGACAGTTAGAATGAGTTAATGCAGCAAGTCAATATTTGCAGTGTTGACCCTTCTTCTTCAGGATCTCTGCAATTCTCCCTGGCATGCTCTCAATCAACTTCTGGACCAAATCCTGACTGATAGCAGTCCATTCTTGCACAATTAATGCTTGCATTTTGTCAGAATTTGTAGGTTTTTGTTTGTCCACCCGTCTCTTGATGATTGACCACAAGTTCTCAATGGGATTAAGATCTGGGGAGTTTCCAGGCCATGGACCCAAAATCTCTATGTTTTGTTCCCTGAGCCATTTAGTTATCACCTTTGCTTTATGGCAAGGTGCTCCATCATGCTGGAAAAGGCATTGTTGATCGCCAAACTGCTCTTGGACAGTTGGGAGAAGTTGCTCTCGGAGGACATTTTGGTACCATTCTTTATTCATGGCTGTGTTTTTAGGCAAGACTGTGAGAGAGCCGATTCCCTTGGCTGAGAAGCAACCCCACACATGAATGGTTTCAGGATGTTTTACAGTTGGCATGAGACAAGACTGGTGGTAGCGCTCACCTCGTCTTCTCCGAATAAGCTGTTTTCCAGATGTCCAAAACAATCGAAAAGGGGATTCATCAGAGAAAATGACTTTACCCCAGTCCTCAGCAGTCCACTCCCTGTACCTTTTGCAGAATATCAGTCTGTTCCTGATGTTTTTTCTGGAGAGAAGTGGCTTCTTTGCTGCCCTCCTTGAGACCAGGCCTTGCTCCAAGAGTCTCCGCCTCACAGTGCGTGCAGATGCACTCACACCTGCCTGCTGCCATTCCTGAGCAAGCTCTGCACTGCTGGTAGCCCGATCCCGCAGCTGAAACACTTTTAAGAGACGGTCCTGGCGCTTGCTGGTCTTTCTTGGGCGCCCTGGAGACTTTTTGGCAACAATGGAACCTCTCTCCTTGAAGTTCTTGGTGATGCGATAGATTGTTGACTGAGGTGCAATCTTTCTAGCTGCGATACTCTTCCCTGTTAGGCCATTTTTGTGCAGTGCAATGATGACTACACGTGTTTCTTTAGAGATAACCATGGTTAACAGAAGAGAAACAATGATGCCAAGCACCAGCCTCCTTTTAAAGTGTCCAGTGGTGTCATTCTTACTTAATCATGACAGATTGCTCCATTAACACAGGTGTGGGTGTTGATGAGGACAGGGCTGGAGAGCAATCACTGAAACAATGTTAGCTGGTCCTTTTAAGGCAGGGCTACAATGATGTTGAAATGTGTTTTGGGGGATAAAGTTCATTTTCTAGGCAAATATTGACTTTGCAAGTAATTGCTGTTAAGCTGATCACTCTTTATAACATTCTGAAGTATATGCAAATTGCCATTATAAAAACTGAAGCAGTAGAATTTGTAAAAATTAATATTTGTATAATTCTCAAAACTTTTGGCCATGACTGTACAGCGGTGTACTGATATGTGAGGTATGAGATATAATAGATGCAGTGTATACAGATATATAGTATATACAGCAGTGTACTGATATGTGAGGTACGAGGTATAATAGATACAGTGTGAGCAGGTATATAGTATATACAGCAGTGTACTGATATGTGAGGTATGAGAAATAATAGATGCAGTGTATACAGATATATGGTATACAAAACAGTGTACTCATGTGAGATACGAGATGTAATTTATACCTCAGACCTCACATATCAGTACACTGCTGGATATACTACCGTATTTTTCGCCATATAAGACGCACCGGACCATAAGACGCACCTAGGTTTTAGAGGAGGACAATAAAAAAAAAAATATTTTTCATTAAACCTCAGGTCAGACCACCAATCAGACCCTCAATGTTAATCAGATCTCAGCTCCAATCAGAATCCCAATGTTAATAAGTCCCCCACAAGACCTCAGATCAGACCCACAATGTTAATGACCCCCAATCAGACCTCAGATAAGAGCCCCATGCCTCTTATTAGCCCCATTGCCTAATATCAGCCCCCATTGCCTTTCATATTGGCCCCCAGCAGCACCCATTGCCTCATATTAGCCCCATATGCCCGAACTGCCTCATTTCAGCCCCCATTAGCCCCTATTTCAACTCATATTAGCCCCTAGCACCTCAGTTCAGTCCCCCAGCATCTCCCTTTGCCACAGGTCAGCCCCCCAGCAGCCCCCTTTCCCTCAGGTCAGCCCCATATTTAATAAAATAAAAACGCTACTTACCTCTCCTGCTCCTGGAAGCCACAGCTCTTCTCCTCTAGCGCGATCCTCTTCTTCCTGCTGTCGGTTGAGCTGTGACCCGGCACACACAGCGTGAGGTCACAGAGCGCCCTCACGCTGTGCGCAGCCCTGCACAGCTCAGCCGATAGCCGAGGACCAGGAAGCGGTAAGTACAAAGTCTTCACCGCTTCCTTGTTCTCCGGTGCTAATGAGCACTTCCATAATGGAAGCGCTCATTAGCATTCGCCCCAAAAATATGGTATATATCTGTGCACACTGCATCTATTATACCTTGTACTTCTAACATCAGTACACTGCTCTATATACTATATATCTGTACACACTGCACTATTATACTTCATACCTCACATATCAGTACACTGCTGTATATACTATATATCTGTACACACTGCATGTATTACATCTCGTACCTCACATATGAGTACACTGCTCTATATACTATATATCTGTACACACTGCTTCTATTATAACTCATCCCTTATATATCTGTATACACTGCATCTATTATATATATGTCAGGAGAGGTCTGGGGTCCAGGGACCGCTGTCCCTGCCTACTTGCATTACCGTAGGCTAAAGGTCCTAGGGGGACAACTAGACGACAGGCCCTAGCCTAGCTAGGGAAGCAGGAATGGAAGACAGACAGACAAACAACGAGAAACACAAAGGAGGGTCAGACGGTCCGAGGTCAATAACAAGAGAGCAGTATCAGGTCAAAAATGTAATCCACAAGAATGTCCAAGAAGCTAGCTGGGGTCAAACACAGAGAGACAAAATAGCACAAACACAGAGGTCAAGGCAAGATCCAGGAGCAAGCTGCGTCAGGATACAAGCAACAGGAGCTCAAGGGAGGCTGGTGACTGCTGGAAGACCAAACAAGCACTGACAATGAGGTGCAGCAGAAAGAAACCTAAATACAGACAGGATTCCCGCCCCAAACCCTGATAGGGGCTGGGAACCTGTCAGTAAGATTAACCCCACTCACAGAACACCAGGTAAAACAGGGCGGGTGCCAGTGATGACAGCAAAGCCAGGTTAAAGGGGCACGCGCTCTGAACTGCGCTCTGAGCGCGCGTAACTAGGGACGCGAGTTAGGAGCGGCAACCCGCCGCATCCCTAGCAATGTTTAGGTGTATGACTCCAAATAAACATTGAGCCGTGCGCATGGAAGCCGGCGCTCCCTGCAAATAACGCCGGACATGAAGACATCAGGCACAGAGGGACCAGCAGCCGAGGCACGGCGGCCAGACCTGCAGCCGGCCTTGACAATATATATACCTCACATATCAGTACTCTGCTGGATATACTATATATTTGTATACACTGCATCTATTATACCTCACATATCAGTACACTGCTTTGTATACCATATATCTGTACACACTGCATCTATTATATCATATAATACATGCAGTGTATATAGATATATAGTATACACAGCAGTGTACTAATATGCAAGGTATGAGGGTTAATAGATACACTATGGGGGCATGTATAAGGGGCACTATAAATACAGGAGTCACATATAAGAGGTGCTATATTTAATTATTTACTATTTATCTATTTATTAAGGGCACAGAGCATGTGGCACTAGCATTAGGGGCACTGTGTGTGGCTATATATACAGAATCCACACAGTATGCGGCACTATATACAGAGGACACAGCATGTGGCACTATAAACAGAGGACACAGGGCATATAACACTACATACAGAGGGTACAGAGTGTCTGGCACTATATACAGAGGTCACAGAGTATGTGGGGCTACCATTGGGGGCCCTGTGTGTAGCACTAATGCTGCTATAATATTCAGGGCACGGCCTGTGGTACTAAAATAGGTTTGTGCTAGTTTGCAGGGTGCCATTGTGTTGGTAAAGAGAGAAGCTGAAGACATCCTGGCAAAATCTGCAGAGCCAAATTGTGGCCAGGAGATATCATCATGGTGGCCTGAACCAGATGGAGTAGAACGAAGGAGGAGATGTCACCTCTAAATCCCTAAATGGAAATGATTATTCTGCCACTGACTGTGTATGATGAGTGCTGTAGTCACCTGGATGATCTACAGATGATGATGGGTGGTAGCATACTGTTTTGTGAAACAACTCCCAGCATACCTTTGCTACTGTTCAGGCCATACTGGAAGCTGTAGTTTCACACCATACAAGCTTATATGGTGAGGGCTGACCTTACTACTCAATCTGGTATCTGTATTGAACTTTTAAAATTTGGTGATGTGTAAATGTACTGCACATGGTTCTGGCGCTGTATTTATGTAGTGAACTTGGTTCTGGAGCCGTATCTGACTTATAGGCTTGGTTCTGGTGCTGTATTTATGTAGTTGATTCTGGTGCTGTGTTTGATTTATAGGCTTGATTTTGGTGCTATATTCATGAAGTGAACTTGTTTCTGGTGCTGTATTTGTGTTGTGAGCATGATTCTGGTGCTGCATGTATAGTGATCTTGGTTTTTGCTCTGTATTTGTCTGTTAAACATGCAGCTGATGCTATACTTTGATCAAATACTATCCATTCACATCTGCATTTGGGCCACAGTCACAGATTCTGTTAAAAACACTGGACAAAAAAATCTTGCATGCAAGACTTTTTTGTCCAGTAAAGCAGCATCTTCCTGAGCAGACCCCATTATAGTCAATGGAGTTGCTCCAGCTCAGGAGTTAGCAAATCTGGTCCCTCTAATGATCAAGCTGCTGCTTGTACTGTATCTGGTATTGAACATGTGTGTGAGATCCCAACATGAAAACACAACCAGCTGCTGCATTTTAATGATTTAAAGCCCATTTACCTATACTGCCGTTATATGGTATACAGAGTAAGGCTCCATTCACACGTCCTGTTTTTCTTTACTGATTCGATCCTGATTTTTTCAGGACCCATTGAAATGAATGGATCCAGATCAGGATCGAATCAGGAAAGAAAAACAGGACGTGTAAACAGGTTAAGCATGGGCGGCTACACATGGGCCAGTGCTGTGTGCTTGCCCCCTAGGCTAAAATTTGCCAGCCAGCCCTTGCATGTCAGAATGTAGCTAACTGCAGAAAAAGGAGCCTGAGAGGAAGCAAGAACTAAGAGGGGTATCGGCTGCAGCAGCTAGGTAGGCCCCCAAAGTCAGATTGCAATATCTTTTGCCTTGTGCTCCCTGCTCCTTGATTTGTCCAGAAAAGGCAGATGAAATCTGTGGATCAAAGCAACAATGTTCTGCAGATTTATTAATTTATTTTTAAAGGAAGTCACACATTTGCTTTCATACAAAACATTCAAGCACTTGGTTTACTTATTTTTTCCATTTGGTTTTAGATGGTACACTGAAAAAATCCACATGGATGTCGATAAGTGCCAGAGAACGTGTCAGAAACTAAAAGTGAACAGTAAAGCTTATTCTAGCTTATTCTGTGTCCCCACTGAAGTATTCTTCTGTGCTGCTTGGGCATAAAGGTTTTTTATTGAATGACTTCATGCAGATGAGTGTCCATTCTCCCCATTTGTTGCCATTCCAAACATAAAAGGGTTCATTCTATGTTTTTTTTCACACCATTGCCCTCTCTACTGTATAAATCGGCTGAATGGGCATTTTAAGGCAAATCCTGTGTGTTAAAACAAGAGGTAGGAACAGGGAGCTGTGTAGACACAGCAAACGTTGAAATAGCACTGCTGGTGGATCGCAGGAAGTATCACTTCTCTTATGTTTTTAAGACAGTCTGACATCAAGTTTTGTAGCACTGGAACACCCCTTTAACTTGACAGCAGTCCCCTACTAGCATGTGGTCAATACAGTTCAAGTCCAAAGTCTAACATATGGTTCATAGAATGCTCTGGTTACAATACATGGCCACTGGTTTCTTGGAGACAGTTGACAAGCTCTCGCTTTATTATGATGTGCCTCAATGCCCTCCTACAGGTACAGTAGTGCAATGTTTCTTGTGTCGCAACATCACCTGGCAAGTCAGCTCAAGATACCAGGACAATGACCCTTTCTGACAGGGAATGTCAATCCTGGTGTTATCAACTAAAGCCTCATTCACAAGTCAGTGTTCCATGGATGTGTGCTGTACATGTTCTCACAGTCATCATATTCATCATATTGGATAACAATGACATAATGCTGTCAGTGTTATCCTATACATTCCAGACCTCTAAGAGTTACATAGCGTCATAAATCAATATAATGCTATGCGACTCTAGCAGTGCTGGAAGTTCAGGACGGGTGCTGAACTGCAAGTTCGCAGCATGACACTCGCTCGTCTGAAAGTGGCCTTACTGGATAGTGGAACAGCCTCACCCTCCTGGTTAGGAAGTTGCTGGCACATAGGCCAAGAGGGAAGAAATCTGTAGTTGAGCATAGTAGAGAAAGTCCAGCTCTCGGGTGGGGCATAAACAGCCAATCAGTCATGGATCCCAATTGTGTGTTCACACCTTGCAGTACAATCCAGAAAAAGCAGGTTGGATCCAGCGAATAAAATATGTATAAATTTATTGAAAATAAATAAAACAACACACAGAAAAAGAATCTGACGCGTTACGACCAGCATGGTCTTAATCATAGACTAAAAATACAATTGTCTTCTCTGGTTTTTATAGAAGTGTAGTTAAATTACAATAATACTCTACACTTGCGCATTAAAACATTTCACCTGTTACAAATACAGAGATATTGGCTACAATGCCCAGCAGTACTACAATATATATGAGAATATAAATGTAAAACAACATATGGAACAGCATAGTTAATAAAAAGTAAGCAGCTCCGACCTATAATTTAAACCTGCTAAATAACTTGAATTTAATGTGAAAATCCAATATGCTTCACGTTCTAGTAAGCGATGTCTGTTGTTACCTGCTCTAGCACACATATTAACCATTTCAATACCAATAACCCAAAAGAGATGCTGTTTTATTATTATGAACATCAACAAAATGCTTTGATTCACCCAATAAGTTTTGTGATTTGTTATTGGTTTTTATATCATTAATATGCTCTAATGCTCGAACCTTTAATTTTCTGCTCGTACTCCCTACATATATCTTGCCACATATAGTACAAACAATTAAGTATATGACCCCTTCTGAGTTACAAGTGATGTGATCTTTAATATTACTGTTAGAGATGAGCGAGCACTAAAATGCTCGGGTGCTCGTTATTCGAGTCGAACTTTTCCCGATGCTCGGGTGCTCGTTTCGAATAACAAACCCCATTGAAGTCAATGGGAGACTCGAGCATTTTTGCAGGGGACCAAGGCTCTGCCTAGGGAAGGCTGGGTGAAAACCTGGAAACATCAGAAAATAATGGAAACACCACGGAAATGGACAGGAAACATCAGGGGCAGCATGAATGGATGCCTCTGAGGCTGCCTAATCCCACCATTACCCCAAATTCTCCTAGTGGGGCATGTGTGGTATCGATTCTTCTCAGTTTAAAATCGTATACGTCCCCTATCTTGGGACCATATATTTCATGGATTTTTCGAACACGGAAAAGGAAAAAGAGCTTGCTCTGGCCAGGGGAGTATCTTTTCTACTGCAGCTAAGGGGACGTGTCCATGCTCTGCCTATCACAGGTCAGGAGCCAATTAAAAGAGGAACAAACAAAAATCAGTATAATATCTAATACGTCCCCTATCCAGGTAAATTGTTTGGAGAAAGGGCCTGACAAATGAGAGAAAGAGAGGAAAATGACGTATTTTTAAAAGTGACGTTCAGTATAGATAAGGGGTGCACAACGTTTTCTGGGTGAGGGCCACATTGTCCGACTGAAACAACGCCAAGGGCCGAAAATAAAATTTAAAGGGGTATTACCAACTGAAATACTGTATTTATGGCAGATTGAACACACAGTGTATACCATTAATGTCTAGTTACAGTTCCAGGAGTCCCATCTAATGGGAGAAATACATGAAAAATGCATGTGAGCAGCCTTAAAACATGGACATACATGTATTTTTAAAAGTGACGTTCAGTATAGATCAAGTGTGGTATGTGTTCTATGTATACTACTCAGTTTAATACCGTATATGGCAGCTATCCGGAAAAATAGTTTGGAGAGAGAGAAAGATAGGAAAAATACGTAAATTGTTTGGAGAGAGGGCCTGTAGGTGGGGGGGCAGGCTGGGGGGGAAGGAGGTTGAGCTGGAAGAGCCAGAGGAGTGCCCCCTGGGCTAGCGTGTGTGGTGGTGACAACAGCCGGATGTAGTTAGAATGACGACGCAGGACCCCAACTTAACAATTTAGCATCAACCGGTACAATTGTCAATTATGAGCTTGATCAAGTGTGGCATGACTTTTTAGATGGAGATTGCATGTGGTCACGTACTCCCTGGAACCCCATAGTCACCCCTTCTCTGATGTGCTACCCCAGAACATTCTCTGCCCCAATTCGCAAGACCTTTTGCAGTCTCAGTGTGCTGACAGTGGGGATTTACCAGTGTTGTCTGAGGAGGTGGTGGACAATGGCGAGACACAGGTGTCGGGGGGTGAGGTAGTTGAAAGTGAAGCAAGTTACATTGTGGACTCCTTGGGGAGGACTTTCTCATGATGGGACAGATTCAATTGTGTTTAGAAAGGCTGATGGGCTTCCGTCAGCACTGTGTGTATAGAACCCCATGGCTTTTCATAAAAATAGTCTGGCGATGACCCCAAGACAATTTTCAGGGACACGGTAATGGTGACCCACTTAAAAATGCTGCCTGACAACCTGGCGGTTAACCCCTGATTGTCTGTCTTTCAATAAGATTGCAGTGTAAAGCATGGTGGTGAGCCTCAGTAATAGGATTGCAGTGTAAAGCATGGTGGTGAGCCTCAGTAATAGGATTGCAGTGTAAAGCATGGTGGTGAGCCTCAGTATGACTTTTTGGATGGAGATTGCATGTAGTCACGTACTCCCTGGAACCCCATAGTCACCCTTTCTCTGATGTGCTAGCCCAGAACATTCTCTGCCCCAATTCGCAAGACCTTTTGCTGTTTCCGTGTGCTGACAGTGGTGATTTACCAGTGTTGTCTGAGGAGGTGGTGGACAATGGCGAGACACAGGTGTCGGGGGTTGAGTTAGTTGTATGGGAAGCAAGTTACAGTGGGGACTCCTTGGGGGGACTTTCTCATGATGGGACAGATTCAATTGTGTTTAGAAAGGCTGATGGGCTTCCGTCAGCACTGTGTGTATAGAACCCCATGGCCTTTCATAAAAAATAGTCTGGCGATGACCCCAAGGCAATTTTCAGGGACACGGTAATGGTGACCCACTTAAAAATGCTGCCTGACAACCTGGCGGTTAACCCCTGATTGTCTGTCTTTCAATAAGATTGCAGTGTAAAGCATGGTGGTGAGCCTCAGTAATAGGATTGCAGTGTAAAGCATGGTGGTGAGCCTCAGTATGACTTTTTGGATGGAGATTTCATGTGGTCACGTACTCCCTGGAACCCCATAGTCACCCCTTCTCTGATGTGCTAGCCCAGAACATTCTCTGCCCCAATTCGCAAGACCTTTTGCTGTTTCCGTGTGCTGACAGTGGTGATTTACCAGTGTTGTCTGAGGAGGTGGTGGACAATGGCGAGACACAGGTGTCGGGGGGTGAGTTAGTTGTATGGGAAGCAAGTTACAGTGTGGACTCCTTGGGGGGACTTTCTCATGATGGGACAGATTCAACTTGGGTGGATCAGGCACAGGAACAGATCAATTTTTTTTTTGTGTTTATTTAACTTTTATTTAGCACAAATAACCACAGAGATATTTATTTGTTATCTTCGCTGCGTAGTCTGGCGTTGGGGTTCGTCACTTTGATGGCGAGCTGTGCCGCTCTCTCCACAATGGTCTTTAGGTTCTTTGAGGAGACGTTGTGGGCGATTTCTGCACAGAAGGACTTGTTGCTCATCAACAGAACCTCGAGCTCCTTGACATTGTGGACCAGGAATTTGCGGAACCCTGTGGGCAGCATGTGTTTGGTCTTCTTGTTGCTACCGTACCCAATGTTGGGCAATATAGATACGCAGGTAATATTTTTCACACCTATCCCAAAAAAAAATTGAAACTGGAAACTGGAACTGGAACTGGAGAGAGGGCCTGTAGGTGGACCTCCGGAAAAATTGTTTGGAGAGAGGGCCTGTAGGTCGACCTCCGGAAAAATTGTTCGAAGAGAGGGCCTGTAGGGGGCCCTCCTGAAAAATTGTGGTAAAAGAGTGCCAGTTGGACCTCTAAAAAATGGCGTTTTTTTAGTCAGCGTTAGGCAAAGACGACATGGAGGAGGAGGAGTAGGAGGAGTAGAGAAGAGGAATTGGATACATAAGTAATGTTAATCTTTAGCTGCTTTCCCCCGGAGGAGATTTGAATTCCGGTGAAATCCAGGCTTTGTTCATTTTAATAAGCGTCAGCCTGTCAGCGCTGTCAGTTGACAGGCGTGTACGCTTATCGGTGATGATGCCACCAGCTGCACTGAATACCCGCTCTGACAGCACGCTAGCGGCAGGGCAGGCCAGCACCTCCAAGGCGTACAGCGCCAGTTCAGGCCACGTATCCAGCTTTGAAACCCAGTAGTTGTATGGAGCAGAGTGATCGCTACGGACGTTGGTATGGTCAGCTAGGTACTCCCTCACCATCTTTCTGTACAGCTCCCCCCTACTCTGCCTAGACTGGGGACAGGTAACAGTGTCTTGCTGGGGTAACATAAAACTGGCAAAGGCCTTGGAGAGTGTTCCCCTGCCAGTGCTGGACAAGCTGCCTGCTCGGCTCCTCTCCGCCGCTACTTGGCCCACAGAACCATGCCCTCTGCTGCCAGTGGCGTCAGATGGGAAGAATTGTTTCAGCTTGTGCACCAGGGCCTGTTGATATCTATTCACTCTCATACTCCTTTCCTCTGCAGGGATGAGAGTGGAAAGGTTCTGCTTGTACCGTGGGTCCAGGAGAGTGAACACCCAGTAATCGGTGTTTGAAAAAATTCTTCTAACGCGAGGGTCACGGGATAGGCAGCCTAACATGAAGTCTGCCATGTGCGCCAGAGTCCCAACACGCAAGAATTCCCTCTCCTCACTGGCCTGACTCTCCATTTCCTCCTCCTCCAAGTCCTCCTCTTCAGCCCATACACGCTCAAGAGTTAAGGACTGAGCACTGGTACCCTCTACTGTCTCGCCGACATTCTCCTCCTCTTCCTCCTCATCCTCATCCCCCTCCTCCGATACGCGCTGAGAAACAGACCGGAGGGTGCTCTGGCTATCAAGCGACGTATCTTCCTCCACCGTCTCTTGTGACAAGCGCAAAGCATCCGACTTGATGCTGAGCAGTGAGTTTTTCAACAGGCAAAGCAGCGGGATGGTGAGGCTGATAATGGCGGCATCGCCGCTGACCATCTGTGTTGACTCCTCAAAGTTGCTCAACACCTGGCAGATATCAGACATCCACGTCCACTCCTCATTGTAGACTTGAGGAATCTGACTGACCTGACTACCAGTTCTGGTGGAAGTTGACATCTGGCAGTCTACAATCGCTCTGCGCTGCTGTTAAACTCTGGATAACATGTTTAATGTGGAATTCCATCTTGTGGGCACACCGCACAACAGTCGGTGAGCGGGCAGTTGTAGGCGGCGCTGCGCTGCCCTGAGAGTGGCAGCATCTGTGGTCGACTTGCGGAAATGCGCACAGATGCGGCGCACCTTGGTGAGCAAATCAGACAGATTGGGGTATGTCTTGAGGAACCGCTGAACTATGAGATTGAACACATGGGCCAGGCATGGCACATGTGTCAGTCTGCCGAGTTGCAGAGCCGCCACCAGGTTACGCCCGTTGTCACACACAACCATGCCTGGCTTGAGGTTCAGCGGTGCCAGCCACACATCGGTCTGTGCCGTGATGCCCTGTAACAGCTCTTGGGCGGTGTGCCTTTTGTCACCTAAGCTCAGCAGTTTGAGCACCGCCTGCTGGCGCTTACCCACGGCACTGCTGCTGCGCCTAGAGCTACCGACTGAAGGCGCCGTGCCCACGGATGGTAATTCGGTGGAGGAGGAGGATGAGGAGGAGGCATAGTATGTCTGAGAGACCGTGACCGAGGTAGGCCCTGCAATCCTCGGTGTGGGCAGTACATGAGCGGCCCCAGGGCCATTCTTGGTCCCAGCCTCCACCAAGTTAACCCAATGTGCCGTCAGTGAGATATAGTGTCCCTGCCCAGCAGCACTTGTCCACGTGTCCGTGGTTAGGTGGACCTTCTCAGAAACATCGTTGGTCAGGGCACGGATGATGTTCTGTGACACGTGCTGGTGTAGGGCTGGGACGGCACATCGGGAAAAATAGTGGCGGCTGGGGACCGAATACCGAGGGGCAGCCACCGCCATAAGATTGCGAAAGGCCTCGGTCTCTACCAGCCTATAGGGCAGCATCTCCAGGCTAAGCAATTTGGAGATGTGGACGTTGAGGGCTTGGGCATGTGGGTGGGTGGAACTGTATTTCCTCTTGCGCTCCAGCGTCTGCTGTAAAGACAGCTGAACGCTGCGCTGGGACACATTGGTGGACACTGTGGAGGATCGTGGAAGCGAAGGTGTGGTTTTCCGGTGGGAGGCGCTCGTGCCGGGGTCCTGGGCAGGGGGTTGACTAGCAGAGGCAGCGAGTGACACAGGGGAAGGAGCAGTGGTGTGACCCGCAGGAGGTGGTGAACGGCCTTGGTTCCATTGAGTGGGGTGTTTAGCACTCATATGCCTGCGCATGCTGGTGGTGGTTAGGCTAGTAGTGGTGGAACCCCTGCTGATCCTGGTGTGGCACAGGTTGCACACCACAGTCCGTCGGTCATCCTCACTTTCTTTAAAGAACCTCCAGACTTGCGAACATCTAGGCCTCGCCACGGGAGCTTCACTACGTGAAACAGTTGCTGCTGATGCACCAGCTCTGGCCCTGCTTCTCCCTCTGGCCACACCACTGCCTCTTACAACCTGTTCTGGTTCAGCACTCGCCTCCGCCTCAGAAGCACTGTCTTCACTCGGCATATCAACCCAGCTTGGGTCAGTCACCTAGTCATCCTCCGATTCCTCAGTCTGCTCCCCCCTCGGACTTCCTGCCCTGACAACAACTTCACCACTGTCTGACAACCGTGTCTCCTCATCGTCCGACACCTCTTTACAAACTTCTTCCACTAAGTCAACATTGTCCTCATCATCATCACCCACAGACTGCGACAGTTGGAAAACTTGGGCATCGGGAACGAGGTCAGCAGCAACCTGAGAAGTGGTTTGTGACTCTGGGAAGGGTCCAGAAAACAGTTCCTGAGAGTATGCCGGATCGCATTCCAAATTTTCCTGGGAGGGGGCAGACTGGGGGGAAGGAGGTTGAGGTGGAGGAGCCAGAGGAGTGCTCCCTTGGGTAACGTGGGTGGACTGCGTGGAAGACTGACTGGTGGACAAATTACTTGAAGCATTGTCCGCAATCCACGACATCAGCTGTTCGCACTGTTTGGATGTGGATGGTGGTTTGGTGGTTTCAACAGTCCTCTACCACGTGTCCCTGTAAGTTGAGACATGAAGCTAGGGAGTGTAGCTCTGCAGTGTTCCCCTGCTCCCTCATCAGCAGGTACTGTCTCACCCTGCCCAGGACCATCGTAGACCTAACTCACACCCTGTTAATGGTGGCTATTTTGACTGCGACCCAGACAAATGTTGCACAGAGATTTTTGTGATCAAGCTATATACGTGAGAGCAAAAGACCTGGTTAGATTACGTGACATACAGAAAGTGTCACCTGGACAGAAAATACGGATTGGAGTGAGTGGACAGCTGAACTGTGACACACAGAATGGTTCCACACTGCTGTGTGAAATAGATTTGTATCACTGAGCTAAAACAACAAAAAAACTATTTTTTTATATATTTTTTTAATATATTTTTTTTGTAGTTTTGTTTTTTTTGGAACGTGACGTGCAGAAACTATCGTAGACCTAACTCACACCCTGTTAATGGTGGCTATTTTGACTGCGACCCAGACAAATGTCGCACAGAGATTTTTGTGATCAAGCTATATACGTGAGAGCAAAAGACCTGGTTGGATTAAGTGACGTACAGACAGTGTCACCTGGACAGAAAATAATGAGTGTACTGAACTGTGACACACAGAATGGTTCCACACTGCTGTGTGCAATGGATTTGTATATAACAATTAAGAAAAAAAAGGGGGTTATATATGGCGATAGCTGCACTACTAGTGCCAGCCAGCCAGCCAGCCAAGCCAGGAGACAAAAAAATAAAAATTCTTGTAGCCCTTAGAAGGGCTGTTGGGTTCTTTGTGGGTGATTCCTGCCTAACAGAGAACTAAATGCAGGCCCTAACACTCTCCCTGAAACGCAGCAGCTCTATCCCTAACGACATCCAGACAGCATCTGAGCCGAGCACCGCGGCCAGTCACTAGTATATTCCAGGGTCACCTGATCAGGCCAGCCAACCCCTGCTATCGACATGTAAGGGCCCCACGTGATGCTGGGTGTACCGCAGAGTCTCCTGGCTTGTGATTGGCTGAGTTTATAGGCGCCAAAAAAGCACGATGCGGAAGTTGCCATTTCCTCGAGCATGGCGAGATACTCGTCCGAGCAGTGAGCACTTACGAGTACCCTAATGCTCGAACGAGCACCAAGCTCGGACGAGTATGCTCGCTCATCTCTAATTACTGTATATGTCAATGTATAGTCAGAATTATCGAATGTTTTAGATGGGTGTGCATATAAACAAGTTTTGCATAGATGATCCCCACATTTAAAGAAACCCGTATCATATAACCAGGTTTTCATTTTGGTCGGATTTTTTATTTCACTGGGTGCAATTTTTTGAGCCGAAGGGTGCCTTTTTATAAGATATTCTACAGCCCTCTGACAAAATATTTTGCAGTTTGTCATCCTCATATATGTTTGTCATCCTCAAATATGTAAGTATTTACGTATTATATTACATATACTATTATACTGAGGACTATATTGCAATATGATTGTGGGAATGGAATCTTTTTTTATTATAGTTTTTGTTTTTATTTTTATCTAATTGTGGAAACAGTAGATTTTTTAATGATGTATTATTAGTTCTTTTTAACGCCCCTTCGAACATCCAATTGGGATATCCTCGTTGTTGTAATCTAGTTTTTAATATTTCTTCATTACTACTGTTTCTTTTGGCTCTAATGATTTCTCCTACAGGTATAGCTTGTTTTGTCTTGGATGATTGGTTTTGGCATGTAACAAGGTATATTACCTGCAGTAGATTTTCAGTATGTAGAGGACATAATATATTGATTATTTTTACCCATCAGGCATAGATCTAAAAATGTTATAGACTGAAAATAATGATCCGATGTGAATTGCAAATTATATTGATTATCATTCAAATAGGAGACAAAAGATGGTATGGCAGACACCTCTCACTGCCATATAAATAGCAGATCATCAATGTATCTGTCATACCATCTTATGCACTCCCTGAAAGGGTTAACTTCATGAAAAACATACTGCGACTCCCAATAAGCCATTGCTAAATTTGCAAGAGATGGGGAGTATTTGGCTCCCATAGGAACTCCTCTAATCTGTGCATTTATTGTCAAATGAGAAATAGTTGCTTTCCATCAAAAATTTACTAGCATCTAACATAAAATTTCTCAAATCAGGAGTGTATTCACTATATTGCGATAAATGAAAGCTCAAAGCTTCCAAAACTACATTCTGAGGAATTGATGGATATAAAGCAACCACATCGTATGTGAGCCAACAATCATTTTGATTCCATATTTTTTCATGCATGCATTGTAATACCTCTCTGGAATCTCTCAAATACCCTGGTATCCTGCGTACTAATGGTTGCAATAAATGATCCAGCCATGATTCCAACCTCTCATGAGTGAACCAACTCCTGAAACAATAAGTCTAAGAGGTGGGGGTATAACCCCTTTGTGAATCTTAGGTAATCCATATACATATGGTGTACATGGATTTTCAATGAGAAAATAATCATACTCTCTCTGAGTTATAACCCCTAATGACAATCCTTCTGTTAACAAATGAATTAAATGTGTACGGTACATCATGGTTGGATCATTTTTAATGACAGCATATATCTCAGCTTATTTAGCATATTATGCATCTGCTATTTATTTAGTGTATGTGACCATGACAAACCACGCACCCTCTGTTAGCCATTTTAATAATAATATCTGCATTGTTTTGTAGTTGTATCAAGGCTGTGCACATATCAGGAGTAAGGTTGTCAAGGACACGGCACCTGCGATTGACATCATACAATTTTTTTAATTCCCTCGCTACTGTCATTTGGAACTTGACCATACTTTCTGTCCTTGATTGAACAGGATAAAAAGTGGGATTGGAGGTTTTAAAATTATCAGCCCTATTCACACTGCATGTATTATGCCACCCTCCTGGTTAGGAAGTTGCTGGCACGTAAGCCAAGAGGGAAGAAATCTGTAGTGGTTTCTGGTATGTAAGCCAGAGGAGCTGTAGCTGAAGCAGAAAAGAAGTGTCTTTTTCCAGGGAGATACCAACCCTGTGAGATAGCAAGTTGCCAGAAATGCAACTGTGCTAAGAGCCAACCACAGAGGGAGAGAAGAACGGACTCCTATAGAAGGTTGAGGACCATTAAAAGGGACCATGCGTGGACAAGAAAGTCAGTAAAAGCCTTTACTGATATAGACTTCCCTCACGTGGTTTGGGTTATATTGCTTCAGCCTCCCTTCCACATTAATGAGATGGACTGGCTATCCACAGAAGGACAGTGCCCCGCAGTTGGGCTTGCAGAGATATTGAGTAAGAAATTGCATTCATTTTGTCAATTAGGAAGATTGCTTGTATGTATAGAAAGGGACTCAGGGAGGAACATCACATCCATCATATCCACCACCTATACACAGCCTTTGGAAAAAAAGCCTACCTTGTGACATATCTGAGGACTGTGTCCATTACTTGAAATGTGCTACCCATCATCCACTCAGTAAAAGAGATGCTATATTGCTTTAAACAAACTGGCCTGGTAATTTCTCTGCATATCCAACCAGGGCCCCTGTTCCCCTGCCTTGCACCGCACTGCTCATCTAACACCAAGGCCCCCCTGGCCATCACCAGGCAGGAACCCCCAAATCTAGGGTGTGCCTCAAGAGGAAGAAAAGGTGCGGCTCTCCCAAACATACCCCTTTAGAATGTGCACCAGCACTAAAATGCCACCTTATGATGTGTGCCAATACAAAAATGCCCTCTTATAACAAAAAATGCTCCCTTATAACAAGTGCAAGTACAAAAAATGGTGTTTTATAATGTATGTCAGTATAAAAAATGGCCCTTATAATGTGTGCCAATACAAAAATATCCCCTTTTAGTGCACCTGGTAGACATGTTCTTA
This sequence comes from Rhinella marina, assembly GCA_900303285.1. Classification (NCBI taxonomy): domain Eukaryota; kingdom Metazoa; phylum Chordata; class Amphibia; order Anura; family Bufonidae; genus Rhinella; species Rhinella marina. Next base: position 164,707 of record ONZH01007539.1, read on the forward strand.
TAATGCCCCCTCTTATAATATGTGCCAGTACAAAAATTACTCCCTTTTAGTGCCCCAAGTAGAACCAACGTCCTCATAGTGCCCTCCCAGTTATAATAATGACTCCCCTCTCCCCCTCTACTGGACCAACTGCCATACTGCCAAAGAAAAATAAACTCAAAAGCCTCCACACCACTGTCAGGATGTGGTACAGGACATAGACTTCTTCTGGTCTGCGTCCTGAGCTGCATATTGCCTGGGTCAGGTGGCATGATGATGATGGGGCAGGGAGACATCGCCCCTGTGCCCCACCACAGCAATTAACTCTATGGTTGTCCTGAGAATGGTCATACAGTTGAATATCAAGGCCCTGCCATGGTTCTGTCACTGCCCTCAATTTTCCCTAGGTGGCACCACCTGAAGCAATTGCCTCACATCTCCTTTTTGGTGGTGCACCCTTGCTGGTTAACACCCTCCCCTGCATAGAAAACAGTTGCTAACATATAGCTCCAGAGATACATATGATATAGCTACATATCTGCAACACACTGGCCAGCAGGGGAAATGGTGTGCAGTGGAAAGGACAGGAGTGGTGGTGGTGGCAATGAAAGTGGTTGTAGTCCTCATGATGGCTAACCTTGCTCAATCATTCCCCTAGGCCAGTCATGCAGTAATGGGGAGGGGCGCACCCTTTCTTCCCCTTTTTATACACCCTGGATTTGGCGGATCCTGCGTGGTGGTAGCCAGGGTGCCCTTGGTGTTAGATTAGCAGTGAGGTGCAAGGCAGGAGAACAGGGCCCTGGTCAGATAAAAATGACCAGGCCAGTTTGGTTGGGGGGGGGGTGGGGGTGGGGGTGGAATCCCAGATGTTGCAACCTCAGTATAGCCACTAAAGAGTATGGGGTTCACCTTTATCATTAGACCATAAAAAAAGCAAACGTTGAAAGTCGGATTGTAGTACAGTATGAGCTGTTAGCATTTCTTTATGTCTTCAGTTAAGATACTGACAAGTAGAAAGTGTGGAAAGAGTGTTGGTATTTCCAGTCACACTGAATGCAGTAAGCACCAAAGCTAACATTTGAAGACATCCTCCTGTTTCCTTATAGACACGTTGTGTTTCCTCTTCAATGACAGGCAGATGAGAAAATGTCTGAGAAGGACATCTCAGCTCTTATGCTTATTATAAGCCACATAGCACTTGTCAGCTTTACAAATGCCGACCATCTCAGCGGTTATTATATTTACCTTGTGTGCACTTAAGGATGATTCCGCTGTCTCCTTCACTCAGCGGGGTGCAGTTGGTATTCCCTGGACTCGGAATGTAAACTGCTGCACTAAAAACATGAGATATTAACAGTACAAGCACATTATGGGAATACTTTGTCGTCTTTGTTTGCAGTTCTGCTTGTTCATTTCAATGAATTATTGTAAGAATAAGTTCTAGTAGAATGTGTTATCTGCTTTTGGATATTTTTAGGTCCCTTTATTACAAAATAAGTCCAGGATATTATATAGAGTAGTCAAGGGAATACTCACTTAGAATGGCTTACATAGGAATTTAAACTACAATGTACAACAGTACCACCTGTGAACATTCAAATGCCCTTTGTCTTCCCTTTATTGTCATCAGTAGTCTGCACAATCTGTAGACCCTGGTTGAAAACTATAGCTTTCTGTTGTATTTAGAGAAACTACGTTTTTACATGGGCCAAAGATCACACAAAAGGAATGCTAAACAATAAATGATAAGCTGACAAACAAACACTAATATGTCAGTTGATAGGATCTTTTATTCTGGCCTAAAAATTATTTTTTGTTGGCAGCACATAGCCCATTAAACAGGGGATTTGCTGTGGACAATATGCAAACTATATAGGGACAAATCATTGTAATAACATTCATCCTCCATTCAGTTTGCATCCGGCTGTGCAAAAATGACCACCGACCAACTTTTATATTATCGATTGATGCTCTGCATAAAAGGACCCTTGGTGTGGCGGCCTATAACAATCTTCAGAATTCAGGCCTACTGATAGGAAACGGTGTAGCCTGACAAGTTCACTGTTCTGGAGCAGAGAAGCAGAAGGAGGCTTAGCTGGAGAATGATTCAGATTGAGATTGGTGCTCTATAAATCCTGTTCTGAGATTGCTTGTTGCCAGTTTAGCACATTATACTCGGCTCCTGTGTGTTTAACCACTTCCCGTCAGCCCGTTGACTATAAACGTCCGGGAAGTGGTTATCTATCTCTGAATGGCCGTTTCTAAACGTCCATTCAGAGATAGCAGCTGCACGCTAATCGTGCAGCTGCACAGTGGGGTACCTGCTGTCAGTGACAGCAGGGTACCCCAAAGAGAAGGCAGGGACCGTTCCCAGGGGTCCCTGCCTTCTAGATCGCTGTATACACAGCGCTCGACGAGCGCTGTGTATGCATATCAGGAAGCGCTATTGTGCTTCCTGTTCCAGCCCGGCGGTCACGTGATCGTGATCGTGATCGTGATGCAGGACCCGGCAGTCTCTCATAGATCTGCACTGAGGCTGTACAGCATAGTATTATGCTGTACAGCCTCTCTGGGGATGTATTTCCCCTGTAACTGGGGCTACTATGTCAGCCCCAGTTACAGGAGAAATCAAGTGTAAAAAAAAAAAAATTAAAAAATAAGTGAAGTTAAATGTCCCCCTGAGGTCTTGTATGACCTTATGGGGGACACAAAGTATAAAAAAAAATAGAGTATTATTAAAAAAAAAAAAAATCACATATATATATATAAAAAAATAATTTCCCCCCAAATATTTCATTAAAAAAAGTTAAAAATAAAAATAAATAAGATAGACATATTTGGTATCACCGCGTCCGAAACGACCGGCTCTATAAAAATATCACATGATCTACCCCATCAAGTGAACTGCGTAAAAAATCTAATAAAAATTATGCCAAAACAGCTTTTTTTGTTGCATCACCTACCAAAAAACATAATGTTAAACAATCAAAAAGTCATATGCATCCCAAAATTGTAGCAATAAAAACGTCACCTCATCCCGCAAAAAATGAGCCCCCACACAAGATTATAGCCCGAAAAATGAAAAAAAATGGCTCTTAAAAAATTGCAACACAAAAACATGATTTTTCTTCTAAAAATGCTCTTATTGTGTAAAACGTAAAAAAAAAAAAAAAAAAAAAAAAAGACATATTTGGTATCGTTGCGTCCGTAACAACTGGCTCTACAAAAATATCACATGATCTACCCCATCAAGTGAACGGTGTAAAAAAAAAAAATATAGAAAAATGCCCCTAAACTGCTTTTTTTTTGTTAACCTCCCAAAAATTAGATTAAAAAGTGATCAGAAAGCCGGATGTACCCCAAAATGGTGCCAATAAAAAGCACAGCTTGTCCCGCAAAAAATAAGACCTCATGCAGCTCAGTCCACAAAAAAATTAAAAAGTTATCACTCTTACAAACCATGACAAAAAATTCCATGTTAGAAAATGCAGATGCTGCTCCTACCCTTCTGAGCCCTGGCGTATCCCCAAATAACAGTTTACGACCACATGTGGGGTGTTTCTGCAAACTGCAGAATCGGGGTAATAAATATTGAGTTTTGTTTTGTTGTTAACCCTTGATGTGTTACAGGAAAAAATTATTAAAATGAAAAATGCAAAAAAAGTGAAATTTTGAAATTTCACATCTATTTTGCTTTAATTCCTGTGGAATACTTAAAGGGTTAACAACATTTCTAAAACCAGTTTTGAATAGTTTGAGGGGTGTAGTTTCTAAAATGGGGTCATTTATGGGTGGTTTTTATTATGTAAGCCCACAAACTGACTTCAGAACTGAACTGGTCCTTAAAAAAGTTGATTTTGCAAATTTGCAAAAATTGCGTCTAAAATTCGAAACCTTCTACTGTCCTAAAAAAATAAAATGACACTACCAAAATGATGCCAACATAAAGTAGACATATGGGGAATGTAAATTAAAAAGTATTTTATGGGGCATCACTATCTGTCTTAAAAGCAGAGAGATTGAAATTTAGAAAACAGTGAATTTTTTCAAATTTTCGGTAACCTTTGGATTTTTTTATAAATAAAATTAAAACTTATCGACTCAAGTTTACCATTATCTTGAAGTACAATGTGTCACGAGAAAACAATCTCAGAATCGCTTGGATAAGTAAAAGCGTTCCAAAGTTATTACCACATGAAGTGACATGTCAGATTTGCAAAATTAGGCCTGGTCAGGAAGGGGGTAAATGGCCCAGAGCTGAAGTGGTTAATGACACTCTGTGCATATAGTGATTATTCTTGTGTTTTTGACATGTTTACCCAACTTCTTTTTGCCTTCTCCTGCTGTTTGTCCTTGGACTGTTTAGTCACCATTCTTCTGCCTTTTCTTCTCTGTACTTTTTGTCTCCTCTGGCTTTGACTCGGCTTATTTCTGACATTGCTATTGGGTATCATTTAGCCTTTGATGTTTGACCACTCTGTCTCTGACCCGAGATGGTATGATAGTGAGAGAAGATGTTCCAGGGCTGGTTTGACTGCTCTTGTGGAACTTGGTAGTGGGTGCGTGGTTTGCTGGACATTGTTACTTGTCCCATCAGTTTTGCTACATGGCCTTTCTACTAAAGGGGTTAATTGAAACTCCTGGGTTTCACTTCCAATGCAAAATGTGTAACAAATTTCCCAAATTATCGCATTTGATTTGTAGCCTTACTGTTTTGGGCAGGGTGAACTTTTTGGCCTGCTCAAGCTCCATGGCTGGTGGGTGAGCACACCCTTATAGTTATGCCCCTTCCTTCATACTCTGCTTTTGGGTTGTGTCTGAATAATATGTTTTGTTAAATGTATTCTGTTAAAAAAGCTTCTAGACAGCCTCTTAGTTTCCCTATAATATGAAATCTCCATTTTTATTGCTGAATGTAAATAGGGTATGTTTGGAAAAAGAAGCCAGAAATATTTTCTACAATTATATCATTGCAAATCATATTTTGTTTCTCCTAAAGATAACAGTATGGACATGACTGACTGCTGGACCCCTGTCACCATACTGTAGTGCACTATTAGAGATATAGGTGTAACTTTAAAGGAGCAGTCACACAAAAAAATGTACTCTCTGGTCTTTTAAAAGGTACATAATGTATATGTAGTAAAGGTAATCTTCTTACCTTTTCTACATTTGTGAGTAATCCCTTTTTTCTGGTCCTCACCTGTGTTATGTGACCGACATTCTGACTGAATGACACAGTGTCTTAAACTTACAGGAAGTCAGTTTCTATATGCATTCATGAAACTGACTTCCTGTTCACAGTTGGAGAGTCATAACGTCAGTTACATGACACAGCCTAGGACCAGCAGGGAGTGGATAACTTACAAATACAGTCACTGGTAAGAAGATTAGCTTCACTAGGGTCCCTCACCTACCATTGGTCTTTCACGTGGCGGAGGCCCAAGGCAGACCTCTGGGACGTCATGCAAACAGGACAGAGACAGACCAAGGACCAAAAGAGAACTGTATTACTCTTGTAATAAAAGAACATGACAGTACAGCAGATTAGCAATAGTGGTAGCACACCGGCAGACCAGAGGCAAAACCCAGAGGGTAGAGAATCAGTGAGCCCCGTTCTTCACAGAGCCCCTGGTGGTGGGGATGAACTGGGCCAAGGGCTCACTGGTCGCACCTCCAGGAAGGTTCCCGGTACACTTGGCCGCTACCTGCGGAGAACTACGCTAGTGCAAGCACCAGCAGAACAGATGACAGAACTAGAACCCAAGCAAACACAGGACATGGATTAGACAAATGGGAACCAGCATATACAAGCAGATGCCTGGACCCCAAGCAGAAAGGAAGCATGGCAGTCTCAGGTAGAGCTGCAACAGACTAGAGATCCTCCCTCCGGAGAAAACTCTCACGAAGGCAGGGCAAACAACAGAACAGAAGCAGTAAGGCACTTCAGGACAGACAAGAAACAAACTAGAACAGAAGCAGTAGGCACTGCCAGGCTGGAGATGGAACAGGAAGGGTCAGAAGCAGTTTAGCACTGCCAAGCTATCAGACGCAGTAGAGCACTGCTAGGCTAAACATGAAACAGACAGGATTAGACCACAGAACAGGTACAGAAGATCAGGCAAGGCATGGACAAGAATAACAACATCACAGAACAGGTACAGAAAATCAGACAAGGCAACAGAATAATATCAATGCATTACCAGGCGACACCACACAGAAGGGCAGATGGCAAAACCCCCCTGGGTCAGCAGCAGCAAGGGGCTAAACCCAGTAAGGCACAGGACAGACAGACCTCCTGGGTGACCAGCAAGGTGCAACACCCAGCAAGGCAGAAGAAAGACTGACCACAAGCCCCACAGCTCACAGGTAGAAATAGTTGCATAATGAGGGCACCTGATAAGCCCCACCCCGGAACAGACCAGGGAATGTGAACCCCATCAGAACCAAAGAGGAGGGGGAGCCTCCATGAACACAGAAGGGAAACTCACAGGCTGCAGTACTGGACGTTGCCCTGGCAACCAGCATACACGGAAAAACCCGCAGCCAGTACGCCAGAGCACAAATAACCCATGACACAAACAGAATGTATCCACACACAGACCCTGTACACACACAAGGCTACTGCCAGCATAGTTCACACAAGACACTGCAGCCAGCATGCAGTCTCAAGCAATCAGCATACACAGGACTCGGCCTGCAGCCAGTACACAAAAGAGCATGCAGCCAGCCTACATGGCCAAAACTGTCACTGTGAACCGCACTGTGACAGGGTCTTCATAATACTTGGGTCTTCTTTGGGCTGCCTTTGGGCACCAGGACATGGGTGCAAATGCCGTCTCACATATACACATCCTCCCACTGGTGAGAGCTCAGATAACAGTTACACACTTAAAGGGTTATTCCCATCTTAGACAATAGAGATATGCCCCCATTGGCTGATTGGTGTGGGTCTCTCCTGTGGGTCCGCACCTATATCGAGAATGGAGCGGAGAAATGAAAGGAGGACAAGTACGTATGCGCAGCTGCCCTCCATTAATTTCTATGGGGCCGCCGAAAATAGCTGAGCGCTCGGCTATTTCCGTCGGCTCCATAGAAATGAATGGGAGCGGTGGCCATGCATTCACAGTGCGCTCCCATTCATTCTATGGGGGCAGCTGGGAGCTGTGCCTGGTGGTGGCTGAACCCCGGGATACCTGGGGTCCTCCAGACACAGCGCTGCCTGCTCCATTCTCGATATAGGTGTGGGCCCCAACAGTGGAACCTGCACCTTTCAGACAATGGGGGCATATCCTAGCGATATGCCCCCATTGTCTAAGGTGGGAATACCCCTTTAAGGCTGTATTACACTGACAGATTTTCTGCCAGATGATCGCTAATGAGCATTTATAGTAACACTCATTAGCGATCATCTGGCAGTGTAATACTGCCACCGATTACCCCATGAACAAGCAAACGCCTCATTCATCGGGCAATCGTGATCTTTCAGGATACTAAAAGATCATGATTTTCTAGCGGCAGATCGTGCTGTCTAATCACGATCTGCTGCTGGCAAACAACTAGACAGCTTGGGGACTAGCGATGGCATAACGATCGCTCCTCCCCATGTTATGGAGGAGAATCCTGCATGTAATAGCAATGGTCTCCTCCGCTTGCGAACAGGCAATTGCCAGGAAGGAACACTTCCCTCCGACAATAACCTTTATTATCTCTAGGTCTAATACAGGATTTAGAATTATACTCTTAGGTCACACAGACAGCTGAATGGAAATAAACTACTAACCCAGAAGACTTCTGAATGTAATCAATTACATTTTTAGATATTCAAATACATTTTTAGATATTCTAATGACATAATTAGGGGGTCATTCATGAAGCTGAAATACGCCTATACTGTATGAGATGTATTTCAGGTGCAGATTGAGGTGCTACAGCTAGTTGAGCTGCAATCTGTGACTTTTCCATGCTCACGCCAGGTCTAAAAACAGTTAGGCGTAGCAGGGAACGGGCTGGCAGACCCGTATCATTTACCATTTAGGTCTAAAGGTCTAAATGTAAGAAAGCTCGGAAGCTGTCTTACTGTCACGGACATTCCTATGACAGATAACAGGAGGTCTGTCAGATTGGCAACACGTGGTGTAATCTGACATGTTTTCCCTTTTTGTTGTTGGTTTTTACCACACCCTTTTCCCTCAGGTGTTCCTGGTGTGGTAATTGTCCCTCCCCTATTTATTGCTTCTTCTCCCACTATTCCTTGCAGTTTATAGCTTCAATGTTGTGGTGGTGAGCAGCTGTTTGGTTTCAGCTAAGATCCTGGAGCCTCTATTTCTTTATTGAAAGATAAGTTTCCTTTTCCCTTCTGTTGTTTTGTTATTAGGCCTTAGGTAGACTCATTCCTGTCATTAGTTTCCAGGGTCCTTTAGGGTCGCTTGGTTTGGTCCCCCCCCCCCCCACACCTGCGTGTGACACTTACATTTAAAAGCGGTGGTGGATCTGCTGAAGTTACAGTTGTAGCAGCTCTTGCGCTCACAGCAGAATCGCGTGAGCGCAGAGCAATATCGCTTCATTCATAAAATGAAGGCGTAGTTACATGTAACCACCACCAGATGGCGCATTGGAACTACAGTTTGCTAGTAAATGCAAGTGTCAGTCTGAGAGCTGTAGTTTTTTTTATTTTTTGGGCGATTGTCCCAGGTAGGGGCTACTTTTTTGTGGGATGAGGTGACGGTTAGATTGGTACTGTTTTGGGGTGGCATACGCCTTTTTGATCGCTTTGTATGACACTTTTAGTGATGTAAGGTGACAAAAAATGGCTTTTTTTTACACCGTTTTTTATTTTTATTTTTTTACTGCTTTCAGCTGAGGGGTCCGGTCATGTGAGATTTTTGTAGAGCAGGTTGATACGGATGTGGCGATACCCAACATGTGTACTTTTTTTTGCTTCTTTTTGCGGCCCGTGTCCAGCCTCAGAAGGTTGAGGAGCAGCAGCAGCACAAGCCTGAGGAGAAGCAGAAGGAAGAGGCTCTGCTGCTGAGGAGAAGAAGCCTGAGGAGGAGGAGGTAAGTGGTTTGTGTTTGTTTGTTTTCTATTTTGCAGGATCGTGAATGCGGAGGACTACGTCGGATTCGGTGGATTACGTCGGACCAGCTTTTATATTTTTTAAGTGTTTATTTCAATAAAATATTTTATAAGTGTGTGTGTGTTTTTTTTTTTTTTTACAACATTGCAGTTTTATTAATCACAGCTATCTACAGACGGCCCTGATTACTAATACTGGGCTTAGTGCTTGCCGCTATGGCCAGCACTAACCCCAACATTTATTACCTCGGCACCCACCGACCTCAGCTGGAGAATGAAAAAAGGGGGGGACCCCACGCCGTTTTTTAAATTATTTATTTATGAAAAAAAAAGAGAATGTTTATTATACTGGGGGGGGGGGTGTGCTGGGGGGAGGGCGCACTGCGCCACCAATGTTTTAATACTGAGGAGGGGGGGAGGGCGCACTGCGCCACCAATGTTTTAATATTGAGGAGGGGGGGTATTAAAACAGCAGCGCAGCCCCGATTTCCTCAAGGAGATCGGAGCTGCGCTGAACTCTGCCATTGACACTTGCATACTGTAGTTCCATGCGCCATCTGGTGGTGGTTACATGTAACTACACTTTAATTTCTTGTATTGCACTTCTGGATTTGCGATTCGTTAGCAACAAATCACGAATCCAGTGAGCGCAAACTCTACTATATCTGTATGCAGAGGCTGGCGCCACTTCATAACTCTGACGGATCCACCGCCAGGTATAGGGGTTATTAAGACTGGTGTCTAAAATGCCGGTCTTAATAAATGACCACCTTACTCATTAAATCCATATAAGGGGTACTTGTGAATGGATAGATTGCGTATACCTAAACAGCAAGATGGTGATACAGAGATTGGCATAGGTCTTCTCTTTCTTGGCATAGTTCTGTTGGTGAAAAATGACCATTAACATCTCACCAAGTCCATTAGAAGACTTTAATAACTGGAGCCACTAAAGGTCATTTTTGAATAATGACGCATATAAATCTCATTGTCTGAGAGATGATAGGATGTCATAATCACAAGTAATTATGAAGACTTATGTGAATTCATTATTTCCTCACATAGAAAAGAATGATCACGCCATAACTCTACTGGGCACTAGACTTTCTTTTTCAAGTGATCACAATCCAATGAAAACTAACGTCGTCCTGATTACTATAGAGATAAAATAATCTGTTATGATAAATTATCCGCACTTGGTGACCTCTACTAAAATACAGTAAAAGTCATTTCAGTATTCCTCTATTGGAAGTAACAGAGTCAGAAGTTTTATTCCTTATGTTCTAAGGCTTTCATTGAGGTCAGATGTGTCAAGGGACACAGAAATAATTGCTCCCTGCGGCATACTAATTGCCATGATTATAAAGGGAAAGTCCGATGGATAGTTGGGCATGCACTGCTCTGACAGGCGGCTAATGCAAAGTCTTTAGATGGCAGAGGTAAAACATGACAGCATGTATTGGTCAGCAAGTTATTCCACACACATAATGGGCAGTTGTTACTGAGTTCAATATTAGATTATCCTTGGTACCTTGGTGTCAGGCCTTAGACAGCGCTATAATGCTGCCAACACAATAGCAGTGTAAATGAATTATCAATCTAATCAAGTTCCAGAGAAAAGCATAATAGACATAACTAATCAGAATCCCAGCAAAATTCAGAAGGACTACTTCAAACCGCACCAGGTCAATGAAACATGAAAAGCCGCTGTTTGACTGTATTTCCTTTCCCCTATACTGACCTCTTTTAGACAGACCACAGTAATTCTGAAACAACTGAGCAGAGAATAAAGAAAATGAACATCTTATTATGCAAGATAAAAAAGGAAAGATGGAGCGTTGCCTCAAAAATGTTTAGTTATATGACATAAAATTACAGAGCTGGGGAATAATGCTTTTCCGGAAATAAAATTATACCATTGTAAACGTCTATAGAGGTTTATAATTATAACAGATTTTAAAAAATTGTCCAATCTTTGATAAAATGGGGTGGGAGCTTGATGTGGAAGGGTACAGTAATCACCTTCTTATTGGGAATCTGTCAACAACTTCCTTATCCAGCTATTTGCATAGACACATAGCTGTGGATCACCCAATTAAAGGGGATATCCGAGAGTATAAAAAGACCCCCAATATGCCCCCCCCCCACTGAATATATTTACCCCGCTCCCCGCGGTGCTCCTGGTCCCCTCACCGCCGCTGCTGCTTCTCCCCGTGAGCCGATGAAAACATCCGGGTGGGAGCAGCCAATGGAAGGCAGGGATGGGGACGAGCCTCCCTAGCATCACCCGAGATGCTAGGGAGGCTCATCCCCATCCCTGCCTGCCATTGGCTGCTCCCCCGACACCGGATGTTTTCATCCGCGCATGGGAAGAAGCAGCAGAAGGTGCGGGGACCAGGAGCACCGCGGGGAGCGGGGTAAATATATTCAGTGTGGGGGGCCTGGCATATTGGGGGTCTTTTTATACTCTTGGATAGCCCCTTTAAAATGCTGTCTTTCTTATGTTGATCCACAGCTCCATTCCTGAGTTATGACTTTTTCCTAATATGCAAATTAGGCATTTGGTGCAACAAGGGTGTCACTGTTGCTTTCATTACTCCCAAACTGTGCTTCTTTCTGTAGCCAGCTCCTCCCTCTCTGCTTTGAGTAAGACAGCCATGCAGGGGCAAATCCTCCGGTCGCTGGTGACAGACTCCTTTTAAATGCCAGCCATGTCCATGTGCCCCTTATACCACGAGTACTAGATTACTTCTACTCTGTGATGATATTCTGTCTCCTCAGCCAATCTCTGACCACAAAAGTACTGGACCCTTTAATCTATTCTAATGAAGTAAGGGGAAGAATATGCAGTGAAATAAGATATTTCTGACACAATCTGGAACAGAAACTGACATTAATCTGTATGGCTATTTACAATATTATTTTTTCAAATATTTTACTCACCGCTATAATTTTACTTTATTTTAGCCTTTAAAAAAACAAACAAAATTAGTCAATTTTGATTGTTTCCTAGATGTCTATTTTTTTTTTCTGTAGCGATGTATTCTGGACAACTCTGTTGGCACTACACTATATACCGTATGCTTATCCCTACATGTTTATTTCTACCTTTAATAGGATAAAAGCCTAGGTATAAGAGTGGCTCAGTTTCTACTAGAAAGTGTATTCTACTGTTTCTGTTTTACAGTTAAAGGGGTTATCCCATGAGTAATGTAAAACATGAAAATCAGCCATCATATAGTACATGAACCTGACATGGATCCAGAGATCTCCACATTAATTGCCAGCTCAGGGGGCATATCCTTTCTCAGGGGGCACACCCTTTCTACTGCAGTGGGTGACAGTTGAAAGATGGAATTGAGCATGTATGACAACCTCAGTGACCTGGACAGAGAATTTAGAAAAAAAGCAAACAGTAGGTGGCACTATAGAGATAGATTTCAGTGTCTAATTCAGTTGCTATACAAAATTTTTAATTACTTCCAATTACAAAAGTATTTAGATTTATGTGCTGGTTTGAAAAATGTAGAATATTTTTCAAGGAACAAACCATTTAATCAAAAAATTTTAAATTGACTCTGACTTCCGACTTTTCATCTGACTTTTCTTATATTGATCTTCAGTTAAAGTCTGTACCATAGACCAGATTATGCATTCAAAGTTCCGCAGTCTTCTAACTTAAAATTTGCTGTCATACTTTGATGCAAAGTTTGCACAGAGCTTTTTTGGGTTATTGAAGTCTTAGAAGTATCATTTTTACATCAGATACCATACTGTAATATGATGTAGGAAAAGCTAGCTCAGGCTACTTTCACACTAGCGTTTCGTCATAGGGGCTCAATACCGGAATAAAACGCTTCAGTTTTGTCCCCATTCATTGTCAATGGGGACAAAACTGAACTGAAGACAACTGAATGCTCCTGAAAGCATTCCGTTCCGTCTTCAGACCGAAGAACAAACTGCAGCATGCTGCGGTTTGCTCTCCGGTCCAGGCATCTGCACCAAGACGGATCCGGAATGACCCCCAATGCAAGTCAATGGGGGCGGATCTGTCTGGTGTGACCACAATGGTAACCGGATCCGCCCTCCATTGACTTTTAATGGAGTTCATGACGGATCCGGCTACACATACACACATACAGACATAGACATACACATAAACATACACAGACATATACACATACAAATACACATACATACTTACATGCTCCCCGGCAGGTCTTCAGAGCGCCGGAGGGACAGGACGGCGCACACAGATGACGATTCCACCAGGCGCCCAGCAGAGGGCGCTGTGGGGAATCGTCACCTGTGCGAGCCGTCCTGCTACTCCGGCGCTCGAAGACCTGCCGGGAGCATGTAAGTATGTATGTGTATTTGTTTGTCTATATGTGTGTGTGTCTGTGTGTGTGTATGTACTGTGTGACATGTGTGGGGCCGGAGCGCAGTTCCGGCTCCACACATGTCGCTGCGGCATTCCTGATCCGGCAGCACCCTTCACCTGCCGGATCAGGCCTGCCGCTAGTGTGAAAGTAGCCTTAGCTGTGCTGTTAGAAATATGCTGGTTTCTAATGACAATTAGCTAGAACCATAGCTCTGAATTGTAAAACAGGTCTAAGCTCAGGATCAGTATAATAATAATCACAATAATAACAGCACCCAAGATGTGCTCTAATTTTAATAACCCTGCAAATCAAATGTCTCATACAGAAAAAAAATATGTACCGGTGCATCATCAAAAAGTTAAAGGTGTTTTCCGGGTTCAGAGCTGAACCCGGACATATCACCTTCTTCATCCATGCAGCCCCTCTGAGATGAGTATCAAGGCATTTCATGAATCGCGCAGGGCAAAGGCTTTTTAATTAGATTCGATGACATAACAGGTCACTGCTAGGCAGAGGATTCCACCTAGCAGTGTTCCCGGTGACGTCACCAGTACTAATGGGTGGGTAAAACGGCTCTAAAATGGCTAAAGGCCGCCTATTAGTGTCGGTGACATCACTGGGAACACTGCTAGGTGGAAGCCTCCGCCTAGCAGTGTATAAAATTAGACAAAAAAGCTCTTACCCTGGACTATACAGTGCAGGGCAAGGGAGAGCATCGGAACATGAAATGCTCCAATACTCATCTGAGAGGGGCTGCCTGGGTCAAATAGGGGATATGTCCAGGTTCAGCTCCGAACCCGGGAAACCTCTTATTTATTTCAGTAGTTCAATTCAAACAGTGAAACTCATATATTATATAGATTCACTACATACTGAGTGATCCATTTGAAGCATTTATTGCTTTTAATGTTGATAATTATAGCTTACAGCTAATGAAAACCCAAAAGTATGGTTACATCAATACCACATTTATGTAGTTTTTCTTCTGTTTTAATACTAAAAAAAAAAAACATAAAAATATTTTTTTTCTTTGCACTGCATATTCTGACCCCCATAACTTTCTTTATGGTTACAGCTACAGAGCTGTGTGCTGTGAGAGCTGTAGTTTTTAATGATAATGGACAAAGATGAGGAAAACTCATACAGCTCACCACCATACCACTTTGCAAGGTCCATATCTTGGGAAAATGTGACGGTGCACAGAGAAGCCACTCCAGAAAGGTCAAAATGGTCCAATACTTATAAGAGATATGAAAACAAACTCAATGCAACAACACTCTGCAAACACATAATAAAGTAAATACAATAGTGTCATACTCAACATAGAAAATGTAAGAATGCTAATGCTACGTTATAAATGTGAGATTCTTCACAAATACATTTAGTACAAAATTATTTGTGCCTGGCCACCAACAACAAGGCGATCTCTTTAGGACAGGAACCTATGGAAAATACTATCTGCTCTGGTGCCATACTGGCCTCCATTAAATTCAGGGAATGCAGGTTCCACATGCATGCTGAGCCCACTCAGGTGTGAAATGGCCTCCAATAAATGCAGGGAGAGCAGGCTACAGCTTTATATTTGCACTAATTAAAATCAGCCTATGGGATAGACAGGTTAGGAGTGCATGACCAATGGAGTCACACACCTCTAATGCAGACTGCAAAGAAAGAAATGTGGGTTAGTGAGTGCACTTGCGCATTGTGATATGCTGACTAGCCCATTTTTTTTCTTAATAAGTGAAATCCAGCACTGAGTCTCAATAAAACAATTCTTTATTTGTCACTTCTTTAAAAGAATTTTTTAAAGAGCTCTGGAGCTCTGCCATCTGCAGGGCTCCATAGAAACTGCAAATGTAATAACCTTTATTTCATTAGAGACCAAGAATAGTAGAGAGAAGGAACAGCTTCCCCGATCTCCATACAGGGAAGCCATTTTATCTCTGGGAGTGCAGTGCTTCAGGGTAAAGCAGCCTCAGCATCTGAGGTGTTAAATGTCTGCAATTGGTGTTATCGCTGAGTTCAGACATACGCTTCAGGTATCTGCTGTTTAAAGCAGCAGAAACCCGGTGGCTATAGCATTCAAAGAAGGGGGGGGGGGGGGGAAGATAATTTGAATTTTTATATTGTTTTATATTTTTAAAAACTTTTACCTGTGTTTAAAATGTTTTTAAGTCCCATTGGGGAACTTGAATATGTGATCTTCAGATCCCTTCTCCAATACATTGAAAAGTATTGAAGATTCCCTATTTTGCTCAGGAGTCCCACCACCTGAACATATCTTGGAGGCAGACTGAGGATCTGCTAAGGACCACGCCCCACAGTGGAAATTTGTAGCACTGCATTGTGAGTACAGAGTTAAAGTGAAGAACAGTGCAGAGAAGTGTTGCAGCCCTATGTCTTGAGAAAACATGCAGTTTTGGGAAGACTAACTCAGAAAGACAACAGTTTGCCTGTTACCCACCTTTGCAGCCTGTGAAACTGTAAGGACTGTGGAAATTGCTAAACTGTGTAAGATCTGCCGGTCCATACGTGCTGAGAATTGTAACTGATGTGCTTGAATTTTATTTTCCAGTAAAGAACTGTTCTACATTTAAACTGGCCGAATGATTGCCTGCACCAACACTTGCATTGCCATAGTATTGCTTGGTTGCCTTCCGACTGGGACCCTGCCTTGCACCCACAACACCCCATAACACAAAGGGCACCCCAAACCACCACCAGGCAGGAGACTCCCAAATTCCTGGGTTTGCCAACGGGGAAGATAGGGTGCATCTTCCTTTCACTGCATGGGTGCACTAGAGTGAGAACCACCACCATAAGTAACTACTACCACCATCATTTCTGCCACCACTCTTGTCCTCCACACCTTCCTCATCCTGGGCCTGTTGTAGATGTCCAACATGCATTTACTAGCTCAAAGTTGTGTTGTTGTGGTACTTATGTATGGCACCACAGCTACAATAAAACAGCCAATTGTCAGGATTAGGGAGTGTTGGACCCCTGCTGATCTGATGTTTATAGCCTATCATGAGGAGAGGCCATCAATATCAAAATCCTGGACAGTCTCTTTAATGCCATTTGTAAAATGCTGTTAAAATTGTATACATTGTTTTCAGTTAATAGAATTGTGCAATCAGTTCCAACTGTTTTTGTACATCTTAAGTCATCTTAATAATTGCTTACGTCACTATAGTTTTCTAGCGTTGATGTAAATACAAAGCTGTACAATATACAGTAGATGTTAATTGAAATGTAAATGTACTTCTAGATGAGTGGCCGTTTGAGGACAGGGGATTAACCTAACATTCAAAAAGCCCTGATCATTCCTGATAATGCTGTCATTACAAAAAATGCATTTTTATTAGCTCTTAATGATTGTTATTAAAGCTTCATTAGGAAGCAGACAGAAGAGGCGTACAAATTTGTGAAGGTTAGGGGTATGGTTACAAATTAGGCTAATACATTAACTAAAATGTTGAATAAAAAGACAATACTAATGAAGCAGAACCGATATAGGCATAAAAGACAACAATTTAAGTGCAAACTAATACAGAATAGTTTTAAGAAATTAATAAGTAAAGGCAAAAGGGGAAATGAAAAACTGAATGAGTAATATCCAAGAATAGATAAAAGAGCACTAAATGTATTCTATGGTGATGTAAAAAAAAGCAGAGAATGAAAATCACATGCACTTATGCTAGCTTGGAACAGAAAGCACAGGTCAAAATGTTTGCTGCTTTTTCATCTATGTTGCAGATGTTCTGGCATATGGTACAGCTATCTCTGAATGAACAATGGACCAAAGGGTCATTTTTCCTTTAGATGCGATTCTGCTAAAAACTGCTATAAGCTAATTCAAGATGAAAAGGTATATTTAAGATTTCCAAATATTCCTGAAAGAAATGAATACAAAGCTGACATGTCTTACCTTAGAGAGTTAACATCTATCATACGTAAAGGGAATGTTTCATCACAAAACGATCTGTTGATCAAATCACATTTTTATGTTACAGAGGACCTGTCACCTCTCCAGACATGTCTGTTTTAATAGCTTCATGCATTCCCCATGTAATAACAATTCTGGAACATCTATTCTTATGGCTCTATGTTGTGCCATTCCTTTATTATTTCTACTATAAGTTATGAATGAATTGCTAGCAGTCTGCAGTAAGGATACAGGGGGATGGTAACAAGTTGGGGGTATGTACCTCCACAGACTCACCAGTCAATGCTGCAATTTTCAGACTGTGCAGGTACACCCCCAACTGATTACCTCCCCTCTGTACCCTTACGGCAGACTGCTAGCAATTCAGTCATAACTTCTAGCAGAAATAATAAAGGAACGGCATATCAGAGTCATAAGAAAAGATGCTCCAGAATTGTTAACAGAGGGGTAATGCAAGGCATTGCATGTCATGAGAGGGGACAGGTACTCTTTAAGCATATTATTAAATAATTTGGATTGTTATTTTTAATTGTAACATGTCAATATTTATATTTAAACAAAAAACATAAAACCCTGCAGTTTTCACACTGTTTACTAGGCCGAGTAGACAACACTACATGGTCTGGAGAAATTACTTTACTGCAGTTATCTCCTTATCATTACAGACAGATTTAGAATGGCAGATAACACATCTGTGTAAAGATAAGACAGGATCCATCATTCACAATAGGTGATTGTCAGAGCTTATATACTCCTTCCTTGTACAATGACCTCTGCACAGGTCACAGAGCATGCCTAGAAAACTCTTCCACAGAAGTCAATGAGGTCAGCTCCTGTCCATTGTCTACGGCCAATGCAATTCTTTAAGGCCTCTTTCACACGGGCGTCACAGATTCAGTCTGGTTGCGTTCCGGAAAATCCGCACACGCAATCGCAGTCAGTTGACTGCGATTGCGTACGTTCGTTCAGTTTTTTCCGCGCGGGTGCGAAGCATTTTAATGCGTTTTTCACGTGCGTGATAAAAAACTGAATGTTTACAAACAACATCTCTTAGCAACCATCAGTGAATCACGCATTGCATCCACACTTGCGTGCGGATGCAATGCGTTATTCACGCAGCCCCATTCACTTCAATGGGGCCAGGGCTGCGTGAAAAATGCAGAATATAGAACATGCTTCGATTTTCACGCAACGGCGAACTGATGCGTGAAAAAATTCGCCCATGTGAAAAGCCCCATTGAAATGAATGGGTCAGGATTCAGTGCGGGTGCAATGTGTTCGCATCACGCATTGCACCCGCGCGGAAATCTCGCCCGTGTGAAAGGGGCCTAAATGTTTTTAACTGCTGTTAAAGCAGAGAGTAGGATAAGGCAGCTCTTCAGCTCAGTGTTGTGAAGAAACTTGTCCTGCTGTTTGATTAGGACAGATTTTGTGTGTACTAATAGAACTGCGGCCATTTTATTTCTCCTGATGTATTCTTCCCAGACAAAACGAGCCATTATAACTAATGAAAGGTATTTGGGAATATATTTAAGTATTTTAATTTCTTAAATCTCGGAGAACCCCGTTAAGAACAGCTCAGGCAAGATGGCAGCCCCATAAACACATTCAGAAAATAGTATAAGAATATCTGTAATCAGAAAATAAAAACAGATTAGAAAAAAAAAGATATGTTTTGTTATCTGATTTTAACTGGCAGAAGAAAAATGGTGACACATTTCCTTTAAAGTAAACAATTCCCCAGATTTTATTACATATATATGTATAACTAGCTGAAGGACCCGGCTTCACCCGGGTATATTTAATTTATTTCATTTACTGTTTGTGAGTCGTTAAAAGATAGAGAGTGACCTCTACAGCAGCCCGCCCCTTTAACAGTGACCTCTACAGCGGCCTGCCCCTTTAACAGTGACCTCTACAGAAGCCCACCCCTTTAACAGTGACCTCTACAGCAGCCCGTCCCTTTAACAGTGACCTTTACAGCAGGCCACCCCTTTAACAGTGACCTCTACAGCAGCCCGCCCCTTTAACAGTGACCTCTACAGCAGCCCACCCCTTTAACAGTGACCTCTACAGCAGCCTGCCCCTTTAACAGTGACCTCTACAGCAGCCCGCCCCTTTAACAGTGACCTCTACAGCAGCCCGCCCCTTTAACAGTGACCTCTACAGCAGCCCGCCCCTTTAACAGTGACCTCTACAGAAGCCCGCCCCTTTAACAGTGACCTCTACAGCAGCCCGCACCTTTAACTGTGACCTCCACAGCAGCTAGAGTGGCCACTGTCTTCACCCCAGAAAGCCAGACCTCACCAGCCATTCCCCCAAACGTGAAACAGTGCCCCCAGTTCCCATGAAGACACACCACTAAACATGAGGCCACGCCCCCTTGGCTCCATGAAGACACGGAGGAGAAGCTGTCCGAGTGTGAGCTACTGAAAGGGTGGACATCCCTGTGTCTGTCCAGGCACTGCGTCAGACGGAGAACAGGTAGCCAGAAAACTGTACTCTCCAGCCTAAAGCCGGACATCTGGCCACCCTAACAGCCTGCCCCTAGGGTGACCAGTGGTCCTGTTTTAGGCTGGACAGTCTGGCCTGTCCTCTGTCATGCGCAGGGCCTGGATGGACACAGGGGTGTCCTTTTGAACAGCTCACTCTCAGCAGCAGCACTTTGCAGTCTGAGCATGAGCTGCAGGGAGAAAGTCACCCTCCCCCCACCCCTGCAGCTGACAGAAGGTGATTTTTACCTATGTTTTTAATCCTGGTCAAATGCGGCATGGAAGGGGCGTGGCCTGACTGAGTCAGAGGGGGGTAATTAGTGGGATCTGGGGGTGGGGCTTTTAAGTCTTTCTTTTGACGGTGGCCTGAATTACAGGTCGATGCCATAGTAATTTAGGAGGAAGGTGGGTAGCAGTGAAAGAAAACATCTTTTATTACTACTGAACAGTAAATATGTGAAATTTACATTATATGAGGTAATGATTGATGATGAGTTAGTCTAAAACATAAGTTATAGTTATGGTAACCGGAATACCCCTTTACCATTGTCATCCACAGTGCTCTGCCTCTTTAATGCAGACCTACAGCAGTGAACTGGCTAGGTTGTCATAGAAACCTGGTGTGTGCCTGTGAGCTTCTATTGGCTGATAAGGGTCATGTGACCAGGCTACTATTGGCTAATGCATTTTTGGGAATCTCTCAGGAACGGCACGTCCTGGAGAGCTGAAAACTGTTCTAAAACCTTCCCGGACACCTGATGTACATGTGTGCCAAATTTTGTGATTGTAGCTGCAGCGGTGCGGATTCCTTTAGCGGACATACACACACACATGCACCCAGCTTTATATTATATAAATATAATATAATATAAGCATTATAATATATATATATATATATATATATATATATATATATATATATATAGTTACTTGTTCTTTTTGTTATTTTTTTGTCCTGATCACTGAGAAGGCCGCACATGCTCAGTTTCATCCTAAAACAGCCTCCGAAGCTGTGATAGGCAGAGCATGGACACGCCTCCTGAGTTGCAGCAGAAAAGACACTTCCCTTGAGCTGATGGATATTGGAAGTTGGCTTGACTGGAATTGTCGAGCTGATTGGAAATAATCCAAAGCGCAATACACAACCAGAAGAGGATGTCTAATAAAATCCAGATAATCTGACCCCACTGGCGGTTTAGCTCCTGCCTAAAGTGTTCTTGATAATTCCGGCTGCACCGACCAGAGCCTTTTTATTTCACCTTCACTGGCGTTGTGCCCAGGATAGCACAACGAAAACAGGTGAGCATATTACATCCTCCTATGAGGATCATCTCCTAACTTATTCACCCTATGAGCACCTTTCTCTCTTTAAGCCACACATTACTTCCCTTGAGCTGTCAGGTTGATATAAATCTAGCAGAGCAATGAACGGGGAGATCTCTGTATCAATGTGAGGTACAGGGCTGGTTCTTATTTGAAAAATATTGTCATGTAATGTATGATTACATTAATCATAGCATAACCTCTTTAAATACAATATTGAAGGGGTATTGATGTGATCCTGTCTATGATATGCCATCATGGCTAAGCAGCCTGACAGGATCACTCACTAATATGTAGCAAATATGTAGGAAATGCAAAGTGCCTCTGCAACTGATAGCAACCAGTTCTGCTTACATTCTAGGACAGGTTGCTGGTGGCCATTTTAAATCATTCCCGGAGAACCTCTTTAACTCAAAATACATTGAAATGATGGTCAGACTACAGTACTGCTGTGTTTCATCTGGAGAAAAGAGGAGGCTCAGAAAAAAATGTGGCTGTGGACTCTGTAAAGCAGGCTGTTTTTAATACTGTACATGGTTACATGATAGAAAAAGATGTAGGAAACATTGTTTACTGTTAGTATGCTTAGCGACACCTTTCTTCTCTCATATCTAGTCTAAAAGTTGATCTGTAACATCTCCTGACATGTACTTGCATTCACTATGCATTAACAATTCTAGAATATCTATTATTATGACTCTGTGCTGTGCCGTTCCTGTATTATTCCTGCTAGAAGTTTATGAATAAGTACATACAACCAGATGTTTCCAGTTAGGGTGTCCCCTGCACAGTCAGATCAGGAATAATGGAAGAACGGCATAGCATAGAGTGATATAATAGATGGTCCAGAATTGTTTTTGCATGCAAGTAGTTACTCACACAGACATGTAGTTACTCACACTGACATGTTCAAATTACCTAGAGTCAAGTAGAGGTATTTGCTATATACAAGAAAGCACCAGACTGTTCAATAATAGTTCCCATTAGGGACGTGATGAAAAAGTATCAATATTTTCAAAGTTTAGTAGATCACATGGAAGTCAAAACTACTGAAGCAATACAGCATTGGGGCCCTTTCACACGACCATATGCCTTCCGAGACATATGGTCTGTAAGTGGGCCATATGTCCCGGAGTGGTATCGATCGTGCGCACGGGATCACACATCATCATTGATTACAATGATGCTGTGCACGTCGGGCCGCCCGTGGGACTATTGTCCCGCACTCATATGATTTTATGATTGCGGGACAATAGTCCCGCGGACGGCCCGACGTGCACAGCATCATTGTAATCAATGAAGCTGTGCACTCCCGTGCACACGATCGATGCCGCTCCGGAATATATGGCCCACTCACGGACCGTATGTCTCGGAGGGCATACGGTCGTGTGATAGGGCCCTTGTGTTGGAAAAAAGAAAAAGGCAGCAAAAGAAATGAAAAGTGAATATAAACTTCCATAACTTATTTCATGTGAACATCTTTGGGGAATTTATGTTCTGTGCATGGGATCATGGATTGCAGGCAATGCTTGTGTTCTACTCTTATTAAGTTCTGATTTTATCATGTCACCCTATCTCCCCCCTCCTCCTCCTCCATGACTTTTTAATAGAGCGCTCTCCCTTTTAATTACTGCTTCATTAATAGGAGTGTAAATAAGAAGGGAAAGGCAGCGAGCTGCAGCATGAGGGGAGAACCAGGAGAGAGCAACACTGTCAGATGAGAACAATATTAATCCCTTTAATCGAATGCCTGGCTGCCTGCCTCACACTCCTTAACCTCCACGGAGAAGACAGTGACACAATGTGTAGATTTACTTCTCTCTCACCATGTTTTTTTCCTCTCTTGTAAAACGACTTATGCATCAGAACCCGGCACATGAAGGTCGTTGGAGCACTGCGGTGGCGTAGATACTAAACATCTAGTTCATCCAGATGCCCATAAGAAACTATGGCACAGTGCTGGATTCATGATGTGTATAACTATGTGACTTTTTCTTTAATACATTTCTCATAACATTACACTATGAATAAAACCCACTGAAATCCCAGCAGGGCTAAACAATTTGCTATATAGTTCTATGGCATATTTTTGTCCATGTAAGGGTCCCGACATGCAGGAATTTGACTTTATTCTGTTATTTTTTTAAATTTTTTTTACAGGTAGTGTTTTTTTAGCACCTGTGTTTTTTTTGCTGCGGGTTTGCATTATTTTTTTCTGGCTTTTTTTTTGCACACAGTGGCGGAGATTTATCAAGACTGGCATTCCCATACAATAATCTTGATCCATAGGATAAGATGGCATAGACTTGAGCTATAAGTTATGCACACCTAAATTATAGTAAATCTGGTGGGCTGCTCCTGCTTAGCCCCTGTTCTTTTATCGCCACTTTGGAAGAGTGTTGAGAAGCTCAAAAAGTGGCAAATTATGGAGCAAATATGACATGGACTATAATTTGCTAACTTTTTAACGACACAAAAGTGGCTTTAAAACATTAATACATCTCCCCCAGTATGCCTTACCACTTGTGTTTTCTTCATAGCATCTTTCCTATGAAGCAGGTGATCTGAAAATTCCTGCATTTTTGAAAAGACATTTGGTCTGGACGCCATATTTTTCCAACACATACAACTTATTTACTAAAAATTTACTAAAAATTTGTTTGTGCAGCGTCATTAGAAACTCAGAAAGAAGTTCATCATTATTTTTCTACTTGTGAGCCTTGAAGGGGGTGTTCTGCCCCCAAACCAAAATGAATTGACCCCTGGAATGTGGGTGAAATACATTTAAAAATACACTCACCTCCAGTACCAAGGGTTCCATTCCTGCTGCTTCTGGTCCCCGGCAGACTGGAAGTGTGACATTCTGTCCATGGTCAGGTATGCTGCTGCAGTCAGTCATTGGCCTCAGCCGTGATGTGTCCCTGTGTAGTCACATTCCACTCAGGGACATATCACCAGTGATTGGATGCAGTGATGCACGCCACCACAGACATCACACTTCTGACCCACCAGTGACCAGAAGCATCAGTACAAGACCATTGGCTCTCTTCAAGAGGTGAGTGACCTTTTTTATTTATTTTACAAACATTCTCAGGGTCAATTGATTATGATTTGGGGGTGAAACACCCCTTTAGATAACCCAATCAAATTCACTTGATTCATACCTGTTACACAACGTACTTGTGCATTTTTCATACTTACAATGTAGAAAAAATCTCAGCCTATGCTAAAAATTAAATATACTTAATATATCTTTTAATATAAAGAAATTACTACTGATTGTAAATGGAGGCTTTAAAAGCTCAGTCTATTTTTATCATAGTGGAGCATTCTGCATGTGAAAAATCTTCTCTAAAGGAGCTAATAGACTGAGGATGAAGAGTCAATCATCTCTGACAGCTTGATGCTAGAACTGAACAGATACTTTTGCCTCACCAGTAGTTAATTGCTAACTAGATACTAAGATTCATAAAGTAAATGCTTACCTTCTAACACCATTTTTAACCACATACAGTAGGTCCAAAATTTCTATTTCTTAATCAGAGTGGGGGTTCAATATTTAAGGGTCAGAGTTCCAAATCCCATGTTTCCCTTCACACAGCCAATTTAAATGATAAAATTCTGACTAGCTATAGCTGCCAGTAGGGAGAGGTGACTAAATTCAGACTTATTCGGTTAGTACTGATGTCAATATTAATTTCTGAGCTATATCACATTTAAAGATGTATTAAGAAATTGACAGAGAACATACCGAATTAGTCTCCTAATTTTTGTCTAAAATTTGTGTAAAGAAATTTGGTGAAAGGTGAGTATATGACATTAACAAATAAAAAGTATCTATAAAGCGTCTACGTTCTGCCATCTTTGTGATCTTCCAGGCAGGCCTGCCCATCGGACTCACTCTGTCTCCCTTTGCAGGCTGCAGCCTGCTTGTCAGCCAGACACCTGCTCTAGTGTCCGTAGTGCACATATGTGCTTCCTTAGGCTCTTAAAGGGCTAGCACATGCCATAATCTTCACTGGCCAATGGCTGGCAACCTGTGGATATTTAAGGCACCTTCTCCAGTGGGAAGATGTCTGAGCAATAGGTATCTTAGCTTACTAAGTTCCTCACAAAGGTGTGCTGTTCTGTTGTCTGCCTGAGTACCAAACCCTGCCCTTGACTCGGCTTCTCTGCTGCCTGACCTGAGTGTGCTTCTTTACCATTTTAACCCTCTGTCACCTGTCTCAACCTGGGATCTCTTTCATGTACTCACATGAACTCTGACTGCTCCCACCTCAGCTCTGACTATGAGTTCTACCTGATCCCTTGGTGCAAGAGAAAAGGTGACAGAAGGCAGCGCCTATGGGTGGTACAGTAACGTATAAGGTATAGATTATACAATATTCAGCTCACCGTAGATGGTTGTGAAAAAAGTCACAATAACTCGTAGAGACTTGTCTGGTGTAACCCGACCAGGATAGCGGGGTCCCGTGCTGCTGCCAATGTTCCTTTCCGCGCCGGCACTGCGGTCATCGGAGTGTGTATGAAGAAGACGGTAGAAAAGGAATGGAATACTTCGTAGCGGCGCTGCAATCAAGGTATCGGACTCCAGTAACGTAATGTGAAGATCTTTATTGCAAGTCTACGCGTTTCAGGGGCAAACCGCCCCCTTCATCAGGACTATTACCTATACTAGTCCTGATGAAGGGGGTGGTTTGCCCCTGAAACGCGTAGACTTGCAATAAAGATCTTCACATTACGTTACTGGAGTCCGATACCCTGATTGCAGCGCTGCTAAGAAGTGTTCCATTCCTTTTCTACCTTCTTCCTGATCCCTTGGTGCGCTACATCAGTGTCTATGTCCCCGGTGGCTCACCTGCAGAGAAATCCAGATCCCTGAATAGTGGTTAAAGGGTGAATACCAGGGGACTGCCAGAATAACACCTTTAGGTTTAGCACAAAGTCAGACAGATTGGTTGATATAAACATAGTATTGGGGCACTTACACATGCACCTACAGTAGTTTTTATGGCATCCCATCCTAAATTCATAGGCATTGGTATGGAATTGGTCCTGCCTTTGCAACTAAAACAGCTTACTCTTTTCTGGGAAGATTTTCTACAAGATATTTGAGTGTATTTGTGTGAATATTTGCCCATTAATCCAGAAGAGCATTTGTGAGGTCAGGCACTGATGTTAAGATAAGAGGGATTGGCTCGCAATCTTAATTCTAGTTCATCCCAAAGAGCCCTGAATTCAACTACATTGAACACCTTTGGGTTGAGATTAGGACACTGTTTGTGCCAGTCAAACTCACCCAATCATGTCTTTATGGACCTTGCTTTGTGCACTAGGGAAGAGTCATGCTGGAACAGAAATGGGCCTTCCTCAAACTGTTCCCACAAAGTTGGAAGCATGCAATTGTTCAAAATGTCTTGGTATGTGTAAGTATTTATAATTCCCTTTACTGGAACTCCAGAGCCTAGGCCAGTGCCTGAAAAGCAATCCCCTGAAATTATCCCTTCTACACCAAACTTTACAGTTGGCACAATACAGTAAGGCAGGTAATGTTCTCCAAGCATTCGCCAAACCCAGACTCACCCATCAGACTGCCAGATATAGAAGTTTGATTTGCTCCAGAGACCAGTGGCTGCGTGCCCTACACCAATCCATCTGGAACTTGGCATTGTGTGTGGTGATGTAAGGCGTGCATGCAGATGCTCAATCATGAGAACCCATGTTATCAAGCGCACAGTTTTTGTTGCTGATATTAATACTAGAGGAGGTTTAGAGCTCTGCAGTTAGTGAGTCAGACTGTTAGCGATTTTCATGCACTATGCGCCTCAGCACTTGGCAGCCCGGCTCTGTAAATGTACATGGTCTGCCACTTTATGGCTGAGCTGCTATGGTCCCTAAACACTTCCACTTTGAATATTATCACTGACAGCTGAGCATGGAATGTGAGGGAAGAAATTTTACAAACTGACTTCTTGCAATGGTGGCATCCTATTATAGTACCATGCTCAAATTCAGTGATCTCTTTCAAGGCCCTATTTATTTTTCTGCTATTGTAGTTTAGAAAATGGATGCTGCACCCAAATTGGTTTCTATGGTCAATAATGCCAGTTTGTTATACATTAGTCCCAAAAGAGTTCATGTATGCAAACATACCAACATAGTTTTATATAGAAATATTCAAAGACAATTGGGTTTATGGATTCAATTTTTTATGATGCATGAGGTTAGATTCTGTGACTATCATATGGGTTTCTGGATCAATTCTTGAATGTATTGGATCTACTATATATATGCATATAAATTACATACGTCTACTTGGGATAGTAGAATAAGTTCACCAAGTGATAGAAAAAGATCTGCCATTTGTATTCTTTGTTGATTCTCTAAAATACAAATCACTCAGACATCCTCCATGTTCTTTATTTTAGCAAGACTGGCAGATGACCCCTAAAGAGTTGCATTGGCTCTATGAACAGCTGACAACAGCTATAAATGTGTGAATTATTGAAAATCCTTTCATCAACTGATTTACAAAATGCTAATTGCTCTGATTCACTGCAAATCTTGAACTCAATGAATCGATTTACCATTGCTATTGACAACTACTTATTATGCAATCTTGTAATCTCTAAAAAAATTTAAATTCTAGCTAAGGTGGAGCTCTAAAGGGTGTCTGTACATGTAGTGTTTTTTTTTTCTCCATTCACATAGTGTTTTTTTTCTGTGTGGTTTCTGCAACAAATAACAAGTACTAGTAAAGTACTAGTAACAAATAAGAGTACTAGTAAAGCATGTAAAAAATGTTTATGTTCAGTTAGATAAGAATTGAGCTATAATGACTCTTTATGAGCAGTCAAGAATTCAGAGATAAGGTCTACCCATCCAGCCATCAGAGCAGCTCCCTGATGGGATTCACTGTGAAAGGAGAGCCTGCCAGTCTGAAAATGCACAGGAACTGAAAGCTGTACAGGAAAAGCTATGGGCAATAATAAAGCTAAATGTAATAAAAATTGTCCCCAAAAATGTCCATAGCTTCTAACTAACTACATTTGATATCACTAAAATTGCACTGCCCCAGAATAAAGGTAACATGTCATTTAAACTGCACTGTGCACACCGTAAAAACTAAATCCAAAAAAGGAAAAAACACCAAAAATTTAGGAATTGCTGTTTTTTCCCATCCCGCCTAAAAAGTAAACAAAATAAAATGTACCCCAAAATGGTGCCTTGAAATACAGCCATATTTCTTCTGGTGTTTGGCTGTCATCTCTATAGGTATGTACTGTGTGTGTGTTGGAGAGCCACTAATGCTATTTACATTGGTATTTATTATACACCATTATGCTGATGGATGTGTTGTACTGTGTACTGTAACATATACATAGGGTGTCATTTTTCTGCTTACTAATTAAGAGTTCTTTTGTTTTGGGAACCTATGAAACCTTGGAAACTGAGAAAAATCATTGGCAAATCTATCTCTTGGTTACTTGTATCATTCATTTCTCATATCAGAGTTAAATAGAAAACAGTGGGGCAGATGTACTAATGCTGTGTTACAGGCTAAATGTAGACAGGCAGTCTACCAATCCTAAAGATTTAAGATCAGCTGATGCTGAATGATAAATGTGGTGCACCTTCAGACTGTCTAGTTTATGGCTACTTTAACAACTGCGTTCTCCTTTCCAGTTTTGAGATCCGGCAGAGGATCTCAAAACTGCAGGAAAACGTATCCATTTGAATAATACAACCGGCTGCGTCTGTTCAGAATGGATCCGGTCGTATTATATAGAAAATAAACATGTTGGAATGTGTCTGAAAAAAACGGATCCGGCACCATTGATTTAGGGGTCATGCACAAGACCATATGCCACCCGGGCCCGTGCAAATTGCA
Organism: Rhinella marina; assembly: GCA_900303285.1. Taxonomy (NCBI): domain Eukaryota; kingdom Metazoa; phylum Chordata; class Amphibia; order Anura; family Bufonidae; genus Rhinella; species Rhinella marina. The sequence continues at coordinate 193,801 of ONZH01007539.1, forward strand.
GTCCGCAAAACATGGGCACCGACTGTGGGGCCACCGCATGTGGATCACGGACCTATTCACTTGAATGGGGTCCGCAATCCGCACTGCAAAAAAGTAGTACATAAACTAATTTTTTGCGGTGCAGAGGCACTGACTGAAGCCCCAAGGAAGCAAGTGAATGGGTCCGCATCCGTGATGCGGTGCCAGACTGGCTGGGGCCCGTATTTTGCGGACCGGGCTGACACACGGTCATGTGCATGAGCCCTTACATGGTTTTTGAGGCCGGGTCTGGCATGTTTAGCTTCCCATGTTGCACACAAAAATACTGCTTGCAGTGGTTTTGTGTGTGGCATGGGAACGCAACAAAATGAAATGGAATGCATTCTGGTGCACTCCGTTCCAGGTTTGTTCAGTTTTGTCCCCATTGACAATGAATGGGTACAAAATTAAAGCGTTTTCCTCTGGTTTTGAGATCCTATGACGGATCTCAATAGCGGAAAGGGAAAGCGCAGATTAGAGATGAGCGAATCTATTCGCCGCTTTGTATATTTGTTACGATTCCTCCTTATTTCCTACTCCGAAGCGAATCCGGATTTTTTCAGATTCGCTTCCGGATTTTTTCAGATTCGCTTCAAACGTGGGTCTGGAGGAGGCAGTGGTCTGTATTGCCATTTATTGCTTATTATACCTGTTCTTTGATTGCTGTGGGTCACTTATGATGCTTTATGTATTGTTTTCTGCACTTGCACTTTACTATGTTCTATGCGGATAATGTTTGTAATATTTTACTCTACTTAGTGTGAGTATTACGTACCTGCCCCTCCTGTTGTGTGTGTTAGTTACCACCATTGACTTTTTACATATACATTTTATATAAATTTTGATGAACTAATAAACGTGTATTTTCTATAGATTGGTGCATTGTGTGATTATTGGTGAGAATATTAAATGTTATTAAAATTCTGTACGCTAAAGCTACGTACGCATTCTTCTTGCCCCCCGGCCCCCTGAAGCGGCAAAATGATGATACGCCCCCTCAAGAGCGGGAAAGTGAATAAATGCCCCCCTCAGAAGTAGGAAAAACCAGCCCAGCCCACCTGGAACTTTCTGTTTGCAAGTATAGGGAGTGAAGACTCCTCCCTCATTACTCCGCCCTACTCTCCAGTTCAAGCCAGCGGTGAACAAGACAGCATGGCGCACCAACTACAAAGTGGGGAGAGATGTTGTGGGGTAGCGACCCCGAACCACCGGAGAGGCCCAAAGAGATCACAGTGGCACAAGTGACCCCGAGAATCGCACGGGCACTGGAGATGTCTGCCGTGCCGGCCGGTGCGGCGGAGGCGGCTGGAGCGTCCACTCCACCACCCAGGAGGAAAACACCTTCCATGAGGCAGAATCCCATCGTGCCTGCATCAGTGACAGCCCACGCCCAGACCCTATGGGACTATAAGAAAGCGGTGGAGGACTGGGTCATCCAAGTGCTTGGCCATCCGAGGCCAGGAGACCCTATGCTGGAAAGGCGCAAAGGAACAGTCATCCGGTTTTCGGTGGAGAGAGGCAGTGGCTTCCTCTCAGACGACGAGGACGGGGAGGAGTACTTCGTGTGCCGCAGGTCTGTTAAACGGCTTTACCTGCCCCAAGCCTGTCACAGCCTATACGTAGGGGGATCAGGTCGAATATACCCCCATGGCATCCCTGAAAGACCCCTTTGCTACCGGGGTAATGTTACTCACCAAGCCCCTGGTCCCTGCATCGCCAGCCGAGACCTGGCCGGATGATCCAGCAGTGCGCTACCTACAAGAGACAGCAGATGGCACCCTTTGTTTCTCTGGTTCTCTATTTGCGGCTATTTTATATTATCCAGGTGGATTACATGTTACCTGTTTGGATTAAAAAATTACCTCATGTGGACTACAATTGAATTTTGGACTATGTGTTCCAGTGTTTTATGCCAAGCAGCCAAGAAATGAGACTCAAACGTATATCTGAGCCTATTATGCTTGCAAATGTGAAATTGATTGCACTAAAATGTTTGCATAATTATGTCTTTGCAGTATTTTAGCAATAATGTTTTTACAGGTTCAGCAACGTTCAAGCACTTTAGCCCATTGTGTGTATTCTTTTTCAGGTACTGCAATGTGTCCTATTATGCACTTATTGTATAGTGTTTTTGGTAAATGATGCACTTAGCCAGATAGCTAGTAGTGAGCACCTTACTTTTCTAGCTCATATGGACTGCCTCTGAGGACTGTACGCTGCGGCCTAGCGCCGTGCGTGCGTATGACGCAATCGTGAGACAATGGTACACTAAGTATTCATACGCACTTTGTACGCTAATGCTTACGTATTCAGTTCAGTAGCGTACTTTTAACAATGGTTAGACTGTATGTTCATAATTTGTGCAGGAATGTTCGCAGAACAACTATTAATTTTTAATGCAACTTCGACCGAATAAATTCCTATTAAGAACGAATCTTGTTATAAATTCGTCGATTATTCGCCGAAGCGAATTTTTGAAGATTCGCTCATCTCTAGCGCAGATGTGAAAGTAGCATAACTGTGGTTTACTATAAACTCTAGTTTAACCTATTGGTTGGCTTACTTTGTGCCAGAATTTGTGCCCTTTTCCCTGAAACCACACCACTTTCCAACAAATCCATGCCTTGTGGTGAACCGGGTGTAGTAGATTATGCTTTTTGGCTTATTTGCAATTCACGCCAGAATTCAGTCTCAGCCATAATACAAAATGTAAGCTGTCCGTGGTGCTGAAATCAGACACACTGCATTGTTAGCTTGGATGATCAGTCCTCCCTCTTTCCACTAATGCCCATTAAGTACATTTATAATGGTTTACTATGCAGTTGTGTTATTTACTTGTATTTTCTTCACATTTGTATTCAAGTCCATAGTATATCATAAAGCAAACTACTCATTCAATACTTTCTTCAGAAGCATTCAGAAACTATTACTATGGCTGCAGGGAAAGTTCACTTCTCCCTCCCTGACTACAGAAATGTGCAGCAAACTGTCATCTGTAAGTAAAGCATAGACCACAGACTGTTGTAAATGAGCAGTGACTTGTGTGTAGAGATGGGCGAATCACTACTATAGAATCTGAAATTGACCTGAATTTTCAAAATAATTGGAGTCAGAATTTTAGGTTTGATTTGATTGGGGAGAATATTTATGGATAATGAGAGAGCAGCTTTTAGGGCAATTGAAGCCCTTTTGATTTGGGTTCCATTTGGGTCCAAATCAAATTTTACAGCCGATTTGGTTGAATCAAATTTACAGAAATTCGCTACCTGTGTCTGGGTGCAGGCGGTATGTTATAGAGCAGGTGTTTTGTGGGAATGTATCGCATTCATTTACATTCTGGGCTTTGAAAACAAGGAAGCGGTCCTATCAGTGACTGACAGCTGTCTCGGTATATACAGTCATAGAGGAAAGGCTGTCAATCACTGATAGGACCGCGTCCTTGACTTCAAAGCCCAGAATGAGTAGAAATTTAAAAACTATTTATCAATCTGCTCAGCCTCCTGGTCTATAACATGCTGCCTGCAGCTCAGACACCATGCTCAATTTGACAGGTTTCCTTTAAAAAAAATAATAATTGTGTCTCAACTTGAAAATTATTCAAGTTGTGGAAACTCAATATAGTGCATGAGAAAATTTGGTAGCCAATATAAATATATGCCATATAAGTGCTGGCTACTAATTTACTCCAGCAGTATGTCATGGCCATTGTTTTATACACCAATGAGTGTTTCTTAAGGGCTTATGCACATGACTGTTGGATGTTTTGCAGCCCGCAAATTGCGAATCCACAAAACATGGATACCGGCTGTGTGTATTCCGCATTTTGCGGAAGAGTAATCACCTAAGACCGTATTGACATGACCATATTTCTGGTCCGCATCTGATCCGCATTTCCTGCGGATTTGTTGTGGACCCATTGATTTTAATGGGTCTGCAAAAAATGCGGACAGCACACAGTGTTCTGTCCACATCCATATGTCCATTCCGTAGTCCCGCAAAAAAGATAGATCATGTCCTATTCTTGTCCATTTTGGAGACAAGAATAGGCATTGTTAAAATGGGTCAGCAAAATACATACAAACTGCAAAATACATGAATGTACCCTTATAGAACAGTTCTATCCTTGTCCATAATGCAGACAAGAATAGGACATATTCTATAATTTTGTGGACTGCATGGAATGTATGTGTGGATGCTGTCCGCAACTCTTGCGGCCATATTGAAGTAAATGGTTCCGCATCCGACCTGCAAAAAATGCGGATCGGATGCGGACCCAAAACACGGTTGTGTGCATGAGCCCTAATAGAAAGAGGTTCTGCTGCAGTCCCTTCTCAATAGCAACAGCAACTCTACAGAATTAGAAAGTACATGATAGAATAAAAATAATTTTTATTTTCTTAAACGATGAAAAGTGATTTGACTAGGGCAGTGGTTCTCAACTCCAGTCCTCGGGACCCACCTGCCAGTCAGGTTTTCAGGATTTCCTTAGTTTAGACCAGCTGATATAATTAGCATCCATCCATCAGGACTTACCACAGGTATTCATTCTGTGGGATATTCCTAAATCCTGACTGGCAGGTGGGTCCCGAGGATTGGAGTTGAGAACCACTGGACTAGGGCATCCTTTCACAGACTGGCCCTGCAGATCTGCACTATTCCAAAAGTAAAACCCGCTATAGAAACCAGAGTGTCGGCCTCTGGTTTCTGCCTTTGCTTCCACTGTGGATTTTTCTGATGGAAATATTCACTATGTGAACTTACCTTAAGGTTCTACTAGTTATATTGACTCATATTGTTTAAATTTAATTTATAGACTTAATTATGGTGGTATTGCTCTTCAGTGATTGTAGTAATAGTGATAGCGCTGCCCTCTGGAACCCCCATGACTACTAAGGGGCCACAGTGCAGATTCAGAGTTGCAGCTCTTTTACGGCTTCTTGGTGCACAGTGGCACTCCGAGTCACCCATTCCTGGATGGAGCTGCGCTGTAGAACACCTTTCAAAATCAGTAGTGGTCCCAGAAGTCAGACCTAATAATAATCTATCACTTTATGATACTGGAATACCCCTTTATCTAAACCTACATCACAAAACAATACTATGTGGTCACAGTAAGGAACCTAATGTGTGGCCATATTACAGTAGTCTTAAATGGGTCTTAGACTTTATACACTGCAAAAGTGTGTGCAAAGGGATGTATATTGGCACATGGAGGGAAGAATACAAATATAGTATGGCATGCAAAAGAACATCCAAACTAGAAAAAGAGGCAGCATCCCATAATTTGAAGACAAATTATGCTTTAATCCAAGAAAAGCAGTGCAAGGAACCCAAAAATGCAATGTTTTGGCTATTCCATAGCCTTCCTTGAGCATATCACAAAAGAGCATGCCACAATTTCTGTTCTATAAAAAAAAAACTTGTTGGGGTCATTTATCAGCCCTGTACACCTGGCTTCAAAAAGTTGCAAGTAGGGGCTTTGCAAGTTGTAAAAATATTGTGTGACTTTTTGAGCATTGCGACTCCCAGCACCACCAAAAGATTTGGAGTGTAAATTTTGGTCACATTTACTTAAATGGGTGCAACCACAATGCACTTGCATCAAATCCATTACTGTGCACCATGGTCATAAATTTGGTGCAAGTGTGCATAGCAACTCCAATGTAAAAACTAACCTCAAATGTGCATAGAATGATAATTTCCCCCTGTATGCTGTAAGTGAGGGTACTGAATCATGCCCAGCTATAGATGCCCTATTATAGCTTAATGCAACTTTGTGCCTTAGTGTGAAACAACTGCTACTGTGATTTTACTGTGATTTAAGAAAAATGTTGCTTAATATGTGACATGACCATATTATGTGAATAAACCCTTATGCTGACTTTCCTCAACATCCAGAAGATTGTAAGGTCCAGCAATGCTAATTGAGCCCTGTGAAAAGAAAGAATCTGGGAAACTGCTTAATTTAGTATAACTCATATTCATTTTAATCAGCACAGTTTTAAATGTAAATTAAATTGAGGTATTTATTCATAGACTCCATATACAAGGAATTTAATAAATTAGGAGTTTCATAAAGTTGTGCAATTCTGGAATTTAATATACTATTTCATGATTAATTATGTGTGTAGCTGAGGAAAAAGCATTTATTCTTCCATTTGAGACTAAATTGGCAAGTGTCTCAGTGGTGGTCTTACTCTGGATTAATATATTGCTTGAGGTTTCTCGTTATAGCATTCAATTTATAGAATTCAATTTTCCTTTATATTTTCTGTATCAACCCCCCAAAGATATTTCAATTGTATTTGTGTGAATGAGGAATAAATATGTGTGGAAATGATCACTAACATACAGTTTTTAATCTGTCAATTAATATTTCTCTTTATCTAGTGTGACAACTTGGGAGTCACTTAATTGTCTGGTCTTCTCAGTCAAGATGGTTGGCACACCTCAAGGATCCCCTCCAGCACTGTAGATTTGAATGTAGACTGGCCACAACCAGCTTTATCATTCTTGGCACAGCAAGACTTTCCACAGCAAAAAGTGTATATTTCAAACACAGGATACAAAACAAATCCTAGTAGACATTAACTGCACAGTAGTTTGTCCCTCACTAACAGGTCCTGAGTAGAGATGAGCGAATCATTCAAAAAATTATTCGCCGAACATTCGCCAAACTTTTCCTAAGATTCGTATATTCGACGAATAGATTTGTTGTATTTGCGTACAAAATATACGTTATTATGTGCTATTAGCGAACATTCGCGCACTAATAACGAACGTTCATTTAAAAAATGTACGCAACTTCTTAGAAGACATACGCATGAGCGTACAAATAGAGTACGAATCCTCAGAGTACTATTGTCTACGCGATTACGTAATACGCAGGCATGCACGACGAGAGGCCGCAGCGTGCACTCCTCAGAGACAGAGCGAATATTTGAAAATGGCATCCAGGCGATCCTCATCATTTAGCTCTGAAGAGCTGAAATTCCTGATCCGGCTGATGGACAGAGAGGATTACAATGGCACACACCGCCATCCAAACCAGCATAAGAAGGAGGTGATCCTGCAGGTGATCCAAGGCCTGCGCCATCGTTTCCACACCGTGCGGACCCCGGGCCAGATCCAGCGGAAATGGTCCGATCTGAAATTCAAATGCCCAGAGCGGCTTAATGAGATCCGCGCAGAGATACGGCAGGGTGAGTAGCAAAATATTTGATAAGTAAAAACATGTAAAAAAATTAGTGTACTGTATTGTATATATACCAGCAGTCACTGCCAATAATGAAAAAAAGTATAGAAGGACAACGTGGTTGTGAGTAGTGCGCTGCAGTGATTTTGTTTCATGCTAGGTAACGCCTCTAACTCTCGACCCAAACAGGGGCGGATTGGCCATAGACCTTACAGGGAAATCTCCCGGTGGGCCGATGCCCAGGGGGCCACCTGAGTCCTCCTCCCCGGTGACCAGTGGAAGTTTTTGGGGATGTATTTTGTGCTGCTAGCAGTAGTTTGTGATGGACTGTGGTATTTGGCTCTGTTGGGGAGATATAATGTAATATATAAATAGTATTGCTAGCCCTGCCTTCCATCAATTTGGTCCTGTACTACAAAACGGGGCCACTTTTTGTATTTTTTCCAGGGCCACTTTAAGTTCCCAGTCCGCCCCTGGACCCAAACAACTTAAAGGGGTTGTCCGAGTTATGAAAAAAAAAATATAGCACTGTAAATCTGATGGGCAGCAATATATAACTAAGTTAAGCAAGTTTTAGGCAAAAAAAAAATCCATATTTCCTCATTTCCCTGGTTCTCTTCTGGTCTTTGTTTACTTGCAATAACAACAATCTCAGCCCCTCCCCTCTCCCCCCTTCTCTGCAAATGCAGTGAATACAAGTGCTGTGAGTACATGTCTGCCTGCTGGAATACTCAGCAGCATGTTGTATGTGTAGGACTACAAGTCCCAGCTGTACAATGACAATGCTGATACACACAGGAAATCCTCCCTACCTGTTCTTGTACAATACAATTCCTCTATAGCTCTTTGCCCAGCATTTGTCTCCTCTCACTGCTGCAGCTACTGTTTGTTCTAAAGCCTTGAGCCCTCAGTGTGTTCTGGCTGAAGGGGTTAATGTTTTATCTGAAGGAAACCAGGGCAGGGTTGCCAACCGTCCAGAAATTTCTGGACAGTCCGTAAAAATAGGTAACTTTTTTGCTCTGTCCGTGAAAAAAAATAGAGGTGTCCGTGATTTTTTTGAGGCTGGAGGTACCTGACTAGATTATTTTGGTGGTAAATATCATCATTTTACAGCTCACAGTAAATGGTGGTAATGAGTTCTGATCAGTATATTGAGCTATAGACCTGTATTACTTATAATATTTATCCTTTTATTATGGTTTTCCAATTTGTCCGTAAAAAATGTTGGCCGTTCGTGATTTTGGCATAAGTTGTCCAGAAAAAAGAAAAATTCGGGTTGGCAACCCTGAACCAGGGAGAGCAGATAGCAGCCCCGGCAAAGGAAGGGGGCGTGGCCAGTGACGTCTCGTGTACAGACTGTTATCTGAACTCTGAGGCTTGTGAACGAAACATCACAGAGCAGAGAGATAAGGTGACATCACAGGTCATGTGACCCTGAGTCAACTCTGAGAAACCAGCAGTTTAGAAACACAAAGTATATGGGAAAGTTGTTATACCTGACAAGTTAGAAACATATAAAGAACAAAAAAATAACTCGGACAACCCCTTTAAGTGAAGGTATTCTAGTCATTATTGTTAATGGTGCTGGCCGTTCTCCCGTTTGTGTCAGGCAAATACACTAGTTTGAAAGAAAGTACCCTTATATGCCCCTTCATAGTTAGCGCTTCCTCCTCCTACACACAGACTCAAAGACGTGCCCATGCTGCAGCTACTGTCAGTGGGCGATATCCAAAATACTCCTACCGCACCGTGTTAACAATATAAAGAAAGTTATTGCGACGATAACGTTATCTATTGGCATAAATACCTTTTTAGAAGAAAAAAAATATGATATGGCCCCCTCTCACACCCATAATATCTTAATAGTAGTATGTGTTAGTATTAAAAAGTCATCATCTAACAATTGTGTACATTTTTATGTTGCAAAGCACCGTCAACGACAGCATCACCACCGTCGAGGCAGGACGGCTCCTGAAGTACCTGCAGCCTCTAGTAAGTGTAAAACATATTTAATTTATTTTTCATCCAAGCTACGTGAGAGTGCAGCTGCAGTAAGAGCACTAGTGGTTAGGAACGGGCTCCTCCAGCCCCAAACTATTCCCATGTAGCTACAACTGTTCATTAGAGTTGAATGTAAGGCTACTTCTACACTAGCGGCAGCCCGGATCCAGCAGGTGAAGGGTCCCTCCGGATCCGTGCTGCCGCAGGTACACGTGTGGGGCCAGAACCGCGCTCCAGCCCAAATTCACTGTAATGGGGGTGGGCTGCGGATCCGGCCACAGCACGTTAACCCCTGCTGAGAAGCAGCCGGAGCGAAAATACAACATGTAACTGTATACACACGTGTACCTGTGGCAGCGCGGATCCGGAGGAACCCTTCACCCGCCGGATCCGGGCTGCCGCTAGTGTAGAAGTAGCCATAGGCCATTATTTCATGATTTTATGATTTTTGACAGCTGCTACACCACAGAGGAGCCGCTCTCACAGTCCTCCACCCCAGCGAGAGAGGACCCCACCTGCCCCTCCAACACCACCAGCCCAGCTACCAGAGGTAGAAGGTAGGTAAAAAAAAAAAATATATATATATAATGGGTGGAGCTTCTGTCTTCAAAATATGAGCTAAATGTATGTTTTATCTTTGGTAGCTCCAACCGACGGGGAGCAGTTTTCCCCTGGACCATGGGAAGACCACCCCGTATGGGTGTCCAGCAAGTACTACAAAAGGCTCAGTCAGTACAGAATACATGTCACAGAATAAGTCGCTCCAGTACATTAAAGTTTAGATTTTTTTTGTGGGACAACCACTGTAACTCGATCATACAAACTAAGTACATACAGTGCCTTGCGAAAGTATTCGGCCCCCTGGAACTTTTCATCCTTTCAAGCCACATTTCAAGCTTCAAACAAAAAGATATAACATTTTAAATTTTTGGTGAAGAATCAACAAAAAGTGGGTCACAATTGTGAAGTGGAACGAAATTTATTGGATCATTTAAACTTTTTTTGTAATAATAAAACTGAAAAGTGGGGCGTGCAAAATTATTCGACCCCCTTGCATTAATACTTTGTTGCGCCACCTTTTACTGCGATTACAGCTGCAAGTCGCTTGGGGTATGCCTCTATCAGTTTTGCACATCTAGAGACTAAAATTCTTGCCCATTCTTCCTTGCAAAACAGCTTGAGCTCTTTGAGGTTGGATGGAGAGCGTTTGTGAACAGCAGTTTTCAGCTCTTTCCACATATTCTCAATTGTATTGAGGTCTGGACTTTGACTTGGCCATTCTAAAACCTGGATACGTTTATTTTTGAACCATTCCATTGTAGATTTTGCTTTATGTTTGGGATCATTGTCTTGTTGGAAGATAAATCTTCGTCCTAGTCTCAGGTCTTTTGCAGACTCCAACAGGTTTTCATCCAGAATGGTCCTGTATTTGGTTCCATCCATCTTCCATGTCCCTGCTGATGAAAAGCAGGCCCAAAGCATGATGCTGCCACCACCATGTTTGACAGTGGGCATGGTGTGTTCAGGGTGATGAGCTGTGTTGCTTTTATGCCAAACATATCGTTTTGCATCGTTTCCAAAAAGTTCAATTTTGGTTTCATCTGACCAGAGCACCTTCTTCCACATGTTTGGTGTGTCTCCCAGGTGGCTTGTGGCAAACTGTAAATGAGACTTTTTATGGATATCTTTGAGAAATGGCTTTCTTCTTGCCACTCTTCCATAAAGGCCAGATTTGTGAAGTGTTCGACTGATTGTTGTCCTATGGACAGACTCTCCCACCTCAGCTGTAGATCTCTGCAGTTCATCCAGAGTGATCATGGGCCTCTTGGCTGCATCTCTGATGAGTCTTCTCCTTGTTTGAGATGAAAGTTTAGAGGGACGGCTGGGTCTTGGTAGATTTGCAGTGGTCTGATACTCCTTCCATTTCAATATGATCGCTTGCACAGTGCTCCTTGGGATGTTTAAAGTTTGGGAAATCTTTTGGTATCCAAATCCGGCTTTAAACTTCTCCACAACAGTATCACAGACCTGACTGGTGTGTTCCTTGGTCTTCATGATGCTCTCTGTGCTTTAACCACTTCCCATCCGGGCCATTTACCCCCTTCCTGACCAGGCCTAATTTTGCAAATCTGACATGTGTCACTTTATGTGGTAATAACTTTGGAACGCTTTTACTTATCCAGGCCATTCTGAGATTGTTTTCTCGTGACACATTGTACTTCATGTTAATGGTAAATTTGAGTCAATATATTTTACCTTTATTTATAAAAAAATCCAAAATTTACTGAAAATTTACTGAAACTTATTTTTTTAGGACGTTAGAAGGCTTCAAATTTTAAAAGTAATTTTTAAGATTTTCATGAAAATTTTCAATAGTTAATTTTAAAGGACCTTTGTAGTTCTAAAGTGACTTTGAGGGGCTTAAATAATAGAAACCTCCCATAAATTAACATATTTTAGAAACTACAGCCCCCAATGTAATCCAAACTAATTTTACAAAGTTTGTTAACCCTTTAGATTTCCCACAAGAATTAAAACAGAAAGAAGGTGAAATTTAATAAATATTTTTTTTGCAGATTTTTCAATTTTTAATTAATTTTTCCTATAAGATAGCAAGGGTAAACCACAAATCAAACCTGAATATTTATTTTCCCGATTCTGAAGTTTGCAGAAACACCCCATATGTGGTTGTAAACTGCTCTGTGACCAGCAGTAATGAGAGGGAGATAGTACAAGCATTTGTGATTGCTTTGACAGCTTGTCAGAGTGATCAAAAGCCTGTAGACCAGGAAAAAAGGTCTCAGGTTAAAGCACCATGTTCTTGGCTGTCAGGAGGCAGCTGAGTCATGGAGCTTCTATGTACAGGTGCTGCACACAGGGGGCAAAGCGAAGGACGTTTTAAAACGTCCATTCAGAGATAGAGATCCACTACTAGGACGTTTATAGTCAATGGGCAGACTTGAAGTGGTTAAACAGAACCCTGAGACTATCACAGAGCAGGTGCATTTATACGGAGACTTGATTACACACAGGTGGATTCTATTTATCAGTCATTTAGGACAACATTGGATCATTCAGAGATCCTCAATGAACTTCTGGAGTGAGTTTTCTGAACTGAAAGTAAATGGGCCGAATAATTTTGCACGCCCCACTTTTAAACTTTTTTTGTAATGATCCAATAAATTTCGTTCCACTTCACAACTGTGACCCACTTGTTGTTGATTCTTCACCAAAAATGTTATAGCTTTTTGTTTGAAGCCTGAAATGTGGCAAAAGGTTGAAAAGTTCCAGGGGGGCGAATACTTTCGCAAGGCACTGTAACTGTTTCCACCCCTACAGACATCCCCACTGACTTCGAAGTGGAGGCTGGATTACGGCACCTTGGGTCCAGGCTCCATGCTGTCTCCAGGCTCATTCGTGGCCTGCAGCTGGAGCTGCAAGAGCTGCAGGACATGATGGCCCGACGTCGGCAAAGGCCGGCGTAATCTTATGTTTTTGTTCCTTTCTTTTGTTTATTATATTATTTATTTGTTAAATATAAGTTTTTATTTATTACTAAAATATTCTTGAAAAACCTGTGTTTTGTTAAACCTTTAACACCTTCCTAATCCTGACACAGTGTGAAGAAGACAGAGTTTTTTTCCCACGACCATTTTCCCATATTAATGAACACAGCGGTGTCTTCTGGCCAAAGTATTACTACATTGCACACACTCCTGTTCACTGATTACAATTGACAGACAGAAAAATAAAAAAAAAGGCTTGGTTTGTTTGGGCAACAAGCCTGTACATTCTACCTTAACATAGGCAGTGAAAATTATATATGAGCTTTTTATGGCTGCCCCGGCCAGTAGTAGTAGGGGACGGGGTATATCAGCATAGAGTGATAGGTAAAATAAATACAACAGACTGCGGTGCTCTATAACAATGTCTGCTAATATAACTTGTACAGGAGGCAGAGGCAGTGTAAAAAAATTTTTTTTTAAAAAATATATATATAACACACATATATATATATTTTTTTGGAGGGGGGGACTAAAGGCTGAGGCTCCAAAACAAACTTAATAGAAACAATTAAAACAATAAATTTAAATTTATTGAAATTTATTGAAATTTATTAAATAGTAATTAAAACAATACTAAATAGAACTATTAGTAACATTAACTTACAACAGCTACTCTCCTACTAAGCGTAGAAAACGGAGGCGGAGGTAGACAACATTGTTTGGTTTTGAAATAGGGTTTTGGAGACTTCGGGTATGAAATTCGAATGTAATAGTGGGACAGTTCCGGCCACTGTTAGCCTCAGGGAGGCCGTCCTCTATAACTGTCCGATTATAAGGTGGGCTTCGGTGGCTTTTTTTTTTAGAAATTGCAGAAGGGACACCACTAGGAGGGAACACTGAAGCCCGAGAGGTGGCAGAAAATGACGGGGTTTGCTTGAGTGGAATGGTGGAGCAGGACGAGTCTGACCCCTGGCTACATATGGATACTGTATCAGCAGATGACAGCAGATCATCCGGCTGAGACTGAGATGAGTGTGCCATCCACTCCACTACCTCATCTACTTTCTCCTCCACTACAATTTTGCGCCTCGGTGGGTTAGCCTGGTGGAACAACGGCCAAGTATTGCGAATACTACTAGTAGATGCTCCGGCTACAGGTCTTTTGGCACTGCTGCCCTGTGCCACCTTCTCCTTTTTTTTAAAGCTCAAAGTCTGGCTGGAACTGGACCCCATTTGCTTATCCATTCCAGACACTTTTCAATTCACTCTGTGGCCCTGCAGCTGGTCTTTGACCCTGTATCTCACTGTCTCTCCCTATCTCTCACTGTCTCTCTCTCCCTGCTTGATAAAATACTAGCCCTGAACTGGCCCTGCAATTGCCCTGCAGTATCCCTGATATGTGTAATATGGATTTCCAGAGCTATTATATCAAATTTTCACAAAACAGGTCTCAGAACTTCACACACAGTGCTTCTGCTCATCTCAGCAGTCGCAGCAGAAGTGATGCATCACTGGCTTACCGAGCCTGAGCCAGAGCAAGCCCTGTCCACTAGGTCAGGTGACCGCTTTCTTCCCAGGCTTTTGCGCACGATAAACGAACTAACAGTAAAAGTTCGCTAATGAATTGAATTTGTACGCAACAGCGTATAAAGTAACTTATACGTAGTAATAGCGTATAATTCAAAGGACAAACTACATAGTGAATGCGTACAAAGCCAAAGCGAATCACCTAATATTCGGATTTGCTTCACAGCTAAAAGTTCCCAAGATTCGATACGAATCAACGAATTGATGAATCGATTTGCTCATCTCTAGTCCTGAGTCTACGACCCAGTTCTCCAAAACACAAGTCACAATTCATACCATACATCTGGTCAGAGATCCTACTGTGGCTCCCACAGGCCTCGTCACTGCTTGTGTCTTCCCCAGACCGGGAGCCCTGTTGGAAGAGCTTAGCCCATATTTACCTGAGCTCTTCAGCTGGTATAAAACCTCATTACAGCCCAGTTTCCTGATGAACAGAAGCATTCCCTGTGTGAGACACACCATCCTAAAGGCACCAATATGCCTCTCTGGCAGCTCCACTGCTACACTAGTGATACACAAAAGCAACACATGGATAATATGAGTGGATATTGTAGGAGTATATGAAATGATATTTATTAATAACTGAATTTCTGCTTATACACAGTAGCATGGACTGAGTGTGGTCCATGAAGTTGGCTGTTCAAACCCATGCAGCAGAAGCAAGACTGCCCTTCTTACTTGATCCCACATAGACTGATCTACAGCTTTTCCTGTATGAGTTTGTATACAGGGAAAGCTTTAAATGGTTACTTATTTTTCATACAACTTTGCATAAATCAATAGTAGAAGCGACCACAAGAAACTTTGTAATATGTCTCATCAGTGAGAAATTTCTAGTTCTCATGTTATCAGCTGTTTACCCTTCACCCATTGATAATTGCTTTTCATTTTGAAAAACGCCCTTAACCCCATCCTAGACAAGAGCAGTTCCACAGGAGGATCCTATAACACATGTTAATGCAAGTTTATAAAGAAGGGGAGTGAGCAGGATCATAACTAGACAAGCAGATGGCTGGAGCTACATGAGCTTAGATATAAACTTCCTAAGCACTTTATTCACAAACATACAGGTCAGTACTTCTCTGTAATGTCCTACATGATCTTGGAGCTACTTCTGAGTGAGTAAGAGGAGGTTAGGAAGCAGATTCTCCTCTACTTTCTGTGTGCAGTGGATGGCAGCTAATCTCCTTCTACCAGCAACTTCAAACCAGACGTTTGCTATGCACAGAGTAAAACTGCTAAAAACATGCAAGATACAAGTGATATAATGGACAGAAATAGTGTTATTCTTTATGTACATGCAAATCAAAAGAAAACCACGGAGACACCATCACGTGTCTCAACGACGGTCAAACTAGCCAGGCCTTTCACCGGGAAGGAACAACCAAGGGAAGGGCAGTCTCCAAAAGGAAACCACCTATGCCCTTCCCTTGGTTGTTCCTTCCCGGTGAAAGGCCTGGCTAGTTTGACCGTCGTTGAGACACGTGATGGTGTCTCCGTGGTTTTCTTTTGATTAGCATGTTGCTTTTCCCAGGAAGCCTTGTTTTAGATTCACCAACGTTGAGACTCGTGATTGTGTCTCTGTGGTGACCTCCCTGAGGTCAATCATCTTTTCTTAAATATTCTTTATGTACAGACACTGTACTACTGATTAAGGAAAAGGGTGAAAGTAGAGATGTGCGAAGTTGTGGAAAATTCAATTCGGCTGCTTTGCAGAATTTGAGAAAAAATTTGCTTCGTTACGAATTACTTTGTCACGAAGCGCATTTTGTTTGTCAGTAGTTGGTGCAATGACAGGTGCCGCGTTCATACATGCAGGGGCGTAGCTATAGGGGGTGCAGAGGTAGCAGTCGCTACCGGGCCCAGGAGCCTGAGGGGGCCCAAAGACCCTTGTGCCGCATAAGAAGACACACAAAGCACTGAGGGAAGGGGGGCCCAAGCTGAACTCTTGCACCAGGGCCCATGAGCCTTTAGCTACGCCCCTGCATACATGATCACGCCATTTGAGAGTAATAATACAGTGCAAAATTAAAGGTGTTGTCCAAGTTATTTTTTTGTTCTTTATATGTTTCTAACTTGTCAGGTATAACAACTTTCCCATATACTTTGTGTTTCTAAAGCTGCTGGTTTCTCAGAGTTGACTGAGGGTCACATGACCTTTGATTTCACTTTATCTCCCTGGTCTCTGATGTTTCATGCACCAGCCTCAGAGATCAGATAACAGTCTGTACACAAGACATCACTGGCCACGCCCCCTTTCTTTGCCGGGCTCCTGCTATCTGCTCTCTCCCTGGATTCCTTCAGATAAAACATTAACCCCTTCAGCCAGAACACACTGAGGGCTCAAGCCTTTACAACAAATAGTAACTGCAGCAGTGAGAGGAGACAAATGCTGGGCAAGGAGCTATAGAAGAATTGTATTGTACAAGAACAGGTAGGGAGAATTTCCTGTGTGTATCAGCAGTGTCATTGTACAGCTGGCACTTGTAGTCCTACACAAACAACATGCTGCTGAGTATCCCAACAGGCAGACATGTACTCACAGCACTTATATTCACTGCCTTTGCAGAGAAGGGGGGAGGGTAGCAGAGTTACCATTGGTGTAGCAGAGTTACCATTGAACTGAATGGGATCGCATTGTGACTCACAAGTTGCTGTAACCCCAGAATCACAAAAAAAGCAAAAATACAACACTGCTGGATTTTTTGCAATTCATGAGTCGCAGTTGCAACAACTTGTGAGTTGCAATGCGACCTCATTCAGTGAAGTGGCTTAGTTGCCTATAGCAACCAATCAGATTCCACCTTTCATTTTACAAAATGAGCTCTGAAAAATGAAAGGTGGAATCTAATTGGTTGCTATTGCAACTAAGCCAGTCTTCCTTTACACCAGCTTTGATAAATCTCCCCCATTGTGTTCAGTGTACATGGGCATACAGTAAGTGTTCCATTAGCTGGTGAAAGTATTAGCGCTACTCTTAGGTTCAATATTTGAATTGTGAAGGAAAAGAGGGTCACTCTCTGATTTTCTTTTCCTTTTGAGACTTGTCATTAGACATTGCTATGAATAATAAATGATTACTGATGAATTATAAATCAAACACATTTTATAAGTGCTGCTATTTGTTCCTTACCTTCATGTTGTGTTATTTCTTAGGTGCGTAAAGTGTAAGAGAATTTAAGGACAAACGTCTTGGACTGTCTACAACAACCATCTATTCGCAGAGAATGTCCTCGTACACTTAATTAAGCCTTCTGAAAAGCTAAGTATGTACATTTATTTACAAAGGACATGAAGCGTTTTCTCATTTTTAAAGCGTATGTTCAGCATTGAGCACCATTTTATAGAATGAATATAAAATGTAGACTAACATGACAAACACAATGCATCGCTTACCTAGCTCATATTCTCTGCTGTTGACTGCCTGCACTGAGTCTGCCGTAAGGGAAGGTTTGCTCTATGGGTTTTGTATTATATGAAGTTCAGCCTTTGCACCAGATACTATAAATTAAACTGAAAAAACAAACTGTCCCACTGAATTTCAGAAGTTCAGCTGTATTATTTGAGTCAATTACCTTGTGATCTGTGGGCAGTAGCAATTACGAAGGCTTGGAATGTAGCCCTGAATTATAATATAGCTTTCAATCTGTGCAAGATAAATAATGGTGTATTAAGATGTACTCAAATTTGCTGTACCTTTTAAATACTGTAATGAAATCTATATATAAACTGTAAAAAGTGATTAAACCCTTTAACAGCAATTTACATGTCAGTAAACTTTTAGTCAACAATGTATACTCAAACTACAGGCATTCAGAAAAGTAAAAGGATACAGAAAGAAACCGCTGTATGCAGTCTGGTTAATCATCCTTGCCATGACACCATTCGCATTGTTTCATATTAATTTGAAATATAATTTATTGAACTTTTTGAATAAAAGAAAAGAAAAAGTGTTGTTCATAAGTAAACGCAACCAATCATACAGAATCTATATACTATATTCTGAATATTGTAATATTTCCAAAATTGTAGTCCAAACTAAACAGACTATAATATACAGCTAATTCCTATGACAGCCCCTGCTCGTGGACATATGCCCACACACATACATAAGCCCATGTCTAGTAATCTACTATAGGCAAAAGGCAATATTTTTGGACTGACATGATAACATTTTTGGTAATTGAATGTACAACATACCATAATTAAGCCTATATATTGTATGGCATGATCAACTCAAGTAAACCAGACATGCTACCTGGAAAAGTTGATCCTTCTGATTAAGATATCTTGTGAAAATCTGTTGCAGCATTCCCAAGAAAAAAGACTTTATTGTTTAGGCATCAGTGCTCCATGGGGCACCTCAGCTTACAGTGCCAGCCGTGCTCCTTGGTGCACTCACACCCACTTTTTCTCAGGAATGCCAAAAGTACGCAGAATCATTGCAGTAGGTCTAGTTTAATAGGATTGTCCTGCGACAATGTTGGTGACAATGTTGTAAAAATAATGCCCAGTTTTCGGTACCCTTTCGGTATGCCTATGACCTCTCTTGTCTGGAGGACAGACAATCCATTAATTTGAACGGACACTGTGTAACACATAGTTTTCCTTGTGGTGGCATGACTGGTAAGCTGGTAAGCCTAAGGGACCATTCACACTGAGTTTTCTGGTGCTGATTTTGGTGAATTTTCCACGTCAGAATTAGAGGCAAAAAATAACCCCAAAAAGCTTCCCATTCATTTGTATGGTTTTTTTTGATCCATGCAAAAAACGCAAAAAAAAAAAAAGCACCAAACAAGCATCTCAAAATTAGCATGGAATCCATGCTAATTTTTGGGGGTACATTTTCAAAATCTGTCATGTAAACATACCCTTACACCTACTCCAAGGTTTCCCTCTAAGATTACAGTTGATTGCTGGGCACCCCAGCTTGGGGTCACTTAGTGATCAGCTTACATAGTTACACAGGTTGAAAAAAGGACAAGTTCAACCTCTCAGACCAAATAAACAATCTTAATTGTTAGATCAATTAAAGCCCTCAATACAGTTTGCTATTAGATAATCATCTAGCTCAGGGATGCCCAACCTGCGGACCTCCAGCTGTTGAAAAACTACAACTCCCAACATGCCCTGATCTCTGTAGGCTGTTCAGGCATGCTGGGAGTTGTAGTTTTGCAACAGCTGGAGGGCCGCAGGTTGGGCATCCCTGATCTACCTCATTTTAAAAGCTGACATAGTTTATGTCGTTACTACCTCTAGGACATTCCTTAGTTTGACTACTCTAACTGTAAAGAATGTGAGAATCTCAATGAAGAGTGACTTTTTTTTTTACGCAAATAAATAGTACAGGTGAATATAAGAAACTTTGTAATATATATTATCAACCAAAAGTGCTCTTTCTAGTGCTGCATTCACATGCAATAATTACCTTTAAAAAGATAAAACAAGGGAACAGGGTTATGTGTTTCAAGGGGTCTCCCTTCTTCATCAGACCCATAAAAGGGTCCTTATAGGTCTGATGAGGAGGGGAGACCCCCCTTGAAAAATGTTACCCTGTTCCCTTGATTTATCTTTTTACCTAATAAATTATTCCTTCTTAATTTTAATTTTGCTCTGGTTGGTTTCCAGTGGTACACCTATAATCAAGTGCAAATCTTGTAAGCAGCCACCACTAGAACTAGGGCCTTTTGCCTCTAATTGCTTTTACATACGATGCACTTTGCACACTTTTTTGTTTCCACCACACATCATGTAATTTATAACATTCAGTAAGCAATATATGTTCCATGATGTACATGCCAGCACACATCCATGCAATAGTATTGGACTAATTATTTTTACTGAGGTTATTACAGTAACTACATCACTGTGTGTATGTTGTTAAATGGCTGCCTGTCTCTAGGTGATGTTGTCATGCTGTTAATAAAGTTTAGTGTAAAAAAAACAAACAATACACTCATAGCTCTGCTTCTACATAGACATTGACAAACATGATGATGTGCTGCTGCAGATAGTAACACTGTATATACTGTACGTGTTCTGTTCCTCAGTACACTACTGTTCACCTATTAAAGGGAGTCTGTCATCTCATTTACACCTATATAACTAACAGCACTACCCCACAGGAGATTGCAGACACATCACAGACATAAATGTGTGTACTTTGTGCCTGTATTCCATGTCCAGGAAAAGCTATTTTATTCTGCTGGAAGTGCCCAGCTGAAAGTGAAAGTAAAAACAGCTCTCTCTCCCGACTCGATTTCTGATATAGTGGATGTAATGCTGTGATTTTTATATCATTTTAAAGCTTGAAATGCCAGCTTTCAAAGAAGGTCAGAACCATATCTGCTACCAAGCCCAAGATATGAGCAGCTAAAGCAGCCCTCCCCTCTTCAGTCTGGTTTGAGTTGGGCACTTGCAGCAGCAGAGCTGGTCACTTGGGAGCTGTTTTCCTGCAGAATAAAAGTGCTTTTCCTGGACATGTAATACAGACACAAAGTGCACACAGGTATGTCTGGGATGTGTCTGCAGTCTTCTATGAGGCAGTGCTCTGAGTTATATTGGTGAGAATGAGGTGACAGACTCCCTTTAAATACCAGGACAATTAACTGCAAGCCAAATCACATGATACTTGTGAGGGTCACATGATGGCTCACATGACTGATGACATTGAGGTTATTACAGTAACTACATAACTGTGTATGTTGTTAAATGGCTGCCTGTCTCTAGGTGATATTGTCATGCCGATGCCATGTTTAGTCCTATCCATTTTACACAACTAAAATGGGTTGTACATTTTTTCATGAGCTCACGGCTGTCCCCGCCCACCTTCCTCTGATTGATTGATTTTTCACCAACTAAATCAGCAGTAGGTGGGCGGGGAAAGCTGGGAGCTCATGAATATTCAGGAGGACTCCTCATTATGCACTGGAGCTATTCAAATGCAAGATTTTGGCTAATCAGCTGGGTCAATTAAAGACAGTAAGCCAAGATTTTGCTAAGGGGATTTGTCACTTATTTATGTTGCTCTTATTTAGGACACCTTAAAACTGGTGACGGCAAATCAGAAAACTGATAAGCATCCTATTCTCTACCTAAATAAATACCTCTTTCAGTTATAGATCTGACTCCTTAAACAAAAATTACAGCGGAAAAACTCCAACTTCTACAGAGTTTCTGTGCACTGTCTCACAAATCTACTTTTCAAACTGTATAGAAGACATTGTGATATAGACACAGACTGTCTTTAAAGGAAACGTCAATAATAAGATAAACTGTTCATACTACATCATTGTTCTTGTGCTTCTGGCTGCTTATGAATAAAACAGTATCTTAGTGGTAAGAGAAAAATAAAGCCGTACACTGAGCGCCTGAACTTTAGATATATTACATTCCATATAAGTGGAACAGATATGGCACAAGGCATTTATGATACCAGACACTTTGGGGTTAAGCATAGAATGCCTGCTCTGAGAATAAGTTCTAGAGTTGAACTGTTTTGTTACTGACATTAATGTTAATGGACTCTATAATTCTCTGTAACTCTCACACTCGCTTCCCTCACATCCTCCCCACAGAAAAAGCCATAATGTAATCAGTGCTGATGCATTGCTGAGGAGGCTCCGTCTGTTTTATGACTACCAGCCCCGAAGCTTTCTCGAGTGAGATACAGCTCCTCGCCTGGGACTGATTGGCTTCAATGTCAGTGGAGCAGATAGAGGGATTAGAAGTAGAACCAGGACACGTTAAAATGGGAATACAGGAGAAAAGTGAAGACTGAATGGAGAAAGGAACATAGGAGAGCAATAATAGGCCAAAATCCATGATAAACCATGAGCATGGAATAATAGGGGACTCCACAGTTCGTTGCGTGCAGCGCAGTTGTGTCAACCTGCCTTATAAAGCTAGAGCAAGCCATGTGATATATAAAATAATATATGCCTCTATGCTAATTATTAATGTTGTTTTTGTTTGTCAAAACTGAGACATTAATATAGAAAATGTTGACACAGCTTGTGTTTATGTGACACCTTTACCGCCATATGTATACACAACATGGTAAAATCTGTGCACGGTAAGAGCTACAGAATGCAATTAATAACTTCAGTTTTCTAGTCACAGCATATTTTAGCATAAATAAAGGTAACAGACTAAAAATGTGGCATTTTCTAAATAATGTTACATTACACCAGAGGGATACTTCAAAGAGTTAATTTGCAACTTAATGGCCTAATATCCATTGTTAATGCACTTTTTCTGTACGATGTTAGCCAATAGCTGAAATGGGAACACCATTTAGTTATTTTGTCCTGCTCAATGAGAGGAGGCAGGCCCTTCTTCTCTTGGTCAGGAGATTAGTAGTTGAGTCAATCAATCAATCTAAGGCCCCTTTCACACGAGCGAGTTTTCAGTGCGGTGCAATGCGTGAAGTGAACACATAGCACCCGCACAGAATTCTGACCCATTTGTTTCAATGGGTCTGTGTACCTGAGCGTTCTTTTCACTCATCAGTTTTGCGTTGCATGTAAAACGCAGCATGTTCGATATTTTGCGTTTTTCACACAGCCCTGGTCCCATAGAAGTGAATGGGGCTTCAGTGAAAAACGCATTGCATCCGCACTTGCTTCAGGATGCAATGCGTTTTTCACTGATGATTGCTAAGAGATGTTGTTTGTAAACCTTCAGTTTTTTATCACGCGCTTTAAAAAAAACGCATCAAAACGCATTGCACCCGCGCGGAAAAAACTGAACGCAATCGCAGACAAAACTGACTGAACTTGCTTGCAAAATGGTGCAAGTTTTCCTGAACGTACCCTGAGCCAATCCGTCACGCTCGTGTGAAAGAGGCCTAAGAGAGAGGAAGCACCTGCATTTAGACCTGCTGTAAGGAATAGAGATGAGCGAGCACTAAAATGCTCGGGTACTCGTTATTCGAGTCGAACTTTTCCTGATCCTCGGGTGCTCGTTTCGAATAACGAACCCCATTGAAGTCAATGGGAGACTCGAGCATTTTTGCAGGGGACCAAGGCTCTGCCTAGGGAAGGCTGGGTGAAAACCTGGAAACCTCAGAAAATGATGGAAACACCACGGAAATGGACAGGAAACAGCAGGGGCAGCATGCATGGATGCCTCTGAGGCTGCCTAATCCCACCATTACCCCAAATTCTCAGGCAACAGCCTGGTGGTTACCCTCATGGCAATTGTGCTCACCCAGACCAAGAAAGGCGAGGCAAATACCCATCACATGTTAGGGAAGCACCCAACTAGGTGCAACGAAGGTCCATCACCGCCTGCAGGTGACACCACTGCTCATGCTGGCACTGCAGCTGAAATCAAGTTTAGTATCTGTTCTTATCAGTTGCTGTGCCTGCTGGTGGTATAGTGGTGAGCATAGCTACTTCCCAAGCAGTTGATCTGGGTTAGATTCCCGTCTATCGCAGGAGGCAATTCAGAATCAGTACAATATCTAATACGTCCCCCTACCCGGGTAAATTGTTTGGAGAGAGGGCCTGTAGGTGGGGGGGAAGGAGGTTTCGCTGGAAGAGCCAGAGGAGTGCCCCCCCTGGGCTAGCGTGTGTGGTGGTGACAACAGCCAGAATGGATTTGTAAAAACTGTTGCATCAACCGGTATGGTATCGATTCTTCTCAGTTTAATACCGTATACGTTCCCTATCTTGGGACCCTATATTTAATGGATATTTCGAACACGGAAAACGAGTTTGCTCTGGCCAGGGGAGTGTCTTTCCCACTGCAGCTAAGGGGACGTGTCCATGCTCTGCCTATCACAGGTCAGGAGGCAATTACAAGAAGAAAAACAAAAAAAAAAACATCAGTACAATATCTAATAGTCCCCTATCCGGGTAAATAGTATGGAGAGAGGGCCTGTAGGTGGGGGGAAGGAGGTTTCGCTGGAAGAGCCAGAGGAGTGCCCCCTGGGCTAGCGTGTGTGGTGGTGACAACAGCTGGATGGATTTAGAATGACGACGCAGGACCCCAACTTAAAAATTTAGCATCAACCGGTACAGTCGTAAATTATGAGATTGATAAACTGTGGTATGTATACTACTCAGTTTAAAACCGTATATGGCAGCTATCCGGAAAAATGGTTTGGAGAGAGCGAAAGATAGGACAAAGACGTAAATTGTTTGGAGAGAGGGCCTGTAGGTGGGGGGGGGGGGGGAGGCTGGGGGAAGGAGGTTTCGCTGGAAGAGCCAGAGGAGTGCCCCCTGGGATAGCGTGTGTGGTGGTGACAACAGCCCGATGGAGTTAGAATGACGACACAGGACCCCAACATAAAAATTTAGCATCAACCGGTACAGTCGTAAATTATGAGATTGATCAAGTGTGGCATGACTTTTTAGATGGAGATTGCATGTGGTCACGTACTCCCTGGAACCCCATAGTCACCCTTTCTCTGATGTGCTAGCCCAGAACATTCTCTGCCCCAATTCGCAAGACCTTTTGCTGTTTCCGTGTGCTGACAGTGGTGATTTACCAGTGTTGTCTGAGGAGGTGGTGGACAATGGCGAGACACAGGTGTCGGGGGGTGAGTTAGTTGTATGGGAAGCAAGTTACAGTGGGGACTTTCTCATGATGGGACAGATTCAACTTGGGTGGATCAGGCACAGGAACAGATGCATTTTTTGGGGGGTTTATTTAACTTTTATTTAGCAAAAATAACCACAGAGATATTTATTCGTTATCTTCTCTGCGCAGTCTGGCGTTGGGGTTCGTCACTTTGATGGCGAGCTGTGCCGCTCTCTCCACAATGGTCTGTGTGTTCTTAGATGGAGACTTTGTCGGCGATTTCAGTACAGAAGGACTTGTTGCTCATCCACAGAACCTCGTCCTCCTTGACGTTGTGGACAAGGAATTTGCGGGTGGACCAGGAATTTGCGGAACCCTGTGAGCAGCATGTGTTTGGTCTTCTACTTGCTACCGTATCCAATGTGGGGCAATATAGATTCGCAAGTAATATTATTTTTCACATCTATCCCAAAAATAAAAATGTATGCAGTATGCGCAAATAAAACTTGGAACTGGAATTGGAGAGAGGGCCTGTAGGTGGACCTCCGGAAAAATTGTTTGAAGAGAGGGCCTGTAGGTGGACCTCTGGAAAAATTGTTTGAATAGAGGGCCTGTAGGTGGACCTCTGGAAAAATTGTTTGAATAGAGGGCCTGTAGGGGGCCCTCCTGAAAAATTGTTTGAAGAGAGGGCCTGTAGGTGGACCTCTGGAAAAATTGTTTGAATAGAGGGCCTGTAGGGGGCCCTCCTGAAAAGTTGTTTGAAGAGAGGGCCTGTAGGGGGCCCTCCTGAAAAATTTTGCTAAAAGAGTGCCAGTTGGATCTCTAAAAAATGGCGTTTTTTGGGTCAGCGTTAGGCAAAGACGATATGGAGCAGGAGGAGTAGAGAAGAGGAGTAGAGAAGAGGAATCGGATACATAAGTTATTTAAATCTTTAGCTGCTTTCCCCCGGAGGAGATTTGAATTCCGGTGAAATCCAGGCTTTGTTCATTTTAATAAGCGTCAGCCTGTCAGCGCTGTCAGTTGACAGGCGTGTACGCTTATCGGTGATGACGCCACCAGCTGCACTGAATACCCGCTCTGACAGCACGCTAGCGGCAGGGCAGGCCAGCACCTCCAAGGCGTACAGCGCCAGTTCAGGCCACGTGTCCAGCTTTGAAACCCAGTAGTTGTATGGAGCAGAGTGATCGCTACGGACGTTGGTATGGTCAGCTAGGTACTCCCTCACCATCTTTCTGTACAGCTCCCCCTACTCTGCCTAGACTGGGGACAGGTGACAGTGTCTTGCTGGGGTGACATAAAACTGGCAAAGGCCTTGGAGAGCGTTCCCCTGCCAGTGCTGGACAAGCTGCCTGCTCGCCTCCTCTCCCCCGCTACTTGGCCCACAGAACCATGCCCTCTGCCGCTAGCGGCGTCAGATGGGAAGAATTGTTTCAGCTTGTGCACAAGGGCCTGTTGATACCTATTCACTCTCATACTCCTTTCCTCTGCAGGGATGAGAGTGGAAAGGTTCTGCTTGTACCGTGGGTCCAGGAGAGTGAACACCCAGTAATCGGTGTTGGAAAAAATTCTTCTAACGCGAGGGTCACGGTATAGGCAGCCTAACATGAAGTCTGCCATGTGCGCCAGAGTCCCAACACGCAAGAATTTCCTCTCCTCACTGACCTGACTCTCCATTTCCTCCTCCTCCAAGTCCTCCTCTTCAGCCCATACACGCTCAAGAGTTAAGGACTGAGCACTGGTACCCTCTACTGTCTCGCCGACATTCTCCTCCTCTTCCTCCTCATCCTCATCCCCCTCCTCCGATATGCGCTGAGAAACAGACCGGAGGGTGCTCTGGCTATCAAGCGACGTATCTTCCTCCACCGTCTCTTGTGACAAGCGCAAAGCATCCGACTTGATGCTGAGCAGTGATTTTTTCAACAGGCAAAGCAGCGGGATGGTGAGGCTGATAATGGCGGCATCACCGCTAACCATCTGTGTTGACTCCTCAAAGTTGCTCAACACCTGGCAGATATCAGACATCCACGTCCACTCCTCATTGTAGACTTGAGGAATCTGAGAGACCTGACTACCAGTTCTGGTGGAAGATGACATCTGGCAGTCTACAATCGCTCTGCGCTGCTGGTAAACTCTGGATAACATGTTTAATGTGGAATTCCATCTCGTGGGCACGTCGCACAACAGTCGGTGAGCGGGCAGTTGTAGGCGGCGCTGCGCTGCCCTGAGAGTGGCAGCATCTGTGCTCGACTTGCGGAAATGCGCACAGATGCGGAGCACCTTGGTGAGCAAATCAGACAGATTGGGGTATGTCTTGAGGAACCGCTGAACTATTAGATTGAACACGTGGGCCAGGCATGGCACATGTGTCAGTCTGCCGAGTTGCAGAGCCGCCACCAGGTTACGCCCGTTGTCACACACAACCATGCCTGGCTTGAGGTTCAGCGGTGCCAGCCACACATCGGTCTGCGCCGTGATGCCCTGTAACAGCTCTTGGGCGGTGTGCCTTTTGTCACCTAAGCTCAGCAGTTTGAGCACCGCCTGCTGGCGCTTACCCACGGCACTGCTGCTGCGCCTAGAGCTACCGACTGAAGGCGCCGTGCCCACGGATGGTAATTCGGTGGAGGAGGAGGGGTCGGAGGAGGAGGCATAGTACGTCTGAGAGACCGTGACCGAGGTAGGCCCCGCAATCCTCGGTGTGGGTAGTACATGAGCGGCCCCAGGGTCATTCTCGTCCCAGCCTCCACCCAAGTTAACCCAATGTGCCGTCAGTGAGATATAGTGTCCCTGCCCGGCAGCACTTGTCCCACGTGTCCGTGGTTAGGTGGACCTTCTCAGAAACAGCGTTGGTCAGGGCACGGGATGATGTTCTGTGACACGTGCTGGTGTAGGGCTGGACGGCACATCGGGAAAAAATAGTGGCGGCTGGGGACGGAATACCGAGGGGCAGCCACCGCCATGAGATTTCGAAAGGCCTCGGTCTCTACCAGCCTATAGGGCAGCATCTCCAGGCTAAGCAATTTGGAGATGTGGACGTTGAGGGCTTGGGCATGTGGGTGGGTGGAACTGTATTTCCTCTTGCGCTCCAGCGTCTGCTGTAAAGACAGCTGAACGCTGCGCTGGAACACGTGGTGGACGCTGTGGAGGATCGTGGAGGCGAAGGTGTGGTTTTCCGGCGGGAGGCGCTCATGCCGGGGGTCCTGGGCAGGGGGTTGACTAGCAGAGGCAGCGAGTGACACAGGGGAAGGAGCAGTGGTGTGACCTGCAGGAGGTGGTGAACGGCCTTGGTTCCATTGAGTGGGTGTTTAGCACTCATATGCCTGCACATGCTGGTGGTGGTTAGGCTAGTAGTGGTGGCACCCCTGCTGATCCTGTGTGGCACAGGTTGCACACACAGTCCGTCGGTCATCCTCACTTTCTTAAAGAACCTCCAGACTTGCGAACATCTAGGCCTCGCCACGG